>FR990099.1:41162608-41547970 GCA_905404275.2 Hedya salicella
CCCAGCTTCAGTATATCACTACTTCTTGGGACACCCTGTATATTAAAATACACTCGTCATTTGAATTTTATTTGCTGTACTTTTCAATTCAGTTTTTCTTAACTTTTTGAAATAATAACTAACTAAAGGGATCCATAGATTTATTTCTGTCTTTTTTAGCATGAGAATACATTTATAAATACAACTTTAATGATAAATCTGTGTGTCATGTTATAAATATAGAAAATAAACCCATATTCAGGATTGACATATTTTCGTTTTCTTTTTATGTTAAAGCCTCCGTAACATACAAACTATTAAGGTTACATGCATGATTTTGACTAATTTGAAATCCTTAAAGTATGCCAATTCATTTGATACTAACCACTCCACAACTTCAAAGTACAAGTGTGTTTTTTGTTGTCCCAAACTTTAACCAACTTTTTCTCAATTGTCGCTTTTTCACTTTTGCAAATTTGAAGAATTTTAAAAAAATAACTATAGCACCTAGACATATATCTCACCAAAAGATAGCGTATGATCTGTAGTATTAGGAACTACTCATAACTCCATATCGACAAAGTGGGACCTTTTCCCTAAAACTGTAACATATTTAGAGTTTAATAACATTTTAAATTAATTAAGAATGAGGAGATCTGATTGAGGACTTTCACAAAATCTTCGCACATAACACCAACAGCCGTCTGGGGGGGCATCACTAGCTAGTTGCTCGCAGGTTACACAATAACCCATATATACACTTTCTGAGCAACAGGGTTGGGAGCGCATGGAACAAGCTACCAGAAAATGTAATTGCCAAGATGTTTAATGTCAATATCTTCAAAAACAAATTGGACAAGCATACCACTGAAAAGCGAATTTAGGCTATAGATAAATACATAGTAACACTGCCTTACAGGACAGGCAACAGTGGAAAGAGTTGGAGGAGGCCTATGCCAATAGGCACTCTGAATTAAGAGACATTCTATAAAAACATAATTGTATAAAAAAAGTTAAAAAAATTTCAACTTGTTGCTTATTTATGTACGTATGTATATATGTATGTGTATTATGAGAAATACATAAAAATATTACCGACTTGAAGAAGAACTGTGATATACATAATATTAATACTAGAAATAAGCATAAGCTCGCAGTGCCTGCTACTAGGCTCCATAAAATAAGGAGATCATTCATGGGTAACTGTGTGAGATTTTATAATAAACTTCCTAGCAGCATAACTGAGTTGTCTATTGGTAAATTCAAAAATATTGTGAAACGAAAATTATTTTCTTAAGTTTATTATAGCACACAAGACTACATGAATGATGAAGCCGCTGGGATTAATGTAAATTATAGCGTCATGTAGATATATGAATAATTATTTTAAGGAATACCTAAGGTATTATTATTATTGTAATCTTAATTGTTTTATATACTCTGACATTTAGAATTTTATTCTAGACACATTCTAGATTATTTATTTTTTATTGACAATCCTTTTGGGATTTATCTTATTGATTATTTTAATTTTAAAAATGATGATTTTATCAATAATATTACATTAAAGTTAAATGATCTGATTAGGTTTTTCTGGGTTTCCCTAATCCTTGCAGCAAATGTTGGATCATATTGTATTTCTCCCAGCAAACATTCACTCTCATGTAACTGACATTTCAAAAGTGCTTGTAACTAAGGCCTACTTGAATAAAGAATATTTTGATTTGATTTGATTATTATTCAGAATAAAGGCTTTATTATTATTATTATTATATAACACTACTATAATTCATAATCTATATCCTGATTCACAAGTTTTTGACCATCTTTCTTAATTTTTTAATTAATCAGAATTTTTAGACTATGCGGTCACCAAAGCTTGAATTTTGTTTTTTGTTTTCAATTTGCGTCATAAAGGAATAACAACTTGTTAGATACCTTTAGAAATAAAATATGACTGCCAAGGCCAACCTCATGAACCTCAATATCAGGGCAGTGATGGTTTAGCATGAATAATTATAATTTGCAAATGGAAGGTATAAGATGCTCATTACATGTATCAACAACATATAACTACATACAATGTTGTATTGTAGGTATATAGCTAGGTAATGTTTAAAAATTATATGCATTAATAGGAATATGTGTAGGAGCAAAGCCCTGAAGTCCGGTAGTGGGTCTCACCTCTAGGAACTGGTGGATGAACATCTCGACGGCTCGGACTCGCGCGTAGTAGCCGCGGTGGATCTCGGGCGCGCGGCGCTCGACGTGCGGGCGCGCGAACAGCCGCACGTACGGGTCGCTCCAGTAGCCCAGCTCCACGGCATCGCGCTTGCACTCCGTGGCGTCCGAGTTTGTCGCCGCCACCGCCTCGTCCTCCGCCGACCACAACACCAGCTTGTTCATGGCGCCACCATCCCCCGCCGCATCCCAGCGCGCCAGCTCGGCGCAAGACCTTCGGCTGTCGTCCAACAGAACCCTTCACTCGCCGAGTGAAACGAACACTTCTGGCGAATCGACGAAGATCCCGAAAGTTACGGTAGACTAGAGCGTTTTCAAAGTGAGTAAATTAGCGAAACAATCTGACAGCTAAATCACCAGACTGACTGACAGATACAATTACCACAGATAAGGTAAATGAAATGCAAAACATTTTACCGATATTATATTAAGGCAGCAGTACATTCGCGCTGAGAAGACGAACGTAGAACCACTGTTCAGCAACATGTCTTCAGTTTAGAATTTTAACAGGATAAATTTTGCCAGCGTCGATGTTTTAAGCCAAGATACGGTTTTATATAAAAATAAAAATATTAAAGTAATTGTAGCCGACGTACCTAAATGTTTAAATAAAATAATGCTATCAAGGACGCTATCGCAGAGCCACGTGCATTTCTGCGAATCACCGCACAGGTGCAGAGAGCAGGTGTTAATGGCGATTCCCTGAATTTCCCTCTCTTCGCGCCCTAGTTTTAAGTAATCATCGCTGTGTATAAATAGAACCGAATTTTGTAAATAAAATCATTCCATATTCACGCTTCGACTTTGATTTATTAGGAGTTACTCTGCCCATCAACATAACGGCCCTCTATCTCCTAAATAATGATTTTTAAATATGTTCAAAATGGACGACAAGAATCCAGCATTGTTTTATCCGTCATCTGACAATGATGTCAAATTGAATATTGTGATTGTTGTGACAATACAATTGCAATCGCCTTATAGTCAGCCGCGGGATTATTGCCTAACGAAATTTTGACACTTGGTATCCGAATCAACGTGGTCATAGCCCATACTACCCAAAGACATTCAATATTAACTAACTAATTAATTAATTATTATATTAAATCTCTTTGCACTTACCCGATCAGATCTTCGTCCCGTGGCATGATCGCGTGTCACGATCACGCGTTTGGACGTTGCGCCGATCCGATCGCTCGAAATCCATGTTGTTACGCGTATCACACACTTAGATCGGACAAGCGCCGCGTAATCACCGCGCCGACAGTGAGCGTCCAAGCAGCGCGATACGCAGTCATGCCACGCCACGGTGATCTGAGCGCCTACTCTGAAATCCGAAAAACGAAGTTCGTTGGGCGCCATCCCGCTCACTCAAATACAGCATAACATAAGCGCGAGAGTAACAGCACGTTACCAACTTCGATTTTTGTGTTTCGGAGTAACCACTCTGATACGAGCAAATGACACAAGTGTGGACGCACCTTTAGGCGATACGGGGACCGGTGTCGTGTTAGCCGGTTTGTTTGGATCGCACAAAGAACATAACATCACTAGTAGAGACGGAGATGGGACGAGCAACTCTTATGCCGGTAGCACACCTCCGCCGCGAAACTAACAAGGCGAAACCGCGGCGCGAGTTCTGTACCGGATGACCCCACAATTATAGTATTATATAGATTTAGTATAAGACCTGGAATGCCTACATAGCTTATAAGCTAATAAAAGATATAATTTGTTCAATAAATTCATTTCATACCTTTCTATCTAACCCCGATAGAAAGATCAAAACGGAGTTGAACGCGATCATCAAGCAGACGAAGGAGAAGTTTGCAGAGCATCGCGCCCAGAGCTGGAAAGCTCACATCGCAAGTGTCACCGATCATGTCCCTTCTATCCACCGCCTTTGCAGGAAATTAGGTACCGTTCCCGAGCCAGTCCGCCCGCTACGCGACAGCAACGGGGATCTCCAGTACGCAGCCCAGGACAGAGCCGAGATACTCGCTAACAGCCTCCAACTTCAATTTCAGCCAAACCCCGAGAACGACGAGTCACGCACCGTCCAGGCAGAGCAGCACCTCCAGGGCTACTTTGCGGACCCCATCCTCCCTGCGGAGGACCCGGTATTTTTCTCTCCTAACCAGGTGCAGCGCTACATCAAGCGCCACTGCAGCCCCAGGAAGGCGCCGGGCCCTGACGCGATCCCGAACATGGCGCTCCGCCACCTGCCGCTAAACACCTTAGCGGCAGCGGCGCACCTGTTCAACGGGATCATGCGTACAGGGCACTTCCCTACATCTTGGAAGTTAGGACGAGTAATCGTCCAACCCAAGCCTGGAAAGGATAGAACTAAACCGGATAGCTACCGTCCTATAACTGCTTAATACTGTTTCCAAGGTGTTCGAGAAATTGCTGCTCAGCCATCTCCAGCCGCACATCACGCCGAGGGAAGAGCAGTTCGGGTTCAGACAGGACCACTCGACCACGCTGCAGCTCACCAAGACGCTGCACCACATGGCGGTCTCGCTCAACAAGAAGGAGCACACGGGGGCCGTGCTTCTGGACATAGAGAAGGCCTTCGACCGTGTCTGGTACGAAGGCCTTCTCTACAAGCTGTCCATCAGCCCCAGCCCCCGCCGCATAGTAAAGGTTGTAGCTTCCTTTCTAGATAGTCGGCAGTTCCAGGTCATCGTAGAAGGCGCTCTCTCCACAACCCGCCCCATCCTAGCCGGGATGCCGCAAGGTAGTTGTCTCTCTCCAGCCCTCTATGCTCTGTACACCAACGACATTCCCGTCGTTGGCGACACGAGATTAGACCTGTACGCGGACGACGCAGCGTTCTTCAGCACCTCCTACAAGCCGCACCACGCCATCAGCAAGCTCCAGCCTACGCTCGACGCCCTCCCAGCTTGGCTAGCCAAGTGGAGGCTCTCCGTAAACGTGAGTAAAACTCAAGCGATGCTGACCGGGTACAAAGTCGCTCCCTAAGCCGCTTACTCTCCTCGGCCAGCCCCTGGCATGGTCTAACTCAGTGAAATACCTGGGCGTGACCATTGACAGGGGACTCACCATGGCCAAGCACGTGAACGAGACTCGCAGCAAGGCAGCTTACGCACGCAGCTCACTCCATCCTATCTTTTCCAGCAAGCTGCCGAGGCGCACCAAGCTAGGCCTGTACAAGGCCTGTCGCCACCACCTCTTAAGACTCAAATCAAAGTCTTTCAGATGGCGAAATAACCCTTTCCTAATAATGCAAATGCAAGTTTATAATTTATAATATTTGTGACTGTGTGACTAATGACTCATACCTTACATGTGATCTGCTTCGCCCTGTCTCTGTGTCCAGTGCTGCAGTTCCGATTATCTAACATCGATCTTGCCTGACTTGTAGCGCTACCTGTTAAAATGATAACAGTATGATTCCTCCTGCATGGAATCTTAAGTGTCTCAAGTTTACGTGGGCTAATAGATAGTAATGTTCACAATATAAGCTAGGTATTGTACTGCGGCCCTAGAGGATGATCGACTGTCATTTAAGTGTTATCAATAATGACCTGGGCTTCGTGACTAACGCACACGATGAGGACTCTAACCCCATCGCGCTCGCTCTGTATCTGACGATACAAGCATGAGCTCACCACCGAACCCCCCGGGGGCGCTTTGCCGCAGTGCAAAGCGTGATCACCCTAAAGAATTAAGAGATGCCAATTCCACTATCAAATGTGAATGGACCCCTAGTCCCCGAAGTGGGACCAAATAACCAATGGATGCCAAAGTGCATCGGATAATTTCTAGGCCCACCCAATACAATACAGTTGCACTAAATACAACGCGAGTTAATTCAGAGTTAATGATTAATAATAACAATATCGTAAACCTAAGGCACTTAGCTTTCAATCCAGTCTCGCCTCGCGATGTAAGCTCACAATATTGACACTCACAACTTCTACACAATTACTATTAGATTGCTTGCAATAATAAAAGGAATTTAAACTAGATGGAAAGAACAAGTGACAGTTAAAGCCGCCGCCACGAGGCATGACCTTTTCTATATCAGGACACGGAAGACATACAAGAAGAACTTACCATAGAGTTCTGAGTGTTGCTATATACAATATTTACAATTCGCGGCAGTGTCGTGACAAGGCCTACGTCCGGTCGCGGCTGTCGTACGCCGCCCCGGTTTGGTACGCCCTGGCCGCCGCCACGTCGAGGAAGAAGCTGCAGGCGCAGGAGTCCAGGACGCTGCGCACCATCGTCGCCGCCCCCCGCTTCGTGCGGAACCGCACCATCGCTGCGGACCTCAAGCGGCGCAACCTGGAGATGTTTGTCGGTCGGCTCGCGGGTCGAATGTTCGACCGCGCAGACAAGTCGAGCCACGCACATCTCCAGGGCATCGCGCCCCACTACGTCCGGCCCCCGGACAGCCGCTTTCGGGGACTACCCCGAGAGCTCCTCGCCATCCCGCCCTAGGCCGGATGGCGATACACCGCCTCCACCGCCGCCGCGAGCAACCGCTCGCGCGGCACACGCCAGCGTCCCCCGCGCCGCGGCGTGACTCTCACGCCTACCCGGCGCACTCACCGGCTTAGCCGCTCCCTGGTCGGTGCCCTAGCCGTGTTGTCCGTACCCGGTCCCGCTAAAACGAATGCCCCGGGGAAAGACACGCGGCGAAGGGCTCAAGAAGCCGGCCAGGCCCGCAAGCCGCTGGCCTCAGCGAGCGCTGCTCGCAAGGCCCCACTCTCTCAGCCAGCCGCCGCGAGCCCCTGCTCTGGTGCAGCCACGCTGCCCTCCCCAAAATGAGGACGCACGCCCGGCCCGTCGTTACGGGTAGCAACCCCGCCACAGCCCAAGGTGCCCACAGTGGTAACACGGGCCCCCACGGGGGTGCAAGTGAAGACACGGCTCTCTCTCATACTAATCAGTTATCGGTACTACGTACCAGCCATCGGAAGTACTTATAAAGGAACAAGTTAAGGGAAAGTTATCATTATTGTCAAGTCAATTAGCTTCAGTCAGATAGATATCATAGTTACAATTGAAAGCCGAAGTATTGGTTTAGGAACGGGATTTCGATACAAACTGTGACTTCTTATTCTCAACTTCACCTATACTGTTCTTAAAGCTATCGAAAGGGGTTCAGACTGCTTTTACAGTCCTCAGTCTGCACAAGTTCCGCAGCGAAACCTGGCCACACACGCCGCGTCCGCCGTAAGCGGAACCACCAGTACATTTGTGGCAAGCATAGTGAAATGTCGTCATCGTCAAAAGAAGAAGAGATTTTGCTCTGGTTAACTTTGAAAAGACGAAGAATCTGTGTGCATGAAATTTCTGAAGAGAGAAAAAGTTAGGAGAAAACTGATTATGCAAAGAACTTGAGTCACGAGTTATTTTTATAGTAAGGAAAGGATGACTTAATAAATAAATTATAGGTCTATTGCAGACCTCCTCCATTAATTTATCGGTAAATTCAACTGACACTTCATTAAAATTACAAGTTTCGCCTCCAAAATTTGTCGATTGCGACAGTTCGCGCGCGAAACTAAATGCGAAACAAAGAAAATGGCGAAACGATCGCGGAGATGTAGCCGGCATCTGAGCAGATCGGCGGAACAGCGCGCGACAGAGACAGCGCCATAGTAAATCTCCGCGTTAGAACAGGCAAGTTCGCTAGAGTCAGAGTTACGTGCGCCTTACAAAGGACAACTCGGGCGGATCGTTCAGCGGTTTCGCTACTACAGAGGGGTTACCCCGAAAGTCCAAATTCGAAGTTCGAAAACGTGCCGTCTCTCTCGCTCTCATGTTAAGCTGTATTTGAGTGAGCGGGATGGCGCCATACGAACTTCGTTTTAGGGTTTCGGAGTAGCCCCTCAGTTTGGCGGCGGAGGTGTGCTACCGGCATTATATACAATGCCTTAAACACAACACCCAGATAGTTTGCAAACTTCGCACGGTGCCCAGCACATGTCACGCTTGATCATAAAATTAGTTTCGCGCTTAAAACCGCTCAATCAAAATTTGTGTCTACAAACAAATACTTATAAATATCCTGCAAAAAATACAAATACAAACAGGTAGGCACTCTTAAACGTTTCATTTGCTGATAATATTTTGTAACAATTGATTTTAGGGCTCGGCTTATAACATCGCCTATTTCATAAACTATTAACTTCTCGAAATAGCATACTTTTCACAATGTTCATTTTCTCACATTGTTTGCATCTCCTGCCGTTCCCATTGTGCATTTCCCATGTCCATTGCGTGGTATCTGATTGTATCTTTTCTCTTTTTAGTTGTTTAAAAAAGGGGTAGTATTTAAACAAGTGACTGTTAATTAAAGTTTTAAGTAACTAAAATAATTAATTTACGTTATAGTATTACTATGTGAGCGACTGACTGCGAGTGACGAGAAATCAACAGAACAGCAACTTACAAACATTCATTGGAGTTACTTAAAATACAAAATGAGAAGCTTCATAATATTTGAGCAACTTAATAATTGTTTGAGCGTCAACGTTACGTCCTGGATTTTTTTCAGTATTTGGCAAATGTTTTATTTATACTGACGCTCTGCTCGCTCCGCTATACATGGTCACAATACAACCTAACCTAACCTACAGTTTTCAATTTATGACATATTTTGCTCAAAGTGAACTTTTTAGTAGTTTGTTATGTGAAACCACAATCGGAAAAATCGCCTCCATCGTAATATTGAAGTTGCCCTCTCTTTATTTCTAGTCGCTCACTTAGTAATTTAGTTGCATGGCTAGAATTTTAATACCTGAAATGGATTAAACACTACCCACTTTTTGTAAGTTCATTCTGGATTGTATTATTAATCAAGATTCCTATCCTATAGTTAAGTAAATTTTTCGCTTATGCAAGTTATTAAAACAGTATCTCATCATCAGTCTCTAAGATTTTTTTATTCTGTTTTTTAATAATTCCCCTTTAAAAAGTGTGTTTAGAGCTGTTTAGTCTGTGATTCAACATCAAAAGTAAATTGATGTCAATCAGTGTGAATGAAAATGTAAATGGTTTTTAGATTGTAATTAAGTATTGATTAAATGATGTTGGTTTCCTAATAACCGTTAGTGGGTAGTAGTAAGTCTTTCTCTCATACTTATTATTTTCCGTTTGACTGTCAATGAATGTGTAAAGTTTCATAAACAATAAGTCAATCTTTGAGGATGTCTGATCACGATTACTTACCTACATTGTGCATGTCTAATATTGGAGCATGAAGCAGTCAGGGAGCTGTTGTCATATCAATGGTGGACAGAAGAAATTGGATAAGTGAGATTTCTGAGACATTGAATTATACACCGGAACTATAAAAGGAGTTAAATGGGTACATCACTAAATGCCACCAAGTTGTCACTTATCCCATTTCTCTTTTCCTCCATCAATATGATTACTGTGGCGGGGAGCAATCCAGCATTTAGTAGATTAGTAAAAGATTGAGTAATAAGCATTATTTAAATAAGACTATTTGGGAAAGGAGACTCATTTACAAATAGATCTATAGGTGTCTCAACCGGCTTGATGTTAATGCAGTTTCTGGTGAGATATCCATCTAGCAAAGATGTTTGTTTTTGATGTTGGTTGTATCACAAATTCATGTGATCAATAATCTAAATCGACTTCATCCTTAAAATGACTACATAGATATATATACCTCCTGCTGATTTCATAATACTTTTAAGGCATGGCGAGCACGTGCGCGACCTCGCTACGGGTCGCGGCGGGGGCAAGCGACGCAGCCGATGACAACAGTACCTCCAACAACAACAGTAGCGCCGACAACAACAGTACTGCCGACGACAACAACAGCGGCGACACGCTGACGGCGGCGCAGCGCGCGCGCATCGAGCGCCAGCGGCAGCGCGCGCGCGCCCTGCACGACGCGCGCCTTGTGCAACAACATCACGCGTGAGTCAGAATATACATTATTTTTTTCCATTATTATGTAACAAACGAACGTATGGCGCATCTGATCGTAAACGATTGAACGCTCACGACAAAACGAAAGCATTGATAAATCCATCCATACTAATATTATTAATGCGAAAGTGTGTCTGTCTGTCTGTCTGTTACCTCTTCACGCTTAAACTGCTGAACCGATTTGGATGAAATTTGGTATGGAGATAGTTTGAGTCCCGGGGAAGGACATAGGCTACTTTTTATCTCGGAAAATTACCCGTATCCTCGATAAACGAATTTAAGGCGGACGGAGTCGCGGGCAGAAGCTAGTAAATAATAAAGGTAACTAGCACTCGCACACTCATTAAAGACCGACGGGTTGAGTGATCGGAACGACAGACACATACAGTTAAGTGCAAAAATTAGTCAATACTAGTATAATGTAAATAAGTCAATGACATTCAAATTTACATTTAAATGCTGAATGCAAAATATTACTCCATGAATCCAAACTGCTTATCAAATTATTTACTTGGTGTACCTGGTTTTTAGTACTTTTATACCGAAAACTGTAAAATAACATCCATTATTGTTAAAAAAAAAAAACAACTTTCTCTGAGGCATCCTCGATTAAGTAACCCATTAAATATAACCAATTCCATTCTCTGAAAAATGGCTGTGTAATTACTTAAATCAGAAACATTTTTGACGTTAGTTAATGGCGATGTGTAGTATGTTGCAAAACTGAATCATGGCGAATAGTCGAACGAATTGGTTGATAGTTAATTTTTGCGGCGGACTAAGTGTGTACTTAATTACTACAAAACTACGTTATTTTTTTAAACAGTTGATACTCTGTTTAAAGAAGATGTATTTTACTATTTCATATAGTTTTTTAAAATTTGTTTTGCCTAAGAAAAAATAAAGTTCGGCTAAACCAAGAAGAGGAAGTTTTACAATTTTGCATTCCAAATTTGCATAATAAATTTAGATTATACAATGCAATCAATGAATTAAAATGCACAAATGGATACACAACAGGTATCAAGACAAACAAAGATCAGCAAAAAGTTTGGATTCTGCTATTAATTTTACAAATCTTCACTGAAAGAAGTTGATGCAAAATTGATTCAACACAAAAATATCATCTTATGGATACAATGCATTATTTTAATCTGAAATTTCGTAATGGGAAGCAAGGATAATAATGTGTGTTAACAAGAAATAATTCAAAAAAGCTTAGTATTTTACCTTTTCTGAAATAATTAAAGTAGCATGTTAGAGTGTTGCACATTGGATCAGTTATTCTAATTGTAACTGACTCCATGAATGACCTACAGTTGCAAGATTTCGGTTAAATATTTGAATACTTTCTCCGTATTTCCCTTTGACAACACATTTAACTCAGTAGGTTGCACAACAACCTAAGAAACTGGCGGTCCCGGGTTCAAATCCCAGGGCATGTGATGAGTAATAAGCATGAATATTTGTTTCTATCTCTTGGATGTGTTCTGTATTTATGTATTATAATTGATCTAAATATTAGAGGGTGCCTTCTTATTTTTTTTATTTTTTTTGTAACAACCAGTCTTGATATACATATGAGCACAGTCAATAGACTACATTACTTTAATAATAAACCTATAGTTTCCTACAATTAATTTAAAAGTTGAAATATTTGAACTTCTTATTATGTAGACTTTGTCAATGACAATGATGAAAGAAGAAATAATTTTTCCAGGGTTATTATTTTTAGCCTTTATTTTTCCTTAAGTTATATAGTTTTAGATAATTTTTATTGTTTATTTATAAATGTTAAGGATCCCTGTCGGGTATAGACCTGCATGTCCTTCCAGACTTTTCTATTTTTTGCCTGGTTTTGCCATTCTGGTCCGGCTGTGGTAATAATAGCATCTAACCACCTCACTCTGGGCCTTTCTACTCTTCTCTTGCCGGGTGGTCTTGGCGATTTAGTTACCTTATTGGTCCATCTTCCATCAGATGTTCTTGCTAAATGGCCAGCCCATCTTCATTTCTGTGTCAGTATAAAATTTGGTGCGTCTGTGAGATTTGTTTCAGATCTTATCATACTACTATTTATTTTTTCTATCTTTTTGATTTTTATGATTCTCCTCTCCAACACTCTCTGGCATGTTCTTTAGGGGTCCCGAAAACAAAAATCATTTTATTTTCTTAACACAGACCTCCTAAAATTTGCGTAATTGATAGTAGATTACGAAAATGTTTTTTAATATAAAATAAAACTATATCTTCAGGGTTCTACCAACCTTTAAAATTATAAAAAAAAACTTTCTTATGATGTTATTCCACCATGTTTAATATCGGTTTCTGAACTAAATATACGTAAATAATAACTTTTTAAACTATTTAGATGTTATACATACACGATGTTTTGAATTGCATGTAACGAAACGTTACCGGTGACTAAAAATTTGTTAGTTTGGTTGTAAGGTGCAAATACCCTCAAATTTTAATTTAACTCGCGAGTGTGTTCTTCGTAGCGAAAGTCATTTGATAATGCTTTAAAAGTATAATTACAATTGCTACAGTGTTAACATTATTTTTGTGAGATAAAAAGACTGTGCGTTTTTGTGCTGTGGCTGGTAATTTGCCTGACTTGCCATAAAATGTGGTTGGTGAATTAAGTACCGATCAAAAGTATCTTTATGAGATATTTCAAGCTGTAGCAACTGGTTCCTGTACTCCTGACTTGGCAAATCGTAACCCTGGAAAAATAGTATACTCAAGATGGCTTACTACTGCCATCTGCTAATCGTATTCTCAGACTTTTACGTAAGTATTCCTAATCCATAAAAAAAATTAAATTGCTTGTTAACTTCGTGATTAAAGTATACGCCCCGATATGGTTTTTAATCAAGCAAAAGTCATCACTTAAGGATGGAGCCAGACACGTTTTTCAACTGATTACGTACTCACAGTTTTTACCCAAAAAACTAATACCTGTAGTGAATTCTGTAATCGAACGAAATGCTTTTTTTGCACACCCAGAAAATATACTGGTCAGTGTGTTGTTGAACGACAGAGATCACATTCGGAAGCTGGCATTGCAGAGAATAATAAAGGCTAGAGAAGCTGAAAGTGGTAGTAAAAGACGCAGAGTATTTAAACCACCAAAAAAAACTTCTCACCTACAGATTGCACTGACATTATTGCGTGGCACAAATGTCAAGTTACAGCACCTGCTGTTCTTCGACGTATTTAAAGAAAGAAAGAATGATTTATTTAACATCATCATAGTGCTTATGACTAAAGAACAAAAACAAGAGTGAGTGTTGGTGGTATTTCAAAAGAGGAGCTCACTCAGCATGTGTCGGTGCATGTAGTGCATCGACGCTGATTTTCAGTGGGTCCATAAACACAAATAAAACACATAACTTAACCTAAGTAAATAACAAATGTAGTGTACAGTCTTAATACTACCTATTACCGGCGAAAACCAAACCAGAAGGGGGGACCGTTAATAAATTGAGACCGGGAGTCGTTAATGGGTAAACTTCCGAATAAATCCATACCATCTATACTAATATTAATAAATGCGAAAACAACTCTGTCTGTTATCTTTTCACGCTTAAACTACCGAGGCGGAAGTTTGTATGGGGAACCAATCACTGAAAACATATTAGGCTCTAGGCAAATGTTAGTACCTTACATGTTGGCCTATATATGCAGAATATATATAAACACAGTCGGCTACACGTAAGAAACTTGTTCTTGATGTAGGTGGAGTTTTAACTTTGTTTTAAATATGTGTAGTGAACCGGCATTTTTTATTGGCGGTGGGAGATATTTCGAATGAGGACCTTCAAATCATGGTAAAAGATAAGTAAATTTTTTTTTACTTTTCCTATCACAGACAATCCGTACTAGTGACAGAGGTCTTACAAAGAGTAACTGACGCAACTTTAAGAGATTGGTTTAATAGAAGCAGGTCGCAGTCACGAGCAGAAATGCCAAATTTTGGACATAAAAATAACAACAACAACAACAATTCTTTATTGCACACCAACAACAGAAACAGTACAATAGAGCCTTAACATAAAATAGGTAAACAATAGGCGGGCTTATCGCTAAAGAGCGATCTCTTCCAGACAACCTTTGGGTAGCGGAAATGATATAAAATAGCTAGAAATGAGTAGGTGGTGAGATAATAAGTTCAAGTTTTAAGTTTTTGTTGCTATTTATGGGCTTATTTTTGTTTATTTTGCTTAGTAATGAATCGTTCTATAAACACAGACAATTAAATCTACTTTAAACTTGATTTTAGTATTTTTTTAGGCATACTAGTTAGGTCTGTGAAAACGTAAAGTTTACAAAACTTTAAATGGCGGTAGAGCCCTGAAGATGGCACGTAATTCTAGTTTTAGTACCTTTTCTGTAATATGTGTAAAATTACACAACTTTTTATGCCTCTTGTGAAAGCGTAGCTCTTATAAAAAAAAATCCCATACAGCGACGGGACAGCCTAATGTTCTTATCTTAGTTTTAATTTTGTCGGTGTGGACCCAAGTTTGGCAGCTGTATGTTTTTCCAGTATAGTGGAGTAAAAAGTATCCTATAACTATCTGTGGATGCCAAACTGCCCTTATACTCGTACCAAAAATATCTGAAATCCGTGTTGCCGTTTTGGCGTGATGAAGCCACAACGACACATACAAACATACAGTAAAATAATAATATTTTATGCATTCATTACAATGCATGCTTTTTCAGTCGAGTACCGCGTTTAGGCCACGAAGCTTGCTTGCTACGGTTAGTAGTCTACGGCAATCGGCATGTGTGATATACCCTGATACTGGAACAGTACCGAATTCGCGCAGGACTGGCCGTGGCAGTTGCGGCAAATTGTTGAACATGTCATACCAACTTTCAGGCGCAGCTGCACTTCCCTGTACACCTATTCTTTATATCATAATAATAAAACCGGCCAAGTGTGAGTCGGACTCGCACACCGAGGGTTCCGTACAAATTTTCACTTACCTTAACCCTTTCGGTGCGCAAAGCCACCGCGCTGAGCAGCTCGCAACGGCGCAGTACAAACGAAAACATGCTAAATAGCGATGCGCTTATGTGGCGTCATAGCGCACAGCAGGTGCCACACGCTTAAGGGATGAGTTTATGCTTCATTTTGCGCGAACCAAGCACCTTATTTTATTAGGTGCATTATTTATGAAGTGATTTAATTTAATCTATAATAAGGTTTGGGAGATTAATAAAAGAAACAAATAATAGAATAGTTTTTTTAATGTCACATTTCAATTAAATGGCTACACAGTGTACTCAAAAAAATACAATATAATATTATATATTTATATATATACATTCAGGTCAGAAATTAACAAAGAAATACAATTTGAAAAATAAAATAAATACATATAAACAAATCAAAATATATTACGAAGTATCTATACTTTGTTCGTCTTTACTTGTCCTAAATAGTAAACAACATTCTAACCTAAAAACACACCTTTTTGTCTTAAACTCCCATTTTCTCGTAAATAAAGTAACAGGAATTAATATAATTAGTGCCAGTTTCACACATTAAATTAATTTCCTTGTGAGTAAACAGCTGGTATTGGCATTTAATGCATATTTTTAGGATAGAATGCTGTTTACTATTTAGGACAAGTAAGGATTAATATATTATATATGTATGTATATCTCCATTAATGGTATAAAAATCAACAAGTATGTATAAAAATAACAAATACAATTAAAAAAAACAGTAATAGTAACCGACAACACGTAACACGGAAATTTTGCATACATACTGTATGGAGCACGCATATTCTTTTCTAACTTACTTAGTGTGAACAGTACAGCATGCGTGTAGCCGCTATTTAATTTGGCAAATTCTGATGGTATTCATAAAAACACTGGCCCATGCAAAGTCCTTGCTGTTTAGGACATTTACCGCAAGTAGTTTTCCAAGTAAAATGTACATGACATATTTAGAATAAATAACAATTAAGAACAAATAAAATAAACTTACTGGTAATGGGCAAATAATCGTCCGTTGAGCAGTCGTCACTAAAATCCATCATGTTGAGCGGAGACATCGAGTCCATTGCACAAGCCGAGTCATTCATAATATACCGAGGTGTCGAATCCAGTAAGCGAGCAAGGTTAATCGTTGTGGGCAAAGAGATCCGAGAATCCAGAATAAAAGCCAAGTCGTTAGAATCGTACCAAATCACAACACAGAAATCCGGGAGCACAGTAACGAGGTCAAACCAACACTGTGCAAATTTCAATAATCTTATTTAAGTCATCCCTACTTATTCCATGCAATATGCAAGGTTTTAAAAACATTTAATCCTAGCGACGGATGTTATCAACACGCTTTGATAGGCCGCCTTTTTCGCCATCCGCCGACAGTCATCAGCGCCCTTTGTATGCCGCCACTATTGTCACCGCATTTCGGTCATAGCCTAAAACAATGGAATGACCACAAGTTTTCGGCAAACTCGCAGCTACACCACGCAGGTAGTAAATAAGTCTAATTTCTAGCTACCGTTAATGCGGTAACAGTAACGTTATGAAATCTTTTAATACTATACCAAAATAACTCCTTACCGGTTTAAATTAACCGAAATCACATCTCATAACCTGACAAATGAAAAATCCCAAGTATTGTATAATTACATATAACCTTAGAAGTAACAAGTACCGAAGACATTTGCTTGGCTAATTTAATTATGGCATAGACTCATCCTTGTCAAACTTTATGAGGGGGATTCATAAAAATCATTTTAAAATGTCAGACATAAAGCACCTTTTCTTTTGCTTATGCTAGTACTTACTACATTTTTGACATGGATTGATTTACAGAACGCACCTGTTGTGCGCGATGACACTCCTTCGGCGTCAGAGGATTTTAGGTCATAAGATATTTATGTATTTATGTAAAAGTTATATTTTCACAAAAAGGACTATGTTATTATTATACCATAATCATTTAATCTTTTTTTTATGAAAGCTTCTTCAAGAAATTACAAAGTAAAAGTTTAGACTAATGTAATACAGTAAAATAATACAATATATTTTTGTCTATAATGTCAACAGGTAAAATGAGTCTTCAGCAATTTAAAAATTCAAAAATAATTATGAAAGAATGTATACTATTGAAGAAAAACACAAAAATGTCATGACGCCACTTTAGCGCCATGCGCACCATAGGTTCGTAACGTCATGACGCCTGTGTGGCGTCATTGCGCACTGAAAGGGCTAACCTTATTACCCCGTTCCAGTTGAGTTAAGTTTGCACCTGATATCTATAGCATTGCGTACAAATGAGGTGCAAACTTAACGCAACTGGGTTGTTAAAAAAAAGGTTTTTGAAAATTAAAAAAAAAAATGCTCGTTAGAGACGTAGTTATAATTTTCGTGTAATATTTATGTTTATTTATACAAATTGTGAAAATTTCAAAATTTTCGTTCAGTAAACTTGGGTGATAAAAGAGGGAATGGTGTTTTTTTTTTAACCGACTTCCAAAAAAAGGAGGTTCTCAATTCGACGGAATGTTTTTTTTTTATGGATGTTCACCGATTACTATTTGACCGATTTCAAATTATTTTTTTTCTTTTATTGGAGGTACTTCCAAGTTGGTCCCATATAATTCTGGTGAAGATCTGATGATGCAATCCACGAGGAATTGAAGGAACTCCTCAAATATTGTAGGCATACATATGGCGATTTTGGTATTATAAGAAACATAATAAGCATTTTCATTCAAAAAATGTAAATTGGTGAAGTGGAACTGATGAAGAAGACCACAGAATGCCATCGGAACTCCTCAATGATAAATGATTTACGGGTGGCGATAAGATATCTTGATTAATTTAGCTAAGCAACTTCATAGTCACAAACTTAAATGTTCCTAATGAGAATGGTACCATCGAATTGATTTGATGATGGAGCCGGAAGGTAGGCACCAGATCTATGTAATAAAATAATGTATCCTAGCCGTGTTTGGGCTTGTTCAAATCGTCACGAGATACACTTTTAAGTAACGAGTAACTAAAAAGTGTAAAATAAAAAACTTTTTAACAAAAAAATAAAACCGACTCCAAAAAAAAACTAAAAAGTAAAAAATAACGCCATAATTCAGTTTCTTCAATTCCGACGCCAAAATAAGATTAATTGTATATACTGTATAGATTGAGTATACAAACGGTTACTTGTAAGTAAATTGAACAAACTGAATTATGGCGTCATTTTTTTACTTTTTATTGTCTTTTTTATTTTCCTTAATAAAAAAAAATCTAATTACCATAAAAAAAAAATGTTCAAAATGTACAGATCAAGCCCTTTCATATGATACCCCATTTGACCTAGTAGCTAGACTTGGAATTTTTGGCCCCCCTCATACCTATACGTCGTTTTTTTAAAAAATAAAAATATATTTTAAAATGTTTCCTTGAACCTAGAAAACTACTCCCATGATGACTTGCATATCTTGAATTTCAAAATGGACACCATTTTTGAAATCTGCACCCCAAAAAACCTAAAAGAGTCCTATGATTATTTTTTTATTAAACGTGATGTCCGCCATCTTGAATTCCGAATTCCATTTTTGAAATTTGCGCCTTCAAAAACTTAATAACACGTTTTTTTCGACCCTCTTTCTCTCGGCAGCTTCGTTTTATTTGTTTCTAATTCGATGAGAAATTTTGCAGTCGATTTTAACAAATTGTACATCACTGGATAGCCATGAAAATTTGCCAACAGCCAATGTACAATGGTCCAAGATTGGATATCTACAAAAAATATGATCCAGTACTAAACAATATCTCTAAATAATTTTATTCGTACAAGATATTACGTATATATATGCTTTTGTGTGACATTAATATGTCTGGTAATTGGCGTTACAGTTTTCTGGCAATTGACGTATCTGGCATATTGCGTGATACACTTTGGCTAATTGCGTGTCTGGCAATTTGCGTTACAAGCTCCTGGCAAATTACGTATCTGGCAATTTGCGTATTAATAGTTTGGTAAAATGCGTATCTGGCAATTTGCGTATCTGGCAACGTGCGTCGAAAGGGCGCTATAACCTTCGAATAATATTTTTTGTATGTCTTACGTTTCTTAAGAAATAATGTAATAATAATTTTATCAAGATTTTGTTAAGAAAATTGCATAATTACAAAAAACACTGCAACCCAGTTTTGATTATTTTATTATCTATGAACAAAGTGGTCGACGCGCATGCATGTCATATTTTTCTTTAGTCTTTGGAAAGTCTATACTTTAAGGATCCAAATGTTGTCTCTGCTTAATTTGTCTCTTTTTTTAAATTTACGCTTTTAAATACAATTTTGTACATTATTTGATCCATGTGCCTACATTACTGGTTCCTCTACGTGATGAGGATATACTTGGATAATGTGTTGGTGTAATTTTTTGGCGTTTAGACATGCAGACAAAGTCCACTAGCTAATTATCATGACACAAGAAACATATTCTTATACCATGCTAATTATGAAGTTTGTTTTTGTTTATTCAAATTACCCCAAAACATTAAGTTTGAGAACCAGCGATAGCCGCGATGACGTCCTAAAGTGTCACCCACGTGACCGCCTTCATTTCGGACGAACATACTTGGCGAAGTATTTTCTTACACCATGTGTAGTCTGTATGTCGGCTGCTTTGCCCCAAACCAAAATACTATAGATTACTTTAACATAGATTACTCGGACGGGCAGGGTGCAGGAGGCGGTGGCGACGAGCGGAGCGACGATGGGCGCGCGCGCGCGGGACACGGGCGGCGGCTTCCTGCTGGACGACGAGCCGGCGCATGCGCCGCGCGCGCCCACGCATGCGTCTGCGCCGCTCGTGCACCGCAGCGAGCAGCCGCACTGTCTGGACTGCGAGCGCCCCTTCCCCATGTCCTACCTCTTCGACACCTTCGACTACAGCGTGTGCGACGAGTGCAGGCGAGTGAGGCCAGGGTTCTGTGGATATCACTCGTTCATTCATATAAACTAGTCGACCCTAAATAAAGAAAATATAATCGAGTCATCTTTTAATATGAACGGAACTGCCAATACTATTCTCTATGGTTCAAAATTTCGTCTTGTCTTCGCTAAAAGGTATAATTAAGATGTAGTTAATATTAGTAGCTATTACACGATGAAAATCTCGACTTTATTCTCTTTTCGATCCAGCCGAGCCCTCCCTTAGTAGATTAAGGGGGTACACTTCTCGGCATCGTTTTCTGACAAGCCGCCTCTGCTCCCTTAGAGACGACGCCGAGGCGCACTCGCTGGTGACGCGCACGGAGGCCAAGACCGAGTTCCTGCTGAAGGACTGCGACTTGGACAAGCGCGAGCCGCCGCTGCGCTGCGTGCGGCGCCGCAACCCGCACAAGGCGCACTACAGCGACATGCGCCTCTACCTGCGGCCTCAGGTAGGCCAACACCGAGTACCTGCCGTAGGACTGCGACCTGGACGAGCGCGAGCCGCCGCTGCGCTGCGTGCGGCGCCGCAACCCGCACAAGGCGCACTACAGCGACATGCGCCTCTACCTGCGGCCTCAGGTAGGCCAACACCGAGTACCTGCCGTAGGACTGCGACCTGGACGAGCGCGAGCCGCCGCTGCGCTGCGTGCGGCGCCGCAACCCGCACAAGGCGCACTACAGCGACATGCGCCTCTACCTGCGGCCTCAGGTAGGCCAACACCGAGTACCTGCCGTAGGACTGCGACCTGGACGAGCGCGAGCCGCCGCTGCGCTGCGTGCGGCGCCGCAACCCGCACAAGGCGCACTACAGCGACATGCGCCTCTACCTGCGGCCTCAGGTAGGCCAACACCGAGTACCTGCCGTAGGACTGCGACCTGGACGAGCGCGAGCCGCCGCTGCGCTGCGTGCGGCGCCGCAACCCGCACAAGGCGCACTACAGCGACATGCGCCTCTACCTGCGGCCTCAGGTAGGCCAACACCGAGTACCTGCCGTAGGACTGCGACCTGGACGAGCGCGAGCCGCCGCTGCGCTGCGTGCGGCGCCGCAACCCGCACAAGGCGCACTACAGCGACATGCGCCTCTACCTGCGGCCTCAGGTAGGCCAACACCGAGTACTTGCCGTAGGACTGCGACCTGGACGAGCGCGAGCCGCCGCTGCGCTGCGTGCGGCGCCGCAACCCGCACAAGGCGCACTACAGCGACATGCGCCTCTACCTGCGGCCTCAGGTAGGCCAACACCGAGTACCTGCCCTAGGACTGCGACCTGGACGAGCGCGAGCCGCCGCTGCGCTGCGTGCGGCGCCGCAACCCGCACAAGGCGCACTACAGCGACATGCGCCTCTACCTGCGGCCTCAGGTAGGCCAACACCGAGTACCTGCCGTAGGACTGCGACCTGGACGAGCGCGAGCCGCCGCTGCGCTGCGTGCGGCGCCGCAACCCGCACAAGGCGCACTACAGCGACATGCGCCTCTACCTGCGGCCTCAGGTAGGCCAACACCGAGTACTTGCCGTAGGACTGCGACCTGGACGAGCGCGAGCCGCCGCTGCGCTGCGTGCGGCGCCGCAACCCGCACAAGGCGCACTACAGCGACATGCGCCTCTACCTGCGGCCTCAGGTAGGCCAACACCGAGTACTTGCCGTAGGACTGCGACCTGGACGAGCGCGAGCCGCCGCTGCGCTGCGTGCGGCGCCGCAACCCGCACAAGGCGCACTACAGCGACATGCGCCTCTACCTGCGGCCTCAGGTAGGCCAACACCGAGTACCTGCCGTAGGACTGCGACCTGGACGAGCGCGAGCCGCCGCTGCGCTGCGTGCGGCGCCGCAACCCGCACAAGGCGCACTACAGCGACATGCGCCTCTACCTGCGGCCTCAGGTAGGCCAGGAGCGAGTACCTGCCGAAGTTTGTGAGGAATGCGGCCCGAATACAAAATGTCAGGAATTTTTAGTGGTTTTTTTTTCTAATGTACCCTTCTTTATTGACATTACCTAATACAACTGGCAGACATGCTTCCTCATCGATCGGTCCCGCGCCCCCCTCCCTCTCCACCCTGCGACCCGAGCGTCAGGAATCTGTCAGGCATTTAAAGTATAGTACACGGTGACCCTACCCGGGCAGGTGGAGGCGCGCGCGCTGCAGGTGTGGGGCAGCGAGGAAGCGCTGCAGGAGGAGCGCGCGGCGCGGACGCGACGCCGCGAGTGCGCGCGCCGCACCGGCAGCGAGCGGCGCCTGCGCGAGCTGCGCATGGCGGCGCGCTCGTCGCTGTTCGACGGCCGCCGCGCCGCGCGTCCGCACCGCCACGAGTGGGGCGCCGAGACCCACGACGCCGCCGCCGACCAGTACAGCCGCACCTGCGCCACCTGCGGCCACGCCGAGCTCTACGAGAAGATGTAGCCGACTCCGCGACTATAACAAGTGGGATACTCGTCCTCGGCAGAAATATTCTTCTGTGTCGGAGGTCCGATTGACTTTTTAACAAAGAGTAAAACCGACTCCAAAACGGAACTAAAAAACTGCATAATTAAATGTTTTCAATTTACTTGCGAGTGACCGCTCGCTCACTCTATCTATACGGTATATACGATTGATGTTATTTTGGCGTCGGTGCCATATAAAGAATGTGTAAAATATTAAAAAAATACGATTTTAGTAAGTTGTGACACGATGGCGCCGTCTCTTGGAGTCGGTTTTATTTTTTGTTGAAAATTTAATTTATTTTACAACTTTTATATAATTGTAACTGAAAAGTGTATCTTGTGACGATTCGAACGAGCACTTCTAGGATGTATGAGTTTATTCCAGAGATTTCAGAATAGTTATAAACATGGTCAGCCCAAATGCATCGCAAAGGAAACATTTTATAATATATTTTTATAATTATTTCTTGTGTAGTCTGTCCGCGAGTATCACTCATTTAAATAAAACAATTTTAACGGATTATATCGCGTATATTATCTCACAGATCTGAGATAATATACGCGATATATTCCGTGTTAGCGTTACTCGCTAACACGCTACTCCGAAGCTCAGTAAATAATAAAAGATTCAATTTCACAAATATATTTCATACGAATTTAGAAACTATAAACTAACACTCATTACAAAGTACAAAAATTAATACTTATGATCAAACGCAAACTAATTAATGGCGTCCTGTCTCGCACTTAACTACTTGAGTCCTAACTCGCACTGAATTAAATTACCAGCTAAACTGGCCGTACTTTTGCCCCAGGTAAATTCACTATTGGTTCTTGTTGGTTCTCCTTGGTTCTGGAGAGAGCTGGTGTTAACGCTAGTCGGTAACACGCTAACTCCGAAGCTCAGTTAAATAATAAAAAGGTTGAAGTTCAAAGTTCAATTTATTTACACGGATCTTAGATTTACATACGAATTAAAACACTGATTTTACACACAATAATTAAATAGAAAAGTGTCCGATATCACAATTAAAACTAATATAAAGCGTCCGATATCGCACTAAAAATAACTAACGATCGTTCCTAATCTTACTGACTTTCCCTAGCTAATTATAGAGTCGCGGTTCTTGACTTGGTTCTACACTGACGGCTTACTGAGGACTGGAATAGCTAGGCTAATCCATGCCGTATTTTATATTCTTGGTTCAAGAAAATGTTAACGCCCACTTTTGGGACTTTACAGGTTCATAATTTCTAATTTAACAACATTACCCAAATTCTGTTTATAAACCGTTCAAGATATCAAATTAAACTACTTAATGATCTACATGTTAAGGCTGTTCGGGCTCCCGTCTGACTGTGGCGCTTAATTACGCAGTTCAATATTTATATGGCAGCGGGAACCCGTTTCAGTCATACTTATAACTTTGTTTCATGCTTTTACTGTATACGCCTACTTTCTTAGGTTCAAATAATTCTATAAATTACAGTTTTCCTAGTAACTAAAATCTACTGAAAGACCGTTATAGGCATCAATTAGTGGCACAATCAACCCTACACAACATGCCCGTGCGACGTCTGGTTCGGCTCTGGCGCGCAATCAATCACGGTTGTCTTCTCACACCTTTCTGGTGTGGGGATGCCATATCAGGGCAGAGCCCTTTTTGGCGGTTCTCTTCCCCGCCCGTTACAACGGGCGTGTCTTTTTAGCGCCATTGCTGGCTTGGCTGCATTGTCGCGGGGAGGCCTATGTTCTCGGTCTTGTCGGGAACGACTTGACGTCGATTAAGCCTCTTCCGCGGCTTGTTGTGGTTGGGTTCTGCTCGGTGATGCTGGTGTAGCGTGTTGGCCTGTCTGCGGCGTTGCGGACGGTGGCCTCTCAGCGGCTTTGTGGATTCCTGGATTTACAGGGGATTCTGCTGGTGGTATGAGCTCTCTCGGCAGAGCTCTATACCGCTTGTCCGGGGGACGGGTGTGAAGCGGCGCAATTCCCACCAGCGATGGGATGGTGGAGTTGTCCGCACGACGAAACATGGCACCGGTGAGCTGTCCGATGAAATCGTCCAGTCCTTGCCACTTTAGGTCGCGGCTTATCAAGTCGTTGCGCATGTAGCGCGGGGCCGCGACTATGGTGGGTAGGGCTTGGGTCTCCTGCGCACGCAGCCTCTTTCTGCTGGTTTCTGACGTTAAGGCGTACCATGCGGGGGCCACGTATGTAAGACGGGACCGCAGGTACGTCTTATAGATCCCCAACTTGGTGCGGATGGGGAGGCTGCTGGCTAGGACTGGGCGGAGTTGTGTGCGTGCTGACTTCGTCCGTCGTGCGGTGGCTTCTGCGTGTTGCTTCATTGTGAGTCCCCTGTCGATGGTGATTCCCAGGTACTTCACGGTGTGCTGCCAGGGTATCTCTTGTCCGAGCATCTGGAGGGGGGGAGGCTGCATACATCTGCCGGTCACTATGGCCTGCGTCTTCGCCACGTTGGCCGACAACCGCCAACGGGCTAGCCATTCTGGCACGACGTCAAGTGAGCGCTGGAGCTTCTTTGCTGCGTGCTTGGGGTTCATGGACGTTGCGTACAGCGCCGCGTCGTCCGCGTAGAGGCCCAGCTTGACGTCGCCCAGTACCGGAAAGTCATCGGTATATCGGGCGTAGCAGGCCGGTGATAGGCAGCTTCCCTGTGGGACGCCCGCGAGGATCGGGCGCTCCGTTGAAGTGGCGTCTTCCACCGCCACTTGGAATCTCCGCTCGGACAAGAATGACGCGATGACTCGCACCACACGCCGAGGAGCTGGGGACGTCGACAGCTTGTACAGCAGGCCCTCGTGCCATACCCTGTCGAACGCCTTCTCCATGTCGAGGAGTGCTGCGACAGTGACCTCCTTCCTGTTCATGGCGTTAGCCATGTGGTGCAGCACTCTCGTTAGCTGCAGAGTTGTAGAGTGACCAGCGCGAAATCCAAACTGCTCTTCTCTGGGCTCGATGTGGGGCTGGAGCTGGTTCAGCAGGAGTCGTTCGAACACCTTGGAGATGGTGCTCAGTAGGGTGATCGGGCGGTAGCTCTCCGGTTTCCGAAGATTTTTCCCCCCTTTCGGCAGCATTGTCACTCGGCCAAGTTTCCAGGATGACGGGAAGTGTCCGGAGCGCAGGATCCCATTGAACAGGCGCGTCACCGCTGCGATTGCTCGCGGCGGCAGGTGGTGGAGCGCCCTGTTCGGGATCTCATCGGCGCCCGGTGCCTTTCTCGGCTTTGCGCGTCTGAGTGTTCGCTGGACTTGGCCGGGGGTGAAAAAGATGGGGTCTTCTTCCGCCTCGATCGGTGCCGCGAAGTAGCTCTCAAGGTGTGTCTCTACTGCTGATACGTGCTCCACATCGTCAGTTGGATTCGGCTGGAATTGCCTCTCAAGGCAGTTGGCGAAGAGTTCCGCCCTGTCCTCCGCCTTGTACCTCGGGAGGCCGTCTTCGTCTTGTAGAGGCAGTGTGGCCGTGGGTGTCATGCCGAGACTTCGGCAGAGACGATGGACAGAGGGCATGTCCTCGTCGATGGACGCCAGGTGGCTCTCCCAGGATTCTGCAGCGTGGCTTTCCAGCTCCTCCTTCACTCTCTCGACTAGTGCGTTAAGCGACGTCTTTAGAGTGGGGCATCGGGTTCTCTGCCACTCCAGCCTCATTCGGCGTTTGCGCGCTATAAGCTCCTGGATCCTCGCAGGAAGGGGTTTGCGCCTCTCTCTGGTTGGAACGGTGTGCGCCGCGGAGTTGAGCGCCGATTGGATGCTGGAGGTGATGCTGGCGGTGGCGTGCTCGACGTCTGCTGCTGTTGAGACCGGCATGGTGTGGGATTGCTCCTCCATGGCCGCCGAGAAGGTCTCCCAGCAGATCCGTCGACCCGGTGGTTTCATTGGTGTCAGTGTTGGCAGGTCTCTGATGACGAGTAGGACCGGGCGGTGGTCCGACGGGAGGTCTGGAAGGGCCTCGTGCGTCATCAGGGCGTTCACGTTTTTGTGGACCGTGAAGTCGAGTACATATCCGGGGTTGTAGGAGCTGGAGAAGTGTGTCGGATCTTGAGGTCCGGAGATGTCAAAATCATGGTCCACGGCTGCCTGTGCTAGCTGTTGTCCCGCACAGTTCGTGGTTGTCGCGTTCCAGTTGGGGTGCTTCGCATTGAAGTCCTCCGCCAGGATGGTCGGCATGGGGGACTGCAGGAGCTGACACACGTTGGATATGAAGTTGCCTGGCGGTCCGGGGGGGGCGGTATATGGCGAAGAGTCGAATGTCGTGGCCCGTAATTTGGAGTTCGACGCCCAGCGCGTAGATGGACGTGTGTTGCGTGTGTGGGACTTGTTGGTGGACTATCCTTCTCTTCACCAATACCGCGAGGCCTCTGTAGGCAATCCCTTGCGGGGAGACTTCATCTCGGCGGTAAACGACGTAGCCGCTCACCTTCAAAGGAACGCCCTCTCTCAGGTGTGTTTCGCTGACCAGCATTGTTAGCGATGGGGCTAACATTCATCTACGATAACTCAGTACAAAAAACAAAACACGATTTTGAAAAGGTCAATATATTTACATACAACTTATAGGTTCACACAAAGGTTTATTCACACGCGAAATCAAATACTAAACTAGGATAACAAGGATTTAATATTAAAGTACGATCGCGGGTACACTAGGTTTTATTAATTAAGATGATTATCGCGGGTACAAATTTGATTTAATTTAAAAACGTCACTTAGGGCGATTAGGTTTAATATAAATGTGGATCAAAATTATTAGCAGTTTAATTGCGCGGGCTCTCGCGCGAGAGCAGGAACGAACACTCGCGTAAATTACGACCGGCCGTAACGATGGGTCTGAGAGCGTCACTTAATCGCGTTCACACTGACGAGGTTCGAAGCACTAAATTAACCTAATCGAGACTGACTGGCCCTAAGCTAGGTATAAAGCCTATTAACGTCGATTACTGGATCTCTTGCGGGTTCGGTTCTTGAGGCTTGAAGGCTTCGGTTCTTCTGGTTCTTGAAGCTTCTTCTGGTTCTTGAGGCTTGAGACTTCTTGGCGAGCTGGAACGGTACTGACGCTGTTGGCCGGGTCGGGATCGCCTTTATTCCTACTCTACGTGGCGCGCTTCACGGCCCTACCGCCAACCGTGCGGAGGGGGTTTTGAGGCGTTCGGCCAATCAGAGCGCAGCAAATTTCAAATTTCGGTCAAGTGCGATCATTTTTAAAAATTACTATGGAGAATAATGTAGGCTCTGTGATTGGTCGATCGTCTCGGAAACGGAGATGTCTCGATTCACATTTTACTTTGAAACCTATGGTTCTAAAGCTCTAGACCCTACAGTTTTAACCCGATTTTAATCATTTAAATGGTGTTCGATCCGTCTTAATCAGTTCTATCTACTAAAGTTTAAAGCGGAGTAATCGATTTACCCATATAGGTATAATTAAGCATTAATTGGTTCAAATTAGTTCAGGTTCATTAATTATAGTTCAAATTTCGATTACTGTGCTTTAGGCTATCTAGTACGGGTTTTACGCTAATAAGATTCGGATGTAGTTAGTATGGCTCTATCTTATGTGAAAGTTCGGGACTGATTAATAAATTATTTCTTAGTGGGATCGGGTTCGAAAGTGACTTATGATAAAACTATGTCCAAATCTTATTTTCCAATTTATGGCTCTTATAAGAGACTATCGGCGATTCTGGCTCGACAGTTCTTGTTTAATTTCCCTATGGTTTCTAATTATCATAATTAGAACCGGATTCTAGGTATTAAAGTTATGACGTACTAATATGCCTGCTTTTATGAGGCTGGTTCAAGGAATCATTGATCAAATAATAAGTTCGTGGCTTTTACGCACGATTAGTAAACTTAAATCTAGATAACCGTAATACCTATTTAACAGAGTTTTGATCAAACTTAACTTATCTTACTTAACGCAGAGTTCAAATACTAAACTATCACAGAGTTCGAATACTTAATTAATATTCATTTTACAACATGTACATTTTTATCGAGGGTCATCTTCTTCGCTGGCTGTCCGCAACAGATGCTCCCCCCGCCGACTTCCTGAGTCGGCTCCGGGTTGCAAGGGCAGGACAGCCAGCCGCGTCGCTGGTCGCCGGAACACGCCGCCTCTGGTTCGCACGTCGACGTTCCGCACGACGCCGTCGGGACCCGGATGCACCGCCGTGACGACTCCGCGTGGCCACACGTTGCGGGGTAGCGTGGGGTCAGCGATGAGCACGTAGTCGCCGACCTCAATGTTGTTGTCGTCGCCTCTCGATGATTGGCGGGGCGCGAGTGTAGGGAGGTACTCGCGCACCCACCGCCGCCAGAAGTGATCTGCGAGCGCCTGGCTGGCTCGCCAGGCTCGCCGGTCGTTTTGGTCACATGGCCCAGTGAGGGGGGCCGATGTGAGACCGCCCAACAGGAAGTGGTTGGGGGTCAGTGCTTCGTCGTCTTCAGGGTTCATCGGCACGTGAGTCAGAGGCCGAGCGTTAAGGGTATGCTCGGCCTCCGCCAGCAGGGTCTTCAGCACCTCTTCCTTGGGCGCACTCGTCTTCAGCGTCGCCGTCAGCGCCACCTTCACGGAGCGCACCAGTCGCTCCCACGCGCCTCCTTGGTTGGGCGCGCCGGGAGGGATGAAGCGCCACTCTAGGCCTCGGGTGAGGCCGAAGCGTTCGAGCGCGGGCAGCCATTCCTGGTAGGCCGCCCGCAGCTCGAGGTCCGCTGCCTTGAAGTTCCATGACCGCCGAGTCCGACGACAGCGAGTGCACCACCTCTAGGTGCACGGCGCGTGTCGTCAGGCAGGTGAACAGCGCCACCCAGCGCTTCTCCCGGCGCCTTCCGATGGCCGTCCACAGCGGCCCGAAGTAGTCCACTGCTGCGTAGGTGAATGGCCGCTGATACGGCCGCAACCGAGCGCCCGGCAGGTCCCCCAGTGGTGGCACCCGAGGCTGTGCCCGCCTCAGGATACAGGTGCGGCACGCGGCAGCTACCGCACGCACCGTCGGCCGCAACCGCAGCACCCAGAACTGCTGCCGGACGTCGTTCACGACGCGCTCGTTATTGGCGTGGGCTGCTCGTTCGTGTTCTCTCTGTAAGAAAAGTCTAACAAACGCACTACGACCGTCCAATATTGGCGGCCGCTTATTAATGTTCACACTGTCACATAAAGCGTCAATACGTCCGCGCATTTTCAATACACCGTCAAAGTCAATAAAAGGATCTAATTTATAAATACGGCTATGTCGTGTTATCAGCTCCCCCCGTGAAAGCGCGCGGAGCTCGTCAGGGAAGTCTTCACGTTGTGACTGCTGTATCCACATACTTTCTGCGTTCTTTACATGTCTTATGCTCAATGTGACTGGTTGTTTCGTCTTAAGTCGTTCGACAAACTGTAGGACTCTCGCTGTGGCTCCTATAAGTCTGTCATATTTAGAAAAGCGACTCACATCAGGTAGCGGCGATTCCCACCTTTGTGCTGTGACGGCCGCTACTTGCTGCTTTTCTTCTAGGCCCTCTGGGGCCTCCGCCGGGGCTTCCTGGGGCCATTCTGACTCGGGCCGCCGCAGGAAGTCTGGACCAGTGTACCAGCGGTCGCTGGCATTGATGCAGCGCGAGCTGTTGCCTCTTGTCGCATCGTCGGCTGGGTTGTCGCGGGTCCCAACCCATCGCCATTGGTTCGGGTCTGTGAGTTCTGCAATTTCTCCTAATCTGTGGGCTACATAAGAATTATATTTTCTTGCATCAGTGCGTACCCATTGCAGCACGGTTCGGCTATCCGTCCATAAGACTATTTGTTCTGACTTTATACGGTGACCATCGACAATTGCTTTTTGGAGCCTGGCCCCAATTAGCGCAGCTTGCAGCTCAATTCTAGGAATGCTTAACGGTTTCGTAGGTACTACTTTTGCCTTGGCAGCGGCCAGACTAACCTTATATTCATCATTACTTGTTTTGGATCTCCAATAGGCCGCCGCTGCGTAGGCCTGTGAGCTGCCGTCGACGAAGATGTGCAGCTGTAACTCCTCTGGTTCACGGAGTTCGGGGTTCTTCGGGGCTTCGGAGCTTCCGGGGCCAGGCTCATCTCCTCCCGTTGCGGCGTACTGGCGCGGTAGTCGTAGTGCCGCCACGGACCCGAGCCTGCCTATCCACCTGACGAACTCTGACGCCTCGTCGGGGGGTAGCTCCTCATCCCAACCTAACTTTAACGACCATAGCCTCTGTAATTGAATTTTAGCAGTTATGATATATTGTGAAATAAGTCCTAACGGATCATAGATCGACATCACTGCACTCAGCGCTTCCCGTTTAGTAGGCGGGCGCTCGGCATTACGCACAGACGGTGGGACCCGGATCATCGCTGTGTTATAACTCAGTTCGTCCGTTTCTGGGTTCCATCGCATTCCTAATATTTTTTGATTCTTATCGCCGCCGAGCGCCGCCGGTGTCGTTGCATGATGCTCTATGGGAAATTGATTCATAACTAAGTTCGAGTTAGAGCACCAACCACGAAGAACGAAACCGCCGGCTCGATGACTCTCCGACACCTGTTTGAACGCACACATAGCTAATTGTTCATTCTTAAAGCTAGACACAAAATCATCCATATAGTGGTTATAAGTTATTTCATCAACTGCTAACGGGAAATCAGACACATTCATTAAAGCATTATAATCGCGCACACTATGAGCTAAAAATGGTGAACTGGCGGCCCCGAAAATCATACTATTCATTTTATATACAATAGGCGCTTGTGCCTTGTTCGTGCGCCACAGAAACATTTGCGACGGCTTATCTTCTGTACGCAAGTGAACTTGAAGAAACATTTCAGCTATATCTGCGGTCACTGCGTAGGCTCCTTCTCGGAATCTAAATAGGATGCCTAAAATAGATTGTAACTTATCGGGGCCTTCCAGTACGTAGTCGTTCAAGCTGCGTCCTTGGCACGTAGATGCAGCGTCGTAGACCAGGCGAAGTCTTCCAGGCTTGTTCGGGTTCGTTACGGCGAAATGAGGCAAATACCATGCCTTTGTACTTGCTATATCCGCAGGCTCTGCTCGTTCGGCGTATCCTTTCTCGAAGAGATTGTTCATCTGCGCGGTATAGGCCTCCGCAAACTCCGGATCGCGAATCATCTTATTTTCTATCCCCGTGAGACGTCGGAGGGCCACGCCATAGCTGGGAGGGAACTTAGGCGAGTCATCCCTCCATAATTGACCTACCTCAAAGCGAGGGCCGTCTATCTTGCGCACGCTTTCTTTGAATAGACGGGTTGCTCGTTCGTCTAGGGGATTCGACTTGATCGTTTGCGAGATGCCGAGAGAGTCGATGGCAAAGAACTTCTTTAACTGCTTATTTATATCGTCGTCTTCGCTGCTCGGTTCAGTTCGGATATGAGAGACAGTCTCGTATGTACCTCTGTTGATGACTCTCGGCATCGTGCCGAACACGGTCCATCCCAGGGGTGTTAGCACGGCGGCCGGCTCCGTAATGCGGCCGACTCGCATCTCCAAAGGCAGCATAAGATGCCAGTTATCTGCTCCTATGAGTAGTTGTGGCTGCGTCGTTTCGTAGCAAGCCGCGTCGAGGTCAGCTAGATGCGGATAGCTCGTAATCACGGCTCGTTCAGCCTGCTGTACACGCAATCCTAGCTCTCTTACTGTTGATAGTACGATGGGGTCCGCGTATACCGACGCGCACACGCCGACTCAACTGTGATGCCCTCATCGTACCGACACCTTGGATGTGTAGCGGCGAGCTTGACCCCGCTACGCCCAGTGCATCTGCTAATGCTTCTTCGATGAGTGAAACGGTTGAGCCTTGATCCAATAAAGCGAAAGTACCGAATTTTCCTCGAGGTCCATTCAAAATTACTGGAACTAATTTTAACAGTACGGATCGGTTCGAGTTCGGTTGATCTATGTTACTTGAGAATTCGGGTTCGGCTGGCGTAGCGGGCGGGTACGGCGACGTCGTGTAGGCTGCGGCGCGCGCACCGGTCTGTTAGGTGCAGCCGCACGCGGCATCGGTGAGTACGGCACATATGCGCAGGCTCCCGATAAGCGGTCGTATGTGATATCAACGTAATTAAATATGATAAATCAGCATCTACTTTGTGTATAAGTTTTAGATAGATCGGGCAATGTTTATATCTGACATAATTCCTTCCCATTGTATTCGGGCGCAGGCCAACAATAGCTCGCAACGGACCCTAGGCCGTCTACCTGAGCTTCATTGTTAATAGCCGGGGCTCGAATACGGGGACAGGGATTCTAACTGTTTTAAATAAGCCGAGGTCGTTACCCAGGGATTACCGTCATTAGGTAACTGTGTCACGAGGTCGACTTATTTTATTCGATTAATTATGTTTTTTATGTTTTAGGCCATTAGCCTAATTAATACCTACGAGTCGCTTTTATGGACTCTTTAGTTCGATCAATCGTTCTACCGCTTTTATGGGTATGAAAATAGACTTAATTTACCTTAAAATATTTGAATAATTACAAGTCGCTTAAATCTAACTTAAGTAACAAATCAAGCCTTATAAAATAACTTAAATATTTTTGTTTCCGAAGCTGTCCGTAACAGATCTCCCCTCGCCGACATCCGATGTCGGCTCTGGTTGCAAGGGGAGGACAGCCAGTCTCGTTGTCGGTCGCCGGAACACGCCGCCCTTGGTCTGCACCTCGACGTTTCGGACGGCCCCGTCCGGGCCGGGATGTGTAGCCACGACGAAGCTGCGCGGCCACACGTTTTGTGGTAGCGTGGGGTCGGCGACAAGGACATAGTCGCCGACCTGGATCTCTCGTACGTCGCCGGCCGATGATTGGCGTGGCGCGAGCGTGGGGAGGTATTCCTTCACCCAGCGCGCCCAGAAGTGGTCAGCCAGGGCCTGGCTGGCTCGCCAGGTGCGTCGGTCGGCCTCGACACAGGGCCCAGTGAGGGGGACCGCTGTGGAGCCGCCCAACAGGAAGTGATGTCTCGTCGTCGTCGCGTGGGTCGACAGAGACGTGCGTCAGAGGCCGAGCGTTGACTGTATGCTCGGCCTCCGCCAGCAACGTTGCAAGCACCTCTTCTTTGGGCGACTTGGTATGTAGCGTCGCCGTCAGCGCCACCTTGATGCTTCGGACCAGTCTCTCCCAGGCGCCGCCTTGGTTCGGGGCACCGGGAGCGATGAAGCGCCACTGCAAGCGGCGCGTGAGGCCGTAGCGTTGCAGCGCCGGCAGCCACTCGCTGTAGGCCGCTCGCGACTCCAGGTCCGCTGCCTTAAAGTTGCTCGCGTTGTCCGAGTGCATGGAGTGAGGCCATCCGCGTCTCGCCGCGAAACGGCGGAGCGCCATGATAGCTGAGTCTGTTGACAGAGAATGTACAAGTTCAAGGTGCACGGCGCGCGTCGTTAAACATGTAAATAGCGCCACCCAGCGCTTCTCCCGGCGCCGTCCGATTGTCACCCACACGGGACCGAAATAGTCAGTCGCCGCGTAAGTGAATGGCCTGTGGTAGGGCTCGACACGAGCCAGTGGTAGGTCGCCTAGGGCGGGCACACGTGGGCGGGCCCGGCGTAAAATGCACGTGCGGCAGGCGTTCGCTACGGCACGTACTGTAGGCCGCACCCGTAGTATCCAATACTGCTGTCTCAGGTCATTCACAACTCTCTCGTTGTTTGCATGTGCGGCTCTCTCGTGCTCTCTTTGAATAAATAGCCGTACAAATCTATTGCGGCCATCTAATATCGCCGGTCGCTTATTCATGGGTACAGGCGCGGCGTCGATCCGCCCGCGCATCTTCATTAATCCGTCATCGTCAATGAAAGGGTCCAGCTTATATATTCGACTTTTCTTTGTGATCGACTCCCCTCGTGACAGCGCTCGTAGCTCCTCCGGGAAGTTTTCTCGCTGCGTCTGTTGCAACCACATATGTTCTGCGTTCTTTATGTGCTTTAGTTGTAGTTCAGTAGGTTGTTTCGTCTTCATTTTCTCAACAAATTGAAGCATTCTCGCCGTCGCCCCGATAAGCCGATCATAGCGGGAAAAACGGCTTATATCGGGCAATGGCGATTCCCATTTTCTAAGTGCCGTTACTTGCTGTTTGACCTCCAATTGTTCGTCGATGATTGCAGGCGTTTCTTGTGGCCATTCTGCTTCCGGTCGCCGAAGGAAATCCGGTCCATTATACCATCGATCGGTGATATTTATTTTTCGCGAGCTGTCAGCCCGTGTCGCATCGTCGGCTGGGTTTTGTCGTGTGGGGACCCATCGCCATTGTTGTGGATCCGTTAGTTCGGCGATCTCGCCCAGCCTGTGCGCGACGTATGCGCTATATCTGCGCGCATCGTCGCGAATCCAATGTAGCGCAGTCCGGCTATCTGACCATAGGATTATTCTTTCAGGCGTGATTCTATGTTCCTTTGTGATAGTTTGCTGCGGCCGTGCTCCTATGAGTGCCGATTGTAGTTCCACTCTCGGGATACTTAAGGGCTTGTTAGGCACGACTTTTGCTTTCGCGGCTGCCAAACTGACTTCAATATTGCCATCTTGTTCCGTTCGCCAATAAGCTGCGGCCGCGTAGGCCTGCGAACTTCGGTCCACAAACACATGGAGTTCTTGATACGTCGCTCCCCTCGTAGGCATGTAATGTCGCGGCACACGTAGCGCGGCGACTGAGTCTAGCCCGCTAAGCCACTTTTGGAATTCGGCGGCTTCGTTCTGTGGTAATCGCTCGTCCCACGCCGTTTTTAGAGTCCATAGTCGTTGAAGTTGTATTTTGGCAGTTATCACATATTGCGCGATCAATCCTAATGGGTCATACACGCTCATTACTGCGCTTAAAGCTTCTCTTTTTGTCGGTATCCGCTCGGCGTTTCGTACTTCCGCTGGGACCCGGATCATTATTGTATTAAAGCCCAGCTCGTCTGTCTCTGGATTCCATTTCAAGCCGAGTATTTTTTGCGTCTTATCGCCGCCAAGGGATGCTGGAGATGTCGCGTGTAGTTCTGCGGGAATGGCTTGTAATAGTCGCGTTGAGTTAGAGTTCCATCCTCTTAGCGTTAATCCGCCTAACGCGTGTGATGCAGCTACTTGAGTCGATTTTTCTATGGCTTCTTCCTCGTTCTCAAAGCTCGATACGAAGTCATCCATATAATGGTTAGTCTGTATTTCTTCTACAGCTAACGGATATATGTCTGCGTTGTCGGTCGCGTTTCTGTCCCGCACACTATGCGCAAGAAACGGCGAACTCGCAGCTCCGAAAATCATCGCGTTCATCTTGTAAATCTGCGGCGATTGCGATCGATCAGTCCGCCATAGTTGTCCAACTTCGTATCGCGGCCCGTCTATCTTCCTGACGGACTCTTCAAACAGTCTGATTGCTCGTTCGTCTAGGGGATGCTTTTTCTCCTTGTTGGATATTCCCAATGCATCAATATTAAAAAACTGCTTTAATCCACTATTGATTTCTTCGTCGATTCTGCAGTGAAATACGGTTTCGCTAATATTCTTCATGGGTCGTGGGAGCGTGCCGAATACTACCCAGCCTAACGGGGTCAGTAATGCGGCGGGTTCCGTTATCTTTCCTACTCTCATTTGTAACGGCATCATCAAATGCCAGTTATCGGCTCCGATCAACACATAAGGTTGCGCCGTAGAATAGCACGCTTCCTCCATGTCGACGAGATGTGCAAATTTCGTTATGTCTTCTCGATCGGCTCTCTGTGTGCGTAAGCCCAAATCGCGTACAGTCCGCAGCACTATCGAGTGGGCCGGTCCGTTATGTCGTCCTCGCACATGTGCCTGTACTCGCCGGCTTGCCTGTGTAGTCTGCATGTCACCTACTCCCGATATATGTAGCGGCGACGCAGTTCCGACGGCTCCAATCTCGTCCGCCAGTCGCTCGTCTATAAGGGATATCGTCGACCCCTGGTCGAGTAGGGCATAGGTCAATATCTCGCCGCGGGGTCCTCCTATAAATATCGGCACAATTTTTAATAGGACTGACCTTCTACCTCCTTGTTCGGCTGTGTTAGAGGTGAACTCTGGTTCGGGTACCGGATCTGCAGTCGCCTGGTTACACGCGGCAACCCGCGGTGTAACGGTCCTTGACGTGTAGGTTCGGGTAGCGGCGGCGCGCGGCGTGCCGGCACTTAAGTTGACCGCCCGCGGGGCCGGCGCGCACTGTTCACTTGTTTGCACTGGCGTTGTTAGGTTCGGGCTATAGCGGGCAGGAGAGCTTCGTTACCGGGAATTACCAGGAACCAGGTTACCAGGATACCAGGATACCAGAGGGATGATGTAAATAATAACTCTTATTTAAAATACTGTGTAGAGTGTGAGTAGTCTGAGATGGAATGAATCGTATGGGACTTGGCCGCCATTATATTCCGTCGTTCCATCGCACACTTGGTGGGGTGTGGTCAAATGTATAATTTATTGAGTAAAAACAGTTTAGAACGAGACAAAACAATAACAAACAATAATCTTACAATACTAACTTATCCTAAACACGATACAAATTTTATAATTAATTAACATAAAAACTAAGTGTATAAAATTACGGTATATAAAAATTATAATGCTGTATGCGAAAGTTATGTACAATTATAAGCTATATGAGATAAATTATTTACAATCATAAGCTATATGCGACAGGCGTATAGGGCGAGTTAACTTGAGGCACTATCCATTGCGCTGGCGGTGCTATCGGCGTCCCTCCGTAGGGCGCAGGGTTCGGGTTCGGTGTGGCGGTCGGGCTTCTCTGTGTGTAACAGCCGATGATGAGAATGTGGGCAATTGGGCATACCACAGCCTCGCGCTGTACAATGCTCCCGACGATGTCTTCGTTCTAGACATTTGAAACAAATCCGATTCTGTCGGGCCCACTCCCAGCGGGCTCCGGCGTTCATGCTCAGTACCTTTCTGCACTCTGTTGTGCGATGATTTCCTCCGCAACAAAGGCATCCGTCCGATCGCTCTACTGAGAATGTTTGGACTCGGCTCGGCTGTGGTCGACGTACGGCGCCGCCTCCAACGCCGCCGCTCGTGGTTCGTGGTTCTGGGGCTCTGCGCTGGCCCCGTGGATCTGCGGCGGTCGTCGTTTTCTTTGTCGGCGCTCTGGCATGTGAAAACTCCATTTCGGCGTCACTCTCTTCTAACAGAAACTCTGCCATAAGCATGAGTTCGCTCTCTCCGCTTCTTGCTCTTTGCATACGAGCACCAGCGACTGCGTAAATGCGGGCTCAGCCGCTCTGTTATTTCCCTAATCAATAGGGGATTCGCGCCGTAACTTTTCCTGTCGAGATCCACAAGCGTCGAAACTATATTCATCACTTTAATGGCGAACTGGTTCAGATCAATGGCGCTCGGGCCTAAAGGTGGCATTCGTTTTAATTCCTCGATCGCTCTGTCTATCAGTAGGTCTGTGCGCCCGAAATTCTTTTTTAATACCCGCAGTATTAATTCAGTCCGCGTCGAGGAAGCCAACATATGTTGCACACACTGGCGCGCTTCGCCCTTCAGGCTATGTCGCAGGCGCGCGACATTTTCGAATGCCGTAAATTTATAACGAGTCGTACTTTCAGTGAAACTGTTATAAAACGTGAGCCACTCACTTGGTTCTCCTGCAAATGCCGGCAGTTCATACACCTGTCTAGGTGGCGGTCGAATCATCGTCTCTAGATGATCCGTTAGTCTGTCTATGGCTCGGCTCCGGCTTACAGATCGCTCTCTATGACTGCGTGGAGTCTGCGTCTCGCGCCGAGGTGAACTCGTTCTATTCCGCCTCGAAGGTTCTGCGCCTGCATTGTGGACCCCTGACAGCCATTCTTTAACCCGCTGCGCCGATTCTGCAACGGATCCTCCGGCCTGGGAGCCGGCCGCACGAGATTGTTCATCGATCTTGTCTATTTCAACTGCGAGTCTTTTTTCTACTAATTCTCGCTCTAGACGGATCTCTTCAAATCTCAACTGTTTTAGTCGCTCCATGGCGGCTAATTTGGCTTCTTTTTTCCGTACATCCGTTGTGTTCGTTGCGCTGGAATGTACAGATGTTGGTTTGCGCGCCTCCCTCGTCGTTTCTCGAAAAGAGACTCCTGCGTCGCGTGTTGCCGTCGGCTTTCGCAACGCACTAAGATCGGGGACGCCGCTCCGTTCCGCGACGCCCTGTGTGGCAAGCGGCGCTCTTTCTTGCCCGCTTATTCGCCGTAAATGCTGATCTAATTTTTCTCTCCACGCCATCGTATCTATTGGCGGAGATTCGGGTGATTCCAGTTCTGCTAGCCCGGATGGGCCCGGCCTAGGCACAGACGACAAGGGATCTGCGGCAGCTGTAGCCGCGGCCGTTCTGTGCGTCGACGCAGCGCGAGTCTGATCGCGCGCCGGGCGCGGGCGCTCTTCCTCTTCGGAGCGGTCGCCGGTCTGACTGCGTGTAACAACCATAGTTCGCACTGACTCTAAACTACCGAATGCACTGACTCTAATCTAGATCCGGTTCGAAGGACCATACAAATGTTAACGCTAGTCGGTAACACGCTAACTCCGAAGCTCAGTTAAATAATAAAAAGGTTCAAGTTCAAAGTTCAATTTATTTACACGGATCTTAGATTTACATACGAATTAAAACACTGATTTTACACACAATAATTAAATAGAAAAGTGTCCGATATCACAATTAAAACTAATATAAAGCGTCCGATATCGCACTAAAAATAACTAACGATCGTTCCTAATCTTACTGACTTTCCCTAGCTAATTATAGAGTCGCGGTTCTTGACTTGGTTCTACACTGACGGCTTACTGAGGACTGGAATAGCTAGGCTAATCCATGCCGTATTTTATATTCTTGGTTCAAGAAAATGTTAACGCCCACTTTTGGGACTTTACAGGTTCATAATTTCTAATTTAACAACATTACCCAAATTCTGTTTATAAACCGTTCAAGATATCAAATTAAACTACTTAATGATCTACATGTTAAGGCTGTTCGGGCTCCCGTCTGACTGTGGCGCTTAATTACGCAGTTCAATATTTATATGGCAGCGGGAACCCGTTTCAGTCATACTTATAACTTTGTTTCATGCTTTTACTGTATACGCCTACTTTCTTAGGTTCAAATAATTCTATAAATTACAGTTTTCCTAGTAACTAAAATCTAATGAAAGACCGTTATAGGCATCAATTAGTGGCACAATCAACCCTACACAACATGCCCGTGCGACGTCTGGTTCGGCTCTGGCGCGCCGTCGTCGTCGTGGTCTTCTACACATACCCCTTCTGGGCATGTAGGGTGCAATAACAGGGCTTGGCCCTTTTTGGCAGAATCTGCTCCGTCCGCTACTGCGGGCGGGTCTTCTTTGGTTGCCTCTTGGCAGGCGTCAGATAAAGCTGCGGTGGGGGCGGCCGTTGTTCGGGTCTTGCGACTGGGAACTGGGGGCCTCTCTGCGGCTTTATTTTGGTTGTTGGGACGTTTTTGGTGTTGTTGTTGGTGCTGCCGCTGCAGTGTCTTGATTTGTCGCCAGTGACGGCGATTTCGACGACTGTTGGCCTCTCTGCGGCGTTGAGGAAGTTGGCCTGTCTGCGGCGTTGTGGGATCCTGGGCGAGCAGGGGACTCGGGTGGCGGAATGAGCTCTCTTGGGAGAGCCCGGCTTCTTCTGTCCGGGGGACGCGCGTGGAGCGGCGCTATCCCGACGAGCGACGGGACTGTCGAGGTGTCCGCACGGTGGAACATGGCGCCGGATAGCTGGCCGATGAAGTCGTCCAGTCCTTGCCAATTGAGGTCTCGGTGGATTGTCTCGTTCCGCATATAGCGCGGAGCCGAGACAATGGTGCGCAGGGCCTGGTTCTCCTGCGCACGCAGCCTTTTCTTGCTGGAATCTGACGTCAAGGCGTACCATACGGGTGCCGCGTAGGTGAGACGGGATCGCAGGTACGTCTTGTAGATCCCCAGCTTTGTGTGCAGAGGGAGGCTGCTAGCAAGGACTGGTCGGAGAAGGGTGCGCGCAGACTTCGTCCGCCGTGCGGTGATCTCGACGTGTCGGTTCATGGTGAGTCCCCTGTCAATTGTCACGCCCAGGTACTTTGTCGTGTGCGTCCACACGATTTCTTGTCCGAGCAGTTGGAGAGGGGTGGGCTGCTTGCATCTGCCTGTTATGATGGCCTGCGTCTTCCCCACATTGACTGACATTCGCCAACGGGCAAACCATTTGGGCAGGGCGTCAAGTGAGCGCTGGATCTTGCGTGCCGCGTGCGTAGGGTTCATGGACGACGCGTATAGTGCCGCGTCGTCGGCGTACAGGCCCAACTTGACGTCTTCCCGCACTGGTAGGTCGTCAGTATATAGGGCGTAGCAGGCCGGGGACAGGCTGCTTCCCTGTGGAACGCCCGCGAGGATCGGGCGCTCCGTGGATGTGGCGTTTTCCACCGCCACATGGAATCGCCGCTCGGACAAGAAGGATGCGAGGATCTTGACGATGCGCCGTGGGGCTGGAGATGTGGACAATTTGAAGAATAGGCCCTCGTGCCATACTCTGTCGAAGGCTTTTTCCATGTCGACGAATACTGCTACTGTGGCCTCTTTCTTGTTCATGGCCGTCGCCATGAAGTGCAGTACCCTCGACAGCTGCAGAGTCGTGGAGTGGTTCGCTCGGAACCCGAACTGTTCTGCCCTGGGCTCGATGTGGGGCTGGAGGAGGTTCAGCAGGAGCTTTTCGAAAACCTTGGAGAGGGTGCTCAAGAGAGTGATCGGGCGGTAGCTCTCAGGTTTCCGGGGGTTCTTCCCCGGCTTTGGCAGCATGATGAACCGGCCAAGTTTCCATGGGGATGGAAAGTCCGGAGCGCAGGATCCCATTGAACAGGCGTGCCACCGCGGCGGTTGCTCGCGGTGGCAGATGGTGAAGTGCCATGTTTGGGATCGCATCGGCGCCCGGTGCCTTTCTTGGCTTCGTGCGTCTCATGGCTCGCTGCACTTGACCGGGTGTGAAGTAGAGAGGGTCCTCTCCCGCCTCGATCGGTGCCGCAAAGTAGCTCTCCAGGTGTTTCTCGACTGCTGAAACGTGCTCCACATCGTCAGTCGGGTTCGGTTGAAATTGCCTCTCAAGGCAGTCGGCGAAGAGTTCCGCCCTGTCTTCCGCCTTATACCTCGGGAGGCCGTTTTCGTCGTTGAGAGGGATGGTTGCCGTTGGTGTCAGGCCGAGTTGCCGGCAGAGACGATGGACGGAAGGCATGTCGCCGTCCACGGCTTCCAGGTGTCTCTCCCACGACTCCGCAGCGTGTGTCTCCAGCTCCTTTTTTACACGCTCCACCATGGCGTTAAGGGACGCCTTTAGAGTGGGACATCGGGACCTCTGCCACTCTAATCTCAGACGGCGTTTGCGCTTGATAAGTTCCTGGATCCTAGCAGGGAGCGGCTTTCGCCTTTCGCTGGTAGGAACGGTGTGCGCTGCAGCGATGAGTGCCGCCTGGATGTTGGAGGTGAGACTGGTGGTGGCGTGCTCGACGTCGTCTGCTGTGGTGACCAGCATGGTCTGGGATTTCTCCTCCATGGCCGCCGAGAAGGTCTCCCAGCAGATACGTCGTCCTGGCTTCATCGGTGTTGTGGTTGGCAGGTCTCTGATAACCATCAGGACCAGGCGATGGTCCGATGGCAGGTCGGGCAGGACTTCGTGAGTGATGGCGGCGTTTACGTCCTTGTGAATCGCGAAGTCTATGACATCTGAGGAGTTCCCTTGTGCATAGTGGGTATGGTCCTTAGGTCCTGTGATGTCATAGTTGCGATCCACTGCTGCTTGCGCTATCCTCAGGCCCGTCGCATCGGTCTTGGTTGAGTGCCAGTCCGTGTGTTTGGCGTTGAAGTCCCCTGCCAGGATGGTCGGCGTAGGGGACTGTAACAGCCCGCATAGATTCGTGACTATGCATTCCGGCGGTCCAGGGGGGCGGTAAACGGCGAAGAGGCGGAGTTCGTGCCCGGAGAGTTGGAGTTCAATCCCTAGTGCGTAGATTGACACGTAGGGGTGGTACGGGATCTGTTGGTGCACGATATTCCTTCTCACCAGTACCGCTAGGCCTCTGGAGGCTTTCCCCTCAGGGGAGACCTCGTCTCTGCGGTATACAAGGTATCCGCTGACCTTGAGTGGAACGCTCTTTCTCGGGCATGTTTCGCTGACCAGCATAACATCGATCTCCTGCTCCCTGACGAAGTTGCGGAGCAGGCCGATTTTGCCGGTCAGCGATTGAGCGTTCCAGTATACCACTCTCAACCCCTTAGGGTGCTGGTTGAATGTTGCGGTGGAGAGTGGTGGCGGCTTGTAGGACGGCGCTTGTGGTGGCGGCGTCCTGAGAGGAGGCGAGGCTCAGCAGCTGCGTGATCAGCGTCAGCATGTCGGCAGCGGCATTTGGCGCGGCGTTCTGCTTGGCGAGTATGTGTTGTTGCACAACGTTTCTGGGTTGCGCCGGTTGTGGCGGTAGCGTTGCGGGCTACTTCTTCTTTTTTTTCCTTTTGTTTTTTGACTTATTTGTTGTGTTCGACGTCTGCGTGTTTGGTTTGCCTTCGGCGCGAGCCGTGGGCTGACCCCTTGTTTGGGGGCCGTTGGCCGGCGCCATCAGGCTTGCTGGCGCCGATTCTGCCACCGTGGGCACTTCCATGGCCGCACGGGTCTCGGGTCCGGGGCGGGCGGGCTTCGTAAGTGCGTATGGGCCTGCTTTTTTGTTCCGGGCCTCTCTCCGGAACACTTGGCAGCCGATGTGGTTTGCTGGGTACGGGCCTCCGCAGTTTGCGCAAGTGGCAGGCGTCTCCTTTGGTCGAGTGCAGTCCTTCGCCTTGTGCGGCCCCGCGCAGCGCACACAGCGAGATGGGCGGTGACAACCTTCCGATGAGTGCTGGAAGCCCTGGCAGTTGTGGCACTGCGCAGGGCCCCTCTTGCTCCTCCAGGCTTCTATTTTAATGCCAGGCATGTTTAAGAGCTCATCGATCCCGTATATGCCGGCACCCTGTGCCGCCGTAGTGTTGAGCTGTGTGAAATACACGCAGCCCGGGCGTCCATTACGTGCGACGATGGGCCGTATATATTCAGCTTCGTAGCCCTTCTTGTGGAGGGCCTGCTTTATTTCGTCCGGGGGTGTCTGGATTGGCAGTCCTCTTATGGCCACCTTCAGTCTTTGGGCTTCCTTTGTATTGTATATGTGAAATGGGGCCACGTCCTGTCCCACCTCATTCTGGAGATCAATGAGGAAGGCTTGGACGGCCCGAAACTCGGCGTCGGACTTCGGCGTAAAACGCACCCCTTCCCCTGCGGGGGTGGTGTTCGGCGGGTGGCCGAGTTTTTCAGCCAGGGCGCCGAAGTGCTTGGTCCAGTTCGGCAATCTGTCGACGTGTATGGGCCTGTATTTCTGCTTTTTCTCGGCTTCTATTTGGGGTTGTTGCTGTTGTTGCTGTGTCGGCGGTGCGGTGATGGGGCCCGAGGGGGTGGGTCTCTTGGCGCACTGTGTTTTCGCGGCTTCGACGTAGTTTCTGGCCGGAGGGGTGCTGGTTGTAGGCAGTGGCGGCTGTTTTGCGGCGGCGATTTTTTCTGTCAGTAGTCGTGAACCGACGTTTTCCCGACTACCGACAGAATTATGAGGCTTTTGCGGGGGGTGAGGGGGGTCGCTGAAGGATAGCGTAGGTAGACCTACGCCTTGCGGCGCAGGCCTACCCTCCCTGTTTCCCGTCTGGGCAGCGGCCTTGGCATTCTGTGCCGACGGGATGGCTGCTTTTTGTGGCTGTATCTTTTGATTTTCAGCTTCTTGATGTTTGTTGTTCGCGCCTGCCGATTTTGATCGGCGGCGTAGTCTGGGGTCTGTAGGCGGTGATGTCTGCCTACAGGCACGCTTGCCCTCCTCTTCCTCTTCAGATGTAGTCGGGCTGGTGGCTAACTTCCGTTTTACAGCGGCGGATGCAGTAGGTGAGTCAGTCGCGTGTTGCTGACTGAGTAGGTTCTGGTACTGGCGGTCGTCCGGGTGGAGCTCCTCCTCATCATCCCCCAGTTCGTTCGCCTTGATGCGTATGTAGACGGCCATCCAAGCCATGAGGGCCGGCGACGCTACGCCCATCTCGATCAAACGGGCTACCAAGATGCGGTCACGATCTAGGCATTCCCGTGGCGAGGGGGGCGGATCGACGCTAGACATCGGTGGCAGTAATGTGCCGGGGGCCGCGGCCGCGGTGCGCCAGTGGGATGGCGTAGCAACGGCGAAGCGGGGCTTCTGGGTGTTTGTAGGGGTCGCTGGAATATCGGCGGCCTCTTCGGCGTCGGCGTAGTGGTCGGCGACGGCTTCGGTGATGTTGATTTTTTCTGTCGGTAGTCGTGAACCGGCAGATTCACAGGTACCGACAGAAAAGTGCGGCTTCGGGGTGGGGGACGAGGGGGGATGCTGGTGGACAGCGTAGGTATCCTGGCGCCTTGCGGCACCGATCTACCCTCCCTTTTACCCTTGGTGGTGGCGGCGGCTGGGTCCATTTCGAAAATTTTCGAAAAACGGTCCGAAAAACGGGACTCTGCGACGCTTATTCTAGCCGGCTATGCCAGACCCTGCATGGTTTCTCCCGGGGCGTCCGTTTGAGCGGGTTCGGGTTTCACCATACAACGAAGGCACCGACTAGAAAGCAGCAAAAAATGCAGGTATCCCCTCCCAACGGTCGAGCGGTGGGGCGCTGTTCGCACGGCGAGTCTTCTCAGAAGGCGACGGTGAGCAGCAAAGAGCGGTGTTGGAGCGTCCGAACAGTTTGGGTTCCGTTGGCAGTCCTCCTCTGGCGCGCTATTGCGTCGTAAAGTATTTATATGAAAACGAGCGTTTCCTTGCCCTCCGCGAGGGCGAACAAAACTCGGCGCGAAACCCCGCTGTTTTCGGTGAGATTCCGCGGCTCCCGATAAGCGGTCGTATGTGATATCAACGTAATTAAATATGATAAATCAGCATCTACTTTGTGTATAAGTTTTAGATAGATCGGGCAATGTTTATATCTGACATAATTCCTTCCCATTGTATTCGGGCGCACGCCAACAATAGCTCGCAACGGACCCTAGGCCGTCTACCTGAGCTTCATTGTACCGGGGCTCGAATACGGGGACAGGGATTCTAACTGTTTTAAATAAGCCGAGGTCGTTACCCAGGGATTACCGTCATTAGGTAACTGTGTCACGAGGTCGACTTATTTTATTCGATTAATTATGTTTTTTATGTTTTAGGCCATTAGCCTAATTAATACCTACGAGTCGCTTTTATGGACTCTTTAGTTCGATCAATCGTTCTACCGCTTTTATGGGTATGAAAATAGACTTAATTTACCTTAAAATATTTGAATAATTACAAGTCGCTTAAATCTAACTTAAGTAACAAATCAAGCCTTATAAAATAACTTAAATATTTTCGTTTCCGAAGCTGTCCGTAACAGCTGGTTCTGTCTTGATTGCTGCTAGAGGACTGGATTATCGTTTTTATTTTTTATTTCCTTTTTTCTCACTTGGTCATTGTGGCTTATAGAAACCACAAGGACGCAGTTTTTTTTTTTTTTTCCTGCTGATGTGCCAGATAGCCTTTTTGGCTCCATCTGTAAGTCTTAATTTGCAGGGGGCGGGGTTAACCCGCCGAGCCTGCGGATACAATAGCGGCGCCATCGCGGCGCGGGAATAAAAACAAAATGGCGATCAAAAAACGAATGACTAAAATAGACCGGGAGCCGGCACTATTTTTTCCTATGTGATAAAATATGAATTTAAAAATGATGTCTATGGAATGGAGATGTAATGTAAGTGAGAGTGGAGTGTAATGTGTGGTGAAGCATGTGGGGGCGTAAAGGGATGAATTTAATGTCATCTGGGGGGGCGACCACGTCTTCTGACCTGTGTCAGGACGGGGTCGTCCCTCAACGTGTCCTCGTCGAAATCCGAGTCCGGGGTCGACGCGTTCCATCTCTCGATGGTGACGTCGATCTCGTCCTCGGAGTCATCTAAAGCATGTTTAGGTCTTATAATGCGTAATCTTTGTCTGAGTCTCTTAAGTCCTTTTGTCATGGGAAGATGGTCGTCTTTGTCGTTTACAGCTGTCACAGGTGCTGCTTGGTCTTCAGTGTTGTAATTTGTAAGCACATTAATTAAGGGATTGGGGTGATGAGGGATATTTTCAATGAACCGTTTGGTATGGGTATGGAGTGTCTTGTATATGGTCGGAAGTTGGGTATCAAAGTGGAGGCTTAAATTTGACTGATACCAAGGAGCACCTGTGACACGTCTGAGGAATTTGTTTTGCAGCACCTGAAGGGGCTTCAGCCTATCCTTACCCACGTGTGTGAAGACAGGGCACGCGTAGGTAAGTATAGGCCGGATACAGGTCGTGAATAGACGCAATTTATTCTTAATTGACAGTTTACTACTCTTACTAATCATTGGCCCCAGCCTACTTTGTACAAAGAGGGCGCGGCCCCTAATATCCCTAAGGTGAGCTCTGAAGTCCAGCTTCCTATCAAGAGTGACACCTAGGTACTTGACTTTCCTGGTCCAAGGGATTGAGGTTCCTGACAATACTATTGGTCTGATTTGTTTTTCTAAGTTGTTCCTGGTCCGAGTGAAAAGTATAGCGGCACTTTTGTCGGCGTTGACTGCGATCCGCCATCGGCGAAACCACTCGTCCAGTTCGGCGATGGCGGACTGAAGGTCTCGTCTGAGTGTTTGAGGGTGGTTGCTAGTGGTGAAGAGTGCCGTATCATCGGCAAAAAGGGCGAGTCTGACAGAGGGGGTGTTGTTTGGGATGTCGTTTGTATACAAGGTGTATAACGTTGGTGAGAGAGTGGAGCCCTGTGGAACTCCAGCTCTGATCGGATGCGGTTGTGATAGTGTCCGATCCACCCTGTAGCGAAACGACCTCCCAAACAAGAAGTCCCTGATAAGGAGGATAAGCCTGTCTGGCATGCCGATCTCATACAACTTGTGTATGAGCCCAGCATGCCAGACTTTGTCAAACGCCTTAGAGACGTCCAGGAAGACGGCGGCCGTGGTCTGGCTTCCCATTTTGGAGAACCCCTCGAGGATGTGTTCCGTAATCCTTAGAAGCTGGTGGACACATGAGTGCCTGGATCTAAATCCAAATTGCTCATTTATGATGGTGTCACCAGCCTCCAAGAATTCGTGAATTCTTGTCAGAACTAGTTTTTCGTAAAGCTTGCCCAGAGAACTGAGCAAGCTAATGGGGCGGTAACTCGAGGGATCTGTCCTGGGCCTGGTGGTGTGGCGTGATCTCTCCTAACATGTCATCAAATTCGTTCGCCCGAAAAGCGTTTAACCGCTGTTTGGTCTCGCGTTGCAAGGCCCACAGACGGCGACGATTATCGGGCGAAGGATATTTTGAGAGGGCCTTAAGGGCGTCGTTCTTCCTTTTCAGCAATGCCTTCAGCTCCGGCGTTAGTGGCCTTCGCTGCGCGTAGTCGACCGAGACCTCTTTCGAGGCACGGCCCACTACGTCGCGAAAGAAGTTGCTGAACCGGGAGACAGCTTCGTCTATGTTTGTCGGTGATGAGAGGTCTTGGGGGAGTGAATTTATAAGAGGAGATGCCTGGAAGAGGCCTTCTCTTACCTTTTCCCAGTCAATAATTGATTTGGTACTTTGGCCTGAGTCTACGGGGTCCGGCCCCAGTCGCAAGATGACGGCGGTGATCTGAGGCTAGCTCATGTGCCACTTCTATAGAACGTAGCTTAAGAGCTACGTTCTTCAGAAGTGATATGTCCAGTATGTCGGGTCTGTGGTCAACTATTAGAGGGTAATGAGTAATTAATTATTAATTAAATAATAATTAATAATAATAATTTCAAGGGGGCTGATAAGGTCAAAGGACAATCCGTTCCCCAGTAGGTAGAGAAGTCTGAAACCGTTAGAGTTGTTAGATACGCAATTCCAAGATGTATGTTAGCTGTTTAAATCCCCCGCCAAGATGACTGAGGGACCCAAAGCAGCAATTTTGTCTAGATCTTCTTTAAGTATTTCCCGACTAGGGGACAGGTAGGCCGAAACGATATGTAGAGTCGGGTGTCCAGCAACCGAGACCCGACACACCGAGACCTCCACATTGGAGAGTTCGGGCGGATCGAGGCCGGTGCAGTGGAGCCGGGATTTATAAAAGATGGCAGTTCCTCCGAACGGTCTCCCCAGTCGGTCGTTCCTAATGAGTGTGTAGCCAGGTAGTCTGAATGCCCTGCTGTGGGGTTTGTAAAAAGTTTCCTGAATTAAAAGTATGTCTATGTCGTGTCTGTTTACGTGGTTTAATAACTCGTCCTTCATTCCACTCAGACCGTTGGCATTATACGTCGTGATGTTGAGGGAGTATGGTTTTAATTTGTAAAAATCCATTATTGGTCGTAAGGTTGGTTTGCTTGGTGCTCGGCCCAAGCGGCGTCATATTCTGTCAGGATGGCCAGAGTAGTATCTCTGTCGGCTCCACGCAGCCTCAGCTCAAACTCGTACAGTTTACTCCTGAAAAGGAGGGCACCGGCGAGAGTGGGCGTATTGGTTGGCCACCGACAGCTACCTGCAATGGCACTAGGGTTGGTTTTTGGACATGGTGCTGTCTTAAGTTTTGCATTTGCACCTGGCCTCCCGCATAGCCCCAGGCGGTGCTGGGTGCCTGCGGGGGGGGCAGTGACCTGTGAGTACAGGGCATGACGCTGCAAGGGCTGGGTAGGCAGAGTTAGGGGTATTAATGCTTCGTCTTGTGAGTGGGAGTGAGAGTACTGTGTCATGACATGAGAGGGCGAGGGAACGAAGGACGGGTTCTGAGTTTCGTTACGGGTCTGAGTCATGGGAAGGGGGGGGGAAGTGGTGCGTCATGTTGGTGGGAGCTTGGGAGTTCTGGGAAGTGAAGGGGCGAGATTCTCTCTGGGAGAAGGTCCGTCTAGGTTTGTTTTGTTGGTGATTGCGTCCTGAAGTCTTGGGAGTGGGGCGGCATGGGCAGAAGAAGTAGGTGGCTGTGTGGGGACCCTCACACAGCGCACATTTGACGGGGTCCTCTCTGGGACAGTCCCTAGAGTTGTGTGGGCCGGCACAGACCACACAGCTTGGGGGGGAGTGGCAGCCTCTTTGGCCGTGGCCAAAGAGCTGGCAATTGTTACATTGAATGATGAGTTCTTTTTGGTCGGGTTCCTCCACCTTGATGCCAGTGAGGAGGCAAATGTCGGCAATGTTATAGATGTCCTCTAGTATGAGGGTCAGGGTCAACTTTGACTAAGATGATGTCGAAGGGACCAGATTTCCTGCTGTGGAGCCGGTGCACCTCCCTTACCTTTATGTCTTTTGATAGAAGGTCCTCCTTTATCTCTGTGGGTGTAAATTCCCTGGGGACGCCCCTGATCACTACGTTGTAGGTAACTTCCTCAGGGAGCTTACTCCTATTAAATGGAATGTCGAGGTCTTTCAGCAAGTTGCATACTGCTCTAAAGTTGTCCGAGCCAGCGATTTTTATACAAATGCCCTTGTTGGAAATATTATTATTGTCCTTAATATTGAATGCGGCTTCAATCGGAATGCCTCTGGACCAGCAGCTTGCTGACAGCAGTCCACCGGGACTTGTCCCGGAAAGTGATGAAGTCACATTTGACTCTTTTTTGTCCTTGGGAGGAGGCCTGAGCGTTGGCGGAGGCTTCCAGGGAACTAATCTCCATCTCTACTTCCCGGGACATGTCCCGGAGTGGGATGGCCCCCTGAGGTGTCTTTTGGGTCTTTGGGGCTGGAGCGTGAGGGGAGCTGTCCCTAGGGGATGATGGGGCCGAGCCAGAGCGAGGGCGCTTGCCCTTGGCACTCTTGGAGTTCTTGTTGGCTACTGTCGTCCAATCAGAAGTGTCGTTTTTGTCAGAATTTGTGTCCATAGGGGAGCATGTTAGTTTTAAGTCTTTGTCGTTACTAATTGAGGGGGCCGAGTGGTCGATGACTCTGTCGCCCTTCCCCCTTTCCAGGGGAATGATGACCGGGGTCACCCTGACCGAACGTCCCTCCAACGGGGAGCGCGAAGCCGAACGGCCGCGGCCCCTCTCAGTCGGCCTCCTGTGTGCGGAGGCAGGCGAGAGAGAGAGGTCGCTGCCGGTGTCCGGGGAGGGAAGGGCCCTCGATGTCCCTTGAGACATAGAGGGACCGACCCTCGCCGGCTCACGGCGTTTATCAAAATTGGGGAAAAAGTTTATGCGTGAGTCAGATTGGGGCGCTTGATTTGCATCCCTCGCCGCAGTCGAGCCCGCAGCGGGATTTTTGCCACCCTTAGTGGGGGACACTGCCAGTGGGGCTTTGGCTTTAGCCTTGACCTTCTGCGGGGTCGGCAGGGGGCGGGGGGCAGCAATTGGTCCTAGTTGAGGGGTGTTGGGCAATGGTTCAACGGCAGAGGTCCCCGGCGGAATTGTCAGACCAGCGAAGGTCCTGAATTTCTCCAGCAGACCCACGTCCAGCTCCCCAAGGAAGCGGGCGAAGAGCTGCAGGAGGTCATCAGCAGACCGTCCCTGTGCCAACAGGCCTCCGGGGGCACCGGCGGAGTCATTGCAAGACATAATGTGGAGTAATTGTGTACTCGAGTCGCATAACCGCGACTCGAGGTGTGTTAGTACTTACAGAATGGAGCCAAAAAGGGAAAATCACTATTATTACTAGAGAGCACTATAACTAAACAATGACCGGTCACAGGAATAACCCCACTATGCATCCAATTTTCAGCTTGATTTTCTTCCAATACGAGGGTTGCTACTTATATATCCGGAAACAAAAAAACAAACAAACGTACACGGCTGAAAATAGTTTTATTGTTTTTCAAAGTATTCCCCTTGATGATCTATGCACTTTTGCATTCGCGTGAACCAATTTTTAAAGCACTTCTGCCACTCCGCCTGAGGTACCTCCATAACGTGTTGTTTGAATGCGTCGACAGCATCTTCAGCGGTCGAAAATCGTTGACCGCGTAATTTATTCTTTATATTTGGAAATAAATAAAAATCGTTGGGTGCCAAGTCAGGGCTGTACGGCGGATGACCCGTTAATTCCACATTTTGACCCTCCAAAAATAGAGTTGTTTCGCGTGACGTATGACAGCTGGCATTGTCATGATGAAGAATGATTCTTCGTCGCTGGTTAGTTTTACGAATTTGTTCAAATACTTCCGGTAAGCAAATGGTCGTGTACCACTCTGAATTAACCGTTCTACGGTTTTCTAGTGGCACTGTAGCTACATGGCCATTAATACCGAAGAAGCAGGCCACCATTTGTTTCAATGTACTTTTTGCACGAGTAACTTTCGTAGGGTTCGGCTCATTTTGAAACACCCATACCGTTGATTGTTGCTTCGTTTCGGGATCGTATGCATAGATCCAGGATTCGTCACCTGTATAGATGTTATAAACGGCTTTTGAGTCACCACGGTTATATTTTTTTAACATTTTATTGCACCATTCGACGCGAGCATGTTTTTGCTCATTTGTTAAGTTGTGGGGTATCCAACGCGAACAAATTTTTTTTACAGCCAAATAATTATGTAATATGCTATTAATGCTGGTCATAGAAATACCCAGAGTCGCCTCTATCTCGCGGTACGTAACATGTCGGTCGTCCATTATAAGTTTTCGCACAGCCTCGATATTTTGTTGTACAACGACCGATTTCGGGCGACCTGCCTTAACTTCGTCCGTAAGCATACTACGTCCACGATTGAACTCACTAAACCAGTGATACACAGTAGTTTTAGATGGGGCTTCATCACCAAAAGTTGAAGTTAGTTGATCTATGCACTGTTGTTGCGTTAAACCACGCCGAAAATCATAATAAATCATAGCACGAATATTTTCACGAGTGAGTTCCATTCTTGCTGCGAGATGAAATTTAAAACCCGTCAAAAACAAAACACGAGCGTTAATAAGGAAGAAAAAATATACCTTATATACTTAAAAAAGTTCAAATTTTACCATGGCGGTCAAATATGCTATTTAAGAAGATTGTAATCCCGGTTTCCGGATATATAAATAGCAGCCCTCGTATCTTCCAAAGAGTGAAAAAACTATGAGGTCTTCCAAAACAGCGTCGTCTTCTGTACTATAATGGGCGGGGCTTCGGTCGCGTCGTAAAAAATGGCCGCCGGTCTGGCGCAGCGAGCAGCGGGCTTGGCGTTTTGATGGCCTTGGTTGCCTAGGCAACCGTCGCTATGTGGATCTTCTCGTCGCTGGGTGTCAATGCAAGATGGCGGCGTGCCGAGGTCGAGGTCACTTGTTGAATTTGCGGTGTCATAGGTTTATGCGAGTGTGTGTCTTTCTACTATCTTCTTAAGGGTCCTATTTGCGTGTGCGCGTCGCGTGGACGAGGTGTGCAATCACTAGGCGGCGTGCGGTCGCTCGGACGGTCGGAAGCAGAATCCACTGGTCAAGGACGCAGTGGACTGTAGACTTTTCTTTATAGGTGACGGTCGAGGGTTTTGAATGAGAAGACTTAGTTTGCAAGTTCAGGCGGGCGAGGCGCCGGGGCCCGCGCCCCTTTTATATCAGCGGGTCTATCCCCGCCCCTCTCGCTCCTTACCTCGCCCCTCTGAAGTCTAATTTATTTATTTTAACAATATTTCTAGGATTTATTACAAGTCTTTTATCTAATTACATACCTAGGTCATATTTTACTTAAATCATATGCGTATGGCGATATTACGACCGTTTTTCTTTCAAACGGTATGTCTATGCGCCGCGTCCCGCACAAGCTCGCGCATGCGCAGTACTTGCGCGTGGGTACGCTATTTTCGGCCTATTACCTTATATGGTCATGCATCATAAGCGAGCTACTCTCGTTATGTACATTAAAAAACGCTGAGAAAAAAAATATTTACTATCAAATGGGATTCTAATAGGAACTTAGTGCTAACAGGATTTCTACATATTTACCTTATCTATCACATTTACATTACATAGTTTTATATATTATTTTATTACAAAGTTATGAGTTATTTCGTCGTGAACAGTCATGTTGACCATTTTTAAGGTTCTGAAATAGGTGCGTAATTACTTAATTATTTAACTATGGGGTGCCCCAGTGCCCCCGCGGCAGGGGAGGATCCTCTTCCTACGAGGTCTGCGCCTCCTTTTTCCATTTTTCTTTTTGTTTTGCCACTGTGCAGCGGGACAGTTATAGACATTAAGATCTATAAATTGTATAGTACCTATTAGAAAACATGTATACACGGAAGCGGTGGACTCCTGGCACAAGTTATTTAATAACTTACAAGGAGACGCCGTTCATTTGTAATAATTGTACTTACTCTTTGTAACAGCAATAAATAATTTTAATTTAATTTTTTAATTTTAAGTTATGGAAGTTAGCAAGGTGTTCGCCGCAGTTTTAGCAGGGAGCTGGGTCGGGAGACTGTCTAGTTAGTCCTTTTGCACTCCACAGCGCGGTGCGCTGAGAGGCACTTTACACAGCGGGGGAGAAATTTGCAGTAGTGTACAGAGTGACCAAAATATTTGCAGTTTTTGTTTGTACTCTATCATTCTTGAAAGGTGCCTCAATGCGAAGACCGCTGAGGCCACTTTTTAAATTGTATATGTTTTTCCCATCTGGTGTTCTGTCCAGGGTGACGATAACCGCCTCGAAAGGGGTTTTTTTGCTTCCTGTGGCCGTTCCTATACCACACTTGAAAGGTTCCGGAATAGAGAAGCTCAATATCCCTAGGTTCGGTTCGGATCTGTACTCCCGTTTTATCCGCACTAAAAAATCACGTGTGTACGCGCAGGAGAAAGGTTCCACGAATCAATCCTAACGCATACGGCTCTGCCCACGACTTAGGGCTTACGTGATTCTAACGTGAGGACGCGATATAGGGGATCGGCCTCGCAACCTAGCTAATTACACTTTCCTAGCAGGGTGACTGGGTAGGAGGGTAACTGGGAGTACTTGGAATAATACTGGTTCACTGGTTCACAATATAATTCTTAAACTGTAATACACACTGACTGATGACTAATGACCACAATATATCCACACTAATTCACACACACTAATTCACACACACTAATTCACACACACTAATTCACACACACCTGCGGCTCGCAGGCCGCTTTCTCATATATAATTTTAATAGGGCTCAAATCGTGACATTATCGCCCACATTATTTTTAATTTCAAAACCTATCAAATTAGAGAGATCTTTGTGTGGGTAAAAAATCGGCTAGAAAGAGATCTGCTGTCTTTGTTACATTTTACACATTTTTCTAGACAGTTTTAGGCTCATAAATCCAATATCTTAGGTCTTACAACAACCAAGTTGACCTAGATTGGTTCGTTAGGATCGGAACTATAAAATAATCTTTAGTTTACTTCCACTTATAAAGGGTTCAAAAGTTATAAGGCTCTAAAGGTTCAATTTACATCCTACATGGTCAATTAATTAGCTCTAGTGGTTTTATCTTAAGACCTAAGTTCAATTTACAATTGGTTCTTATATCTTATATATACAATATACATTCATACAAAGTTTGAATAGGATCAGGCTTAAGCTGTGACAAATACAGAGTTCCAAAGATTCGACTTTAAAAGTCTAAGTTCTTTTGATGATTTTCCTATTTATACTAAAGTTCGGGTTCGCTTTTATTTGAAAATATTAAAGATCTAAGTCATTATCATAGGTTCCAATTATAAAATACCTTATTTCCATTTTATCTGACCCGTGAGGTTCATTTTTGTATTACCAAGTTATTTATGCAAATATATCATATTTCCCAATGTTATTGCTCGCTTTTATGGAGCTAAAGTTACCTTAGAATTACTAGGATTCATAATTCAAAACATTTATACTTATAAAATCAATAACTAAATATTTCTCCATACAAGATGTGTTTTCAAGGATCGCTGGCTAGACTCGTTTGTATGGAGGGGATCGCTGGCCAGACAATCCGTGAGCCTGCTCGGCGTCGTCACGCTCTACCGCACACGGAGGGGAGTGTTGCGGTGAAGCGCGGGGGGTGCACACTTCTCGGTAGGGCGCGCGGCGTGGAGGGGCGCGTTGAGTTAGGGTCAGGCTCTCGGGGCTCCGACGCTCAGTGCTCCTCTTCTCTCGCCTCGATCAGACGTCATTCGATTCTCTGGTTCTGGAGGCACTAGCGGTCATTCGAATACTTGTCTTTGGAGGCACTAGCGATCAATCGAATTGTCTGGTTCATTCAGAGTCTATCTTCTGACGTCAATTGAATGTTGCTGCTGCTGGTTCGGGCGGTGATGACGACGGCTGGCACGACGACTGGCTCGACGGCTGGCTCGATGACTGGCTCGATGGCTGGCTCGATGGCTGTCCGTAACATTCTCCCCCCGCTGTTGCGTCGGCGACAGCATCTGGCTCAATCGGGAGGACAGCTAACTTCGTAGTGGGGCGGCGCAGCAGGACGCCTCTGGTCCGGACGTCCGCTGTACGCACGCCACCGTCGGGTCCCGGGAAGACTCGCTCGACGATACCACGTGGCCATGTGTTACGTGGTAGGTTCGGATCTGCGATCAGCACGCAGTCTCCGATGGCGATTGGACGCTCGCCACCCGCGGATGAGCGTCGCGGGGCAAGCGTCGGCAAGATTTCTCGCACCCAGCGGCGCCAAAAATGGTCGGCTAGGGCTTGGCTCGTTCTCCAAGTCTTTTTATTGATTTCTTCGTTAGGCCCAGTAGTCGGTAGGTTCCCCGGGCCTCCCAGTAGAAAATGGTTCGGGGTTAGCGCCTCGTCGTCATTAGGGTCGACGGGCACATGTGTTAACGGGCGGGCGTTGACAGTATATTCTGCCTCGGCGAGTAGCGTTGACAGCACCTCTTCTTTCGGTGCTCTTTCTTTTAGGGTTACGGCGAGTGCTGTTTTAATTGATCGCACCATGCGCTCCCAGGCTCCACCCATGTTCGGCGCCAGCGGTGGAATAAATCGCCAGGCCATGTTTCGTTTAATTCCATATTCACGCAGATGCGGTTTCCATTCTTCGTAAGCGGCTCTCAATTCGTTATCTGACCCATGGAAACATGTTGCATTATCGCTCCACATTACGCGAGGCCATCCTCTTCGTGCGGCCATTCTGCGCAACGCCATTATTGCTGAATCGGTACTCAACGTATTTACTATTTCGAGGTGTACGGCTCTTATTGTCATGCATGTAAACACCGCTATCCACCTTTTCTCATGACGTCGTCCGATCGTAACGGTTACTGGTCCGAAATAATCTAGCCCGCAGTTCTCGAATGGTTTCGTGTAGGGTTCTATGCGGGCTAGCGGCAGGTCTCCCATGGGCGGGGTTCTAGGTTTGGCTCTTCGTATTTTGCAGAGTTGGCAATCATGTGCTATGGTTCTTACTGACGGTCGCAGTCTTAAAATCCAATACTCTTGCTTTAGGTCGTTGATGACTCGTTCATTTCCCGAATGGTGGGCTCGCTTGTGAGCTCTCAAAATCAATAGTTTGACGAATGGATTTCGCCCGTCGAGGATCGGCGGTCGCTTGTTCAGTTCGGCTGGTGCGGCGTCGATCCGGCCGCGCATGCGCAGCACTCCGTCTGTGCCCAGGATCGGGTCCAGCGTGAACAGACGGCTCCCGTGGTCTAGTGGCTCTCCCCGCGAGAGACGTCGTAGCTCATCGGGGAAGTCTCGTCGCTGTGCCCACTGAAACCACAAATTTTCGGCGGCCAGTATATGCTCTAAATTTAAAGTAATTTTCATTTTCATTTTTAACATTTGAATGAACAGTAACATGCGCGCTGTCGCGCCTATCAGTCTGTCGTAATTGGAAAATCTATTAATATTGGGTAATGGGGCAGCTGTTATTCTAGTTGCACGACATTGTGCAGGTTCGGCTTTGAGTTCCTGGATGGCCGCGGGTGATGACGACGTGATGATTTCCTGCGGCCAATATCTCTCATGCTCCCATAGGAAACTCGGCCCCATAAACCACTTACTGTTCATTTTAACCTTTTTATCTGGATCGGCTCGTGTTGCTTCGTCAGCTACATTTTCCGAAGTCGGGACCCATCGCCATTGTTCGACTCGGGTCGTCTCGGCTATCTCGGACAGTCTGTGTGATACATACGTATTATATCGGCGGGCGTCGGTTCGGATCCACTGTAAGACGGTCTTACTGTCCGTCCATAAATAAATTTGGTCGGGAGTTATTCGATGTCCTTGTAAGATCGTTTTCATTAGTCTCGTAGCTATCAATGCGGCTTGCAGTTCGTGTCTTGGTACGCTGAGGGGCTTTAGAGGGCTTACCTTGCTCTTTCCTGCGACTAAACTCACTTCCACTCGTTCAGGGCTCTCTACACGCCAATAGGCTGCCGCTGAGAAAGCTTGGGTGCTGGCATCTGCAAATACATGTAATGAGCACCGAGCCTCGGTCGCGGTAAAGTACTGGCGGGGTATTCGCAACTCGGATACGTGATCTAAGGCTCGTAACCATTTAGCAAAGATCTCAGCTTCGTTTTCAGGCAATGGATCGTCCCATCCTAGGGATAGAGCCCAGACTCTCTGCATCTGGATCTTCGCTGAAATTGTGTAATGGGACAATAGTCCTAATGGATCATATATACTCATAATGGCGCTCAGTGCTTCTCGTTTCGTAGGGGCTCGTTCCGTGGTTCGTACTGAGGCCGGTACCCGTAACATGGCGGTATTGAATCCTATTGTATCGGTTCTTGCGTTCCAAAACATTCCGAGTACCTTATTGTCTTTACTGCCGAGTTGCGTATCTGATTCCGCTCGTAGTTCTGCCGGCACACTCTCCATCAGTCGCTCTGAATTGCTCGCCCATGATCTAAGTTCAAAACTCGCCCGTTTGTGACTCGCTGTCACTTGCTCAGCGACCTCGATCGCCTCTCGTTCGGTCGGGAAGCTTGATACGAAATCGTCCATGTAGGTATTGTTTTCTATTTCACTTACCGCTCTAGGGTAGTCGGCCGCGTTCGCCCTCGCGTTCAAGTTCCGCACGCTATGTGCTAAATAAGGCGAACTGGCCGCTCCGAATAACATCGAACTCATTTTGTACATACGCGGTGGTTCGGTTCTATCTGTTCCGCGCCATAAAAACATCTGCGATGCTTGATCGGCCTCCCGGATCTTCACTTGTAAAAACATCTCTTTAATGTCACTAGTGACGGCATAGGCTCCTTCTCTGAATCTAAATAATATACCTGGGAGGGACTGTAGGAGATCGGGACCCTCCAGTATGTGGTCATTGAGGCTCTGCTGCTGTGCTCTCGCGGCGCAATCAAAAACCACCCGTAGCTTTTTCCCGGGCTTGTTTATGTTTTTTACAGCGAAATGCGGAAGGTACCACTGCGTGTCTCCTGGCAACGGCTCAGGTATCGGCTCAGCATACGTCTTGTCTATTAAATTTTCTATCTGCTTACAATATTCCGCAGCGAAATCAGCGTCCCGATCCATTTTCCGTTCAATGCCGCGTAAGCGGTTCAGCGCCATGTGGTAGCTCGGAGGTAGTTTAGGTTCATTTGTAGTCCACAGTTGGCCGACCTCATACTGTGACCCCTTTATCTTACGTACCGTTTTTTCAAATATCTCCATGGCCCGCTTGTCTTGCGGGCTCACGTTGTCAATGTGTTTTATGCCTAACGCGTCGACATCGAAGTGTTGCTTGATGAGGTCGTGAAGTTCATCATCCCTATTATAACAATGTAACGTTACCTGTGGTTCAATTTTCAAGGTTCGCGGCATCGTGCCGAAAATAGCCCAGCCAAGTTCCGTGAGAACTCCAGCCGGGTCGCTCTGACGTCCCACACGCAGCTCTTTTGGTAGCAGCAACTGCCACTGGTCAGCACCGATCAGTATTTTTGGTTCTGCAAATGCATAACAGGCATTCGTTAAATCAGGTAAATGTTTGTGTTTTAATATTTCGGATCGGTTCATTCTCTGTCGCCTAAGATTCAAGTCTTTAATCGTCCTAAACGTTATATCATATGGCGGCCCTCCGTCGCAACCGCGAACGGAAGCTATTACTTTTCTAGATGGCTGGGTTGTCTCCATAGTCCCTACGCCTTGTATGCAGAGAGCCGCCTCAGGACCTGCTACACCTATTTCTTCTGCTAAATCATGGTCTATCAAACTTATCGTTGATCCCTCATCGAGCAAAGCAAAGGTCATGGACTGACCCTTAGGTCCTCCCACTATAATGGGCACTATTTTTAGTAATACTGAAGACGAAGACGTCGCACATACAACATCAGTATTAGAAGTAAAAGCACGCTCGTTCATAGCATGCGTCTGAGCGGCCGGCGGCTGTGGTGGGGATGATCCGATTGGTCTAGTGGGGACCGGGGACGCATCTGTCGTCCTATTCTCGCTCGACCCACTAGTTGCGGACCCGCTCGATTGAAGTAGTTCTGCCCTCGGCGCTCGTTCATGTAAAAGTCTATTGTGCGCGTGGGGACAACCGTCGATACCACACGAACGGCTTCTGCAGCTCTCTCGCTGATGGCGATAATTAAGGCATTTAAAACATACCTTATTTTCTTTTGCCCACGTCCAACGGGCGTTTACCGACATCTTGGCGATTTTCGGGCATCCTGTGGTTCTATGCGGGCCGCCACAGCATAAGCAGACGTCCACTCGTTCAGTGGCGTATGTCTGGACTCGGTTCGGGATCTGCTGTGGGCGGCGATAGGCTCCGCCGCTGATTCTTGGTTCTCGGGGTTCAGGGCGGCGGGTCTGATTTGCGGAGTAACCTGTAATCTGAAAGGTGCGCCTTGGCGCACGCGCATGCGAATATAATAGTTCTTGGTCAGATTCATCTAAGAGAAACTCCGCCATTAAGGACAGTTCGTTGCTTTTGGACGAATTAGCTCTCGCGTAAGCACACCAGCGAGATCTTAAGTGAGGGCTCAAACGTTCGGTTATTTCGCGAATGATCAAGGGGTTCGTCGCGTAACTATTTTTATCCAAATCCACTAATGTCGACACAATATTCACTATTTTAATCGCGAATGAATTTAAGTCAGTTGCACTGGGACCTACGGGCGGCATACGCTTTAAATCGTCAATGGCTCTATCAATCAACAAATCGGCTCTACCGAAGTTCTTTTTTAACACGCGCACTATAAGCTCTGGTTGCGTTGATGACGCTAACAAATGATGAACACATTGCCTTGCTTCGCCCTTCAGGGCGTGACGTAGTCGCGCTACGTTCTCGAAGTTCGTGAATTTATAACGTGCAGTAGATTGAGTAAATGCATTATGGAAGGTCTGCCATTCGCTTACATCTCCGTTGAATATAGGCAATTCATACACTTGTCTTGGCGGAGGTCTCATCATTGTCTCTAGCGATTCTGCTAGTCGTTCGATACCTCGAGATCGGCTCGTGCTCCTATCCCGCGGCATAGAGTGAGCATGATCTGCAGCGGGTGGAGACTTGGTTCGGCGGGCTCCTGGCGATGGCTCTCTATAGCGGCGCGGCGATAGCGCCCGAGCCTCGTCTTGGTTCATTAGCCAATCTCCTACCTTTCTACGGTGATCGATGATAGATGCACCAGTTTGAGATCCTTCCTCCTCAATCTGCTCCATCTGCACTTCTAATCGTTTATTAATTAAATCACGCTCCAATTGTAACTCTTTCCTTTGAAGCGCGGCTAGCTTCTCGGCCGCTTCCAATCTTGCCTCTCGTTTTCGTGCTTCTGTCGTGCTGCTCGCACGGGAATGTTCTGAGGCGGGGGCTCGCGGTTCGTCAGCGAAGGCAACTCCCAGTTCTCTAGGGCGATCTGTACGGTACTCACGGTTTGGGTTCAGTCTATGGAGAAGGGCTTCAACTCGATCTCCTGAGGTTCGTGGTGAAAGTACCTTACCGCGTTCTAAATCCATGGCGCCATGACGCGGGCGCTCGGGTTCGTTATCTCTACGTAGAGTTGACTCAGACGGCGACTCGGGTGAGTCACGGGGTTCGACCGCTCTCGCGGTACTCGAAGAAAGCTGGCGGGCGGCAGCGCTAGGCCCGGCCTGCGGTTCAGTAGGACCCAGCGGCTCGCGCTGGGTCGGCAAGTCTGAACGACTCATGTCGTCTAATTGTGGTTTACCACGGGTATTCACCATCGCGATATTACGGTTCACTCGCGGATAGTTCGGATCAATTCAAAATTTACGATCGCGCACTGAATTTAATCTTACGGTTAAATTTACAAATTAATTATACTTCCGATACTAGTTTGCGAGTTCAGGGATCAAATAAGTTACACTAGCACTGATTTGAGGGTCTTAAAATCAACAATTAAGTCTACACTGATTTTAAGTTCGTAGAATCACCGACACTGATTCTATGGCTAGCGGATCGAAAATAGGCTTTATGTTCAACGTCACTGAGTCTAAAATCCGGTTCGAAGGACCAAAGAAATGTGGCCGTTCCTATACCACACTTGAAAGGTTCCGGAATAGAGAAGCTCAATATCCCTAGGTTCGGTTCGGATCTGTACTCCCGTTTTATCCGCACTAAAAAATCACGTGTGTACGCGCAGGAGAAAGGTTCCACGAATCAATCCTAACGCATACGGCTCTGCCCACGACTTAGGGCTTACGTGATTCTAACGTGAGGACGCGATATAGGGGATCGGCCTCGCAACCTAGCTAATTACACTTTCCTAGCAGGGTGACTGGGTAGGAGGGTAACTGGGAGTACTTGGAATAATACTGGTTCACTGGTTCACAATATAATTCTTAAACTGTAATACACACTGACTGATGACTAATGACCACAATATATCCACACTAATTCACACACACTAATTCACACACACTAATTCACACACACTAATTCACACACACCTGCGGCTCGCAGGCCGCTTTCTCATATATAATTTTAATAGGGCTCAAATCGTGACATTATCGCCCACATTATTTTTAATTTCAAAACCTATCAAATTAGAGAGATCTTTGTGTGGGTAAAAAATCGGCTAGAAAGAGATCTGCTGTCTTTGTTACATTTTACACATTTTTCTAGACAGTTTTAGGCTCATAAATCCAATATCTTAGGTCTTACAACAACCAAGTTGACCTAGATTGGTTCGTTAGGATCGGAACTATAAAATAATCTTTAGTTTACTTCCACTTATAAAGGGTTCAAAAGTTATAAGGCTCTAAAGGTTCAATTTACATCCTACATGGTCAATTAATTAGCTCTAGTGGTTTTATCTTAAGACCTAAGTTCAATTTACAATTGGTTCTTATATCTTATATATACAATATACATTCATACAAAGTTTGAATAGGATCAGGCTTAAGCTGTGACAAATACAGAGTTCCAAAGATTCGACTTTAAAAGTCTAAGTTCTTTTGATGATTTTCCTATTTATACTAAAGTTCGGGTTCGCTTTTATTTGAAAATATTAAAGATCTAAGTCATTATCATAGGTTCCAATTATAAAATACCTTATTTCCATTTTATCTGACCCGTGAGGTTCATTTTTGTATTACCAAGTTATTTATGCAAATATATCATATTTCCCAATGTTATTGCTCGCTTTTATGGAGCTAAAGTTACCTTAGAATTACTAGGATTCATAATTCAAAACATTTATACTTATAAAATCAATAACTAAATATTTCTCCATACAAGATGTGTTTTCAAGGATCGCTGGCTAGACTCGTTTGTATGGAGGGGATCGCTGGCCAGACAATCCGTGAGCCTGCTCGGCGTCGTCACGCTCTACCGCACACGGAGGGGAGTGTTGCGGTGAAGCGCGGGGGGTGCACACTTCTCGGTAGGGCGCGCGGCGTGGAGGGGCGCGTTGAGTTAGGGTCAGGCTCTCGGGGCTCCGACGCTCAGCCTCCATCCTATCTTTTCCAGCAAGCTGCCGAGGCGCACCAAGCTAGGCCTGTACAAGGCCTACGTCCGGTCGCGGCTGTCGTACGCCGCCCCGGCTTGGTACGCCCTGGCCGCCGCCACGTCGAGGAAGAAGCTGCAGGCGCAGGAATCCAGGACGCTGCGCACCATCGTCGCCGCCCCCCGCTTCGTGAGGAACCGCACGATCGCTGCGGACCTCAAGTGGCGCAACCTGGAGATGTTCGTCGGTCGGCTCGCGCGTCGAATGTTCGACCGCGCGGACAAGTCGAGCCACGCACATCTCCAGGGCATCGCGCCCCACTACGTCCGGCCCCCGGACCCCAGCTTTCGGGGTCTGCCCCGAGAGCTCCTCGCCATCCCGCCCTAGGCCGGATGGCGACACACAGCCTCCACCGCCGCCGCGAGCAACCGCTCGCGCGGCACACGCCTGCGGCCCCCGCGCCGCGGCGTTTTCTCTCACGCCGCCGGGTCGGCACTCACCGGCTTAGCCGCCCCTGGTCGGTGCCCTAGCCGCGCTGTCCGTACCCGGTCCCGCTAACACGGATGCCCCGGGGAAAGACACGCGGCGACGGGCTCAAGAAGCCGGCCAGGCCCGCTAGCCGTCGGCCTCAGCGAGCGCTGCTCGCGAGGCCCCCCCCTCTCAGCTGGCCGCCGCGAGCCCCTGCTCGCGCAGCCAGCGTCAGCCACGCAGTCCTCCTCAAATTGAGGACGCACGCCCGGCCCGTCATCACGGGTCGCGACCCAGCCACAGCCCTAACTGCCCACCAGGGCAAGCAGGGCCCCCCTGCACCCCCCCACGGGGGTGTATGAGAAGACGGAGTTAGTTAGTTAGTCCGACGCTCAGTGCTCCTCTTCTCTCGCCTCGATCAGACGTCATTCGATTCTCTGGTTCTGGAGGCACTAGCGGTCATTCGAATACTTGTCTTTGGAGGCACTAGCGATCAATCGAATTGTCTGGTTCATTCAGAGTCTATCTTCTGACGTCAATTGAATGTTGCTGCTGCTGGTTCGGGCGGTGATGACGACGGCTGGCACGACGACTGGCTCGACGGCTGGCTCGATGACTGGCTCGATGGCTGGCTCGATGGCTGTCCGTAACACTTCCCTTAATCATCCTATGAACCTCGTGCACAGGAAAGCCCTGCGCTCCGTAGGTCGTTTAAGATAGTTTCGTTTTCAATCTCAATAGGGAGAGAGGTTATCAAAGGTCTAACAACATGCAGCCGCCTGTCAAACCATCGACCCGCGCCTTGTGTTAGGTATGTTCTTGGCAAGCAATAGTGCTGTTATAGTCATTGGCACTATCATTGTAGTCGTTACGTTTTGTCAAGGTAGAAGAAGATGCCTCCTTACCTGCATTTTGATTTCCAGACTTCTTTGTAGAGAAGTCTATAAACTCCTTCATCACTTCGGTGTGATGCTGAGCCAGGAAGCTGGCCGGGGGGTGCTGGATGATTTTCCCTCCATGTTTGCTTCGACCGATTTAGCGGGCGACCAACATGAGTGTAAAACAGAACAGCTGACGCACTTTTTGTTCATCCGTTGTTTCTGTAGACACTACGTGCTGCCGCTTTAAGTAAGTTCTCGTCACCATTACGGTACGTTCGACTTGGTTGAAGCCTCCCTAGGGCATAGTGCTGTCTCGACCTGCGCGCTGCTGCGCAATGCGCCGCCCCCTGGGCTCGTTTTCCGCCGGATTGCGTTGAGCTTGTTGGAAGACCCAAGATTATAGAAGAGAAGAGAGTTCCATGAATGTCAGATTATTTGGGAAGAGTTTACATAGCGCTTAACGTGCCCCTCCTAACCGCGTAGTGCTGTCAAAATATGTGTAGTGTTTTCTGTGTTGTGCAACACGCCCGCCGATCGGATTTGTTTTAAAAACGCAAGTACACACCTCGGGCCTCTAGAGGCCCGAGTTCACATATTCACACTATGCCCGCACCCCCGCGCCCCCGGGCCCGCTCTGGGATGGCTCTGACCTGGACTTAAAGGCACCAGAGCTCCTTGCGGAAATCGATGGAGGGCTCGTGGAGCGCTTGTGTACGTTCGCCCGGGTCGGCCCCGAGGCCTGGCCCCTCTGGCCACCTTCCCTCCAATGTCCGCTCGGAGAAGCAGGCATCCCGCTCCTCCCTTTTGGGTGTGGCTCCTCTGGCTAGGTGCGCCACGGTGCACTTAGGGACACCTGCCTCCCCGAGTGTGACCAAGTGTAGGATTGCCGAGTTTCGGGCGAACGAATTTGAGGACCTGATGGGAGAGATATCGCACAGTCACTTGGCGTACTGGAAACTAGCGAGATCTCTCAAATTAAATACCTCCTCGTACACAATCCCGCCCCTGAACCGACCTGACCACCAGACACCGGCCCTTGAAGACTTCGAGAAAGCCGAGTGTCTGGCCGACAGCCTCGAAAAACAGTGCATCCTGTCCCCCGACAACTCCGACGACACTATGACACATGCTGCCTATATTCAGGCAGTTGTAAACCACAAAGCAGCCCTAGCCCGCGCTGCACCTCCTCTTGACCCAGTTGTTGGTGTTACTTGCCAACACACAACCCCGAAGCTCAGTAAAAATTAATAAAAGATTCTAGTTCAAAATATATTTACACTGATTTAAAATGTTAACTAACACGATTATGAAGTCCAAAAAATTAACACTTATTTAACGCAACTAACTAATTGTTAGCGGTGGGGCTAACATTCATCTACGACAACTCAGTACAAAACAAAAACACGATTTTTAAAAGGTTAATATCTTTACACACGATTTAGAGGTTCACAAAGGTTTATTCACACGCGAAATCAAATACTAAGACTAGGAGAACAAGGATTTAATATTAAAGTACGATCGCGGGTACACTAGTGTACCGGATGACCCCACAATTACAAATATAATATTATATAGACTTAAAATAAGACCTGAAATACCTACATGATTTATAAGTTAATAAAAAGTATGATTTGTTCAATAAACTAATTTCATACCTTTCTATCTAACCCCGATAGAAAGATATGAAATCATTGCCTTGACTTAACAGTTAAAGGAATAATATTCATATGTTCAAGTTAAATATCAATTGTATAAAGCCCATAAGGCGATAAATTACATAGTGGAATGATGTATGTAAACTTTCCACAGGTATTGCACAACATTTGCAACTATACCATAACATTGGTAACTTTCCATGAAAACCCAATATGTTGCACAATAATTGATAATTATAATTCTGAGAAATAATAAAATTACCCCCTCCCTAACCAATATACGGCTCGAGTATAAAAGCCAAAGCTAATTCAATCGACAATAACCCCACTATATGTGGCATACAAATGAACACATAAATATAGAAACAGTTCCCATACTATTCATGTCGTTACATGTCGTTACTACAAGTTATCGGTACTACTTACTAGCCTTTGGAAATACTTACAAGAAATAATCGCCAAGTGAATTAGCTCCAGTCAGATAGATATCATAGTTAAAATAGGAAGCCTAAGTATTGGTTTAGGAACGGGATTTCGATATAAACTGTGACTTTTTATTCTCTACTTCACCTACACTGCTCTTAAAGCTATCGAAAGGGGTTCAGACTGCTTTTACAGTCCTCAGTCTGCACAACTAGGTTTAATTGATTAATTAATATAACTATCGCGGGTACAAATTTGATTTAATTTAAAAAGCGTCACTTAGGGCGATTAGCTTAAATACGAACGCGGATCAAAATTATTAGGGATTTAATTACACGGGCTCTCGCGCGAGAGCAGGATCGAACACTCGAGTTAATTACGACCGGCCGTAACGATGGGTCTGAGAGCGTCACTAATCGCGTTCACACGGACAAGGTACGTAGCACTAATTTAACCTAATCGAGACTGACTGGCCCTAAGCTAGGTATAAAGCCTAATAACGTAGACTACTGGTGCTCTTGAGGGTTCGGTTCTTGAGGTTTGAAGGCTTCGGTTCTTCTGGTTCTTGAAGCTTCTTCTGGTTCTTGTGGCTTGAGACTTCTTGGAGAGTTGGATCGGTACTGACGATTTTGGCCGGGCCGGGGTTGCTTATATTCCTAATATACGCTGCGCGCTTCATGGCCCTACCGCCAATCAATCAATCCGTCGTCTTCTCGTACACTCCCGTGGAGGGGTGCAGGGGGGCCCGTACTGCCTTGCGGCACCTCGGGCTGTGGCGGGGTCGCGACCCGTGGTGACGGGCCGGGCGTGCGCCCTCATTTTGAGGGGGGGCAGTGAGGCTGGAGCGGGCCGCGCGAGCAGCGCTCGCTGAGGCTTGCAGCTAGCGGGCCTGGTCGGCTTCTTGAACCCTTCGCCGCGTGTCTTTCCCCGGGGCATCCGTTTTAGCGGGACCGGGTACGGACAACACGGCTAGGGCACCGACCAGGGTGCGGCTAAGCCGGTGAGTGCGCCGGGTAGGCGGGGGAGTTACACCGCGGCGCGGGGACCGGAGGCGGTGTATCGCCACCCGGCCTAGGGCGGGATGGTGAGGAGCTCTCGGGGTAGTCCCCGAAAGCGGCTGTCCGGGAGCCGGACGTAGTGGGGCGCGATGTCCTGGAGATGTGTGTGGCAAAGTAACCTACCGCCAACCGAGTGGAGGGGATTTTTACGGATTTCGGGGCGTGTCGAGGCGTTTGGCCAATCAGAGCGTGGCAGATTTTGGGTTTTGGTCAAGTGCGATCAGTTTTAAAAGTTTCTATGAAAAATAATGTAGGCTCTGTGATTGGTCGATCGTCTCGGAAACGGAGATGTCTCGATTTACATTTTCACTTTGAGTCCTACGGTTCTAAGGCTCTAGAGCGGAAGTAAAAGCGGAGTAATCGATTTACCCGTATAGGTATAATTAAGTACTAACTAGTTTAAATTGGTTCAGGTTCGTTAATTATAGTTTAAATTTCGATTACTGTGCTTTATGTTATCTAGTACGGGTTTTATGCTAATAAGATTCGGATGTAGTTGGTATTGATCTATCTTGTGTAAAAGTTCGGGACTGATTAATAAATTATTTCTTAGTAGGATCTGGTTCGAAAGTGACTTGTGATAAAACTATGTCCAAATCTTATTTTTCAATTCACTGCTCTTATAAGAGACTATCGGCGATTCTGGCTCGACAGTTCTTTTCTTATTTCCCTAAGGTTTCTAATATTCATAATTAGAACCGGATTCTAGGTATTAAAGTTCTTTGGTTCATTACGCATACTCTAAAATGCCTGCTTTTACGAGGCTGGTTCAAAGGATCATTATAAGTTATTTAACAAGTTCGTGGCTTTTACGCACGATCAATAAACTTAAACCTAGGTAACCTTAATACCTATTTAACAGAGTTTTCGATCAACGCAGAGTTCAAAATGCTTATCTATCGCAGAGTTCGGTATCATAATATTCATTAAACTTAATCGTATACAATCATTTTAACGAGGGTCATCGCGACCGCCGCATCCACAGCTTGGCTAAGCGGCAACCTCAGCATTAGAACTCTAATGAGAACCTCCTGTTCAGCCTTAGAGAGAAAAAGAGAGCTGTGGCGCGGGGCGCCCATGACCAGCTTGGAAGAAGATGTGAAGTGTGATGTGTGTGTGAATGTGTGTGTGAATTAATAAATAAATACGATATTGATATTAGTTTTAATTTACAAATGACAGAGAGACAGAGAGGAAAAAGAGTTAGAGAGGCTGGGAAAGCCCAGCCAGGCGACGGTCCCTTTCCGCAAGGGCGTCGCGGTCTTGATACCTGGCCTCATAGCCTGGCCTACGCGCATAGAATCCTTCGGGGGGGCGGCCCCGCCTGCGGGTATGTTTGGTCTTGGCTTCCCGGAGCGACTTCAGCACCATGTTCCATTTCCCGATGGTTCTGGTGATGTCGTCATCCGGGTCGTTCAGTACGTCCTTTGGACGACGTATGTAGAGTTTTTGCCCTTTTTTGTTGCGAGGGTTTAGTTCGGGTGGGAGTGGGTAATTTAGGTTGAGGGACAGTACATCGTCCTCGGCGGCCTCAGAGGGGGTCGGGGAGAGGGTGGGATCGGATTCCGGGATGTTGACACCAAGATTGTCCAGGGGATGCCTCTTCACGGGGTAGTAAGATGTTGCGGGTTCTGGGCCGGGCGGAGTTAGAGATTCTGGGTCGGGTAAAGGGTATGTACTCGGGTGCGGTTGAGGGGTATTGGGAGGCTCAGAAGCCGATAAAATCTCGGGGGGAGGTGGTGTAGTTACAGGCCTCCCTAACCAGGGGGTTGGGGTGGACTGGAGCGTTGTCGGAGAGGAAGTGTTGTGAGGCCTTCCTTAGGAAGTCGTAGATGGTGGGGACTTTGGTATCAAAATGGATGCTTAGGTTTGAGACATACCAGGGGGAGGCAGTGATCCTACGGAGGGCTCTGGACTGTAGGACTTGTAGCGGTTTTAAATGGTATTCGCCCACATGGGTAAAGACCGGGCAAGCATATGAGAGGATGGGCCTAACGCACATCTTGTAAAGGAGTACCTTGTTCTTTAGACTCATCTTGCTGTTTCTGTTAATCATTGGGCCCAACCTCCCCAGTATGAAGGCTGCCCAGTCCCTAGCTAGCTTGATGTGTTTCCTGAATGTGAGTTTTTGGTCCAGAGTGACTCCCAGGTATTTTACACTGTCTTCCCATGGTAAGGGGGTGTTATAGAGGGTTAAGGGTGGATTTTTATGGAAAAGTGCCTGTTTGTTGGGGGTGAATTTAATGAACATTATTGCCGTGCTCTTTTCTGGGTTTATTGTAATACGCCAGAGTTGGAACCACCTTCCCAGATCATTGAGGGCCTCTTGGAGGTTCTTTCTGATCTTGGCAAGGAGGTTACTGGTGGAGTATATGGCAGTGTCATCGGCGAATAATGCAAGTTTGGTCTTAGGGTGGGTCGGAATATCATTCGTGAACAGTGAATAAAGGATGGGAGAGAGCGCGGAGCCCTGTGGGACGCCCGCCCTGATGGGGCGGGGGGAGGAGAGCGTGCCTTCGTGGCGGAAGCGAAAACTTCGATCGGTGAGGAAGTCCCGTATGATTAGTACGAGACCTCCCGGCATGCCCATCTGGTATAATTTATATATCAGACCGGCATGCCATACCCGATCGAAAGCTTTCGCAACGTCTAGGAAGACCGCCCCCGTTTTTAGCGACAGTCTGTGTTGGAAGCCCATCAGTACATCTTCCAATATGCGGTGTACTTGGTGGGTACAGGAATGTTTGGCCCTAAAGCTAAACTGTTCAGGGATGGTGATGTTGTTGGCAGCTGTGAAATCGTAGATTCTTTTCAGAATTACTTTTTCTAGCAGCTTACCAAGTGAGCTGAGGAGGGAAATAGGCCTGTAACTAGAGGGTTCGGAACGTGGTTTGCCAGGTTTGTGGATCCCAATGACAATTGCGGACTTCCAGCAGGCGGGGAAATGGGCGTTGCGGAGGGCGGAGTTTAGGATCTTGACCAGGATTAGGAGAGCCTCATCGGGGAGCATTTTTAGCACCTTATTTGAAATTCCGTCTGCTTCCGTCTTTTTGATGACGAGCTTGATTTCGTCTAGGGAGATAGGGTCAGGAGGAGAGGCTGAGCGGGCAAGTTCGGATTTGTGGGCAGTGACTGATTCTACGTATGTAGCGTGGACTATGGCGTCTTCGGAGTCAGGGGGTGGAAGGGTGCATTGCTTCTCAATGCTGTCTGTCAGACACTCCTCCTTCTCGGAGTCCTCAAAGGCCGGGGTCTGGCTGTCGGGGCGGTTCAGGGGAGGGATAGTATGGTGGGTGTCTGATTTGAGAGATCTCGCTAGTTTCCAGTACGCCAGCTGACTGGGCGAGATCTCTCCCATCAGCTCCTCAAATTCGTTCGCCCGATACTCGGCTATCCTACGCTTTGCCTCACGTTGCAGCTCGTGTTGTACTTCTATAGAACGCAGCTTTAGAGCTACGATCTTCAGAAGAACTAGGTCGAAAATGTCTGGTCTGTAGTCGACAGCTACAGGGTAATGGGTGGGTTCTAAGGGGCTGATAAGGTCAAAAGTGAGCCCGCTCCCCAGCAGGTGGTAGAGTCTTGTCCCGTTTGGGGTTGATGCCACACAGCTCCAGAATTTGTGCTTGCTGTTCAGGTCCCCCGCCAGAATGACGGAGCAGCAATCACGTCCAGGTCTTCTTTGAGGAGGTCTTTACACCCTGACTGGTAAGCCGAGACGACATTTAGCGGTGGGTGCCCGGCAATGGAGACCTTGCATACTGAGGTCTCTAACCCCACGCAGTGAAGTCTGGTTCTAAAGAATATGGCCGTGCCGCCTTTCGGCCTGTCAGTCCTGTCATTCCTAACGAGGGTATATCCCGGCAGCCTGAAGCCCCTAAGATGGGGCTTGAGGAAAGTCTCCTGGACAAGTAGGATATCTATATCGTGCTTATTAATATGTGCCAAAACCTCGTCCTTACTGCCGCTCAGGCCGTTTGCGTTGTATGTCGTTATGTTAAGACTGTAGGGTTTGATTTTGAGACTACTATCCATAAATGGGTTTTATATTTGGCTTGCGTGATACTCCGCCCAGGCGGAGTTGATATCTCTGATCTCAATCTTCACCAAAACTATGTCAAAAGCTCCCAGTCTTTTATTGTGGAGCCTGTGGACCTCCTTGACCTTGATCCCTTTTTGATGAGGTCCGCTTTGATCTCATCCGTGGAGAACTCCCGCGGTACCCCACGAATGACGGCTTTATATGACTGCTGCTCAGGTAGTTTTGTCCTATTGAAAGGAGTGTCCTGTTCATGGAGGACGGTACAAATGGCCCTGAAATTTTCAGGACCCCTGATATGGATCCCTATTCCTGTTTTAGTTTTATTATTCCTGACGGAGATATTGTACGCTGAGACAATGGGAATGCCCCTCTGGGCGATTATCCTGCTAATTGCAGTCCATTTGAATTTATCTCTGAAATTTATAAAGTGCAGCTTCTCTTTTTTGGGGGCTGCACCTTGAGAATCATGAGTAGCTGATGGCTGTGATTGCAGGAGGTTGTTTGATTCCTCCAGAGATAAATCCTTTAAGGGATGAGCCCCATTTGGGGTTTTTAGCGTCGTCGCTGCCGGGGCCTTCGGGGAGGTGTGGCGGGGTGATGAGTTGGAGGAACGGAGGTGCTTTCCCCCGTTTCTACCCTTAACTGTGGTCCAGTCGTCAGTGTCCATGTCTGTGGTGGTCTCGTCTTGGCTTAATTGGGAGGCTTGGGTGGTATGGTCAATCGCGTTGTCATGGCAACCCAATGGCGGCGTGCTCAGTGCGAGTCTTGGTTTATGGTGTCTATTATAATTTTAATCTTCTATTTTCATGAATAAGGTCCTAATGTTCGTGTGCGCGTCGTAACGTAGCTCGGCAGCGGTCACTAGGCGGCGTGCGGTCGCTCGGACGGTCGAAGGCAGAATGACTGTGACGGCTTTTTTTTTTCCCCCTATTGATTTGCCAGATAGCCTTTTTGGCTCCAGTCATGGTTTTGCAAGGGGCGGGGCTAACCCGCCGAGCCTGCGGATAAAACTACGGCGCCATTGTGGCGCGGGACAACAAACAAAACGGCGAGTCAGAATGGGAGTGGCTAAAATAGACCGAGAGCCGGTACTATTTTAGCCTGTGTGATAGAAGATGAATTGAAAAGTGGTGTCTACCGAATTGGATATATGTAATGTTAGTGTGTGTGGAGTGTAATGTGAGGAGATAATGTGAAGTCATAATTGGGTAAATTTAATATCATCTGGGGGGGCGACCACGTCTTCTGACCTGGGTCAGGACGGGGTCGTCCCTCAACGTGTCCTCGTCGAAATCCGAGTCCGGGATTGACGCGTTCCATCTCTCGATGGTGACGTCAATCTCGTCCTCGGAGTCATCTAATGCATGTCTAGGTCTCCTAATGTTTAGTCTCTGTCTAAGTCTCCTTAGACCTTGTGTCAGGGGGTGATGGTCGTCATTGTCACTGTCGGCTGTCACAGGTGCTCCTTGGTCTTCGGTGCTGTAGTTTGAGAGATCTTTAATTAAGGGATTGGGGTGGTGGGGAATATTATCAATAAAACGTTTGGTATGGGTATGGAGTGTTTTGTATATAGTCGGGAGTTGGGTATCGAAGTGAAGGCTTAAATTTGACTGGTACCAAGGAGCACCTGTGACACGTCTAAGGAATTTATTTTGTAACACCTGAAGGGGCTTTAGCCTATCCTTACCCACGTGCGTGAAGACAGGGCACGCGTAGGTAAGGATAGGCCGGATACAGGTCGTAAATAACCGAATTTTGTTTCTGATTGAGAGTTTGCTTCTCTTACTTATCATGGGCCCCAACCTACTTTGCACAAAGAGGGCGCGACCCCTTATATTCCTAAGGTGCGCTCTAAAATCCAACTTTTTGTCAAGAGTGACTCCTAGGTATTAATTTGTGTGGTCCATGGAATTGGAGTCCCTGACATGACTATTGGTCTTATTGACTTTTCTAAATTATTTCTGGTCCGAGTGAATAGTATGGCGGCACTTTTGTCAGCGTTGATTTCAATCCGCCATTGGCGAAACCACTCGTCCAATTCAGCGATGGCGGACTGAAGGTCCCGTCTGAGCGTTTGAGGGTAGTTATTAGTTGTGTAGCGTGCCGTATCATCGGCAAAAAGGGCGAGTCTGACAGAGGGGGTGTTGTTTGGGATGTCGTTCGTATACAGGGTGTATAACGTTGGTGAGAGAGTGGAGCCCTGTGGGACTCCTGCTCTGATCGGATGCGGTTGTGAGAGTGTCCGATCCACCCTGTAGCGGAACGACCTCCCAGACAAGAAATCACTAATAAGGAGAATAAGTCTGTCAGGCATGCCGATCTCATACAACTTGTGTATGAGCCCAGCATGCCAGACTTTGTCAAACGCCTTGGAGACGTCCAGGAAGACGGCGGCCGTGATCTGGCTTCCCATTGTGGAGAAACCCTCGAGAATGTGTTCCGTGATTCTTAGAAGCTGGTGGACGCATGAGTGCCTGGATCTGAACCCAAACTGCTCTTTTATAATGGTGTCACCAGCTTCCAGCAATTCCTGGATTCTTGACAAAACTAATTTTTCGTAAAGCATGCCCAGAGAACTGAGCAAGCTGATGGGGCGATAACTCGAGGGTTCCGTCCTGGGCTTCCCTGGTTTGGGGATGCTTATCACGATCGCCGTCTTCCAGGCCTGAGGAAAGTAAGAAAGTTGTATAGAGGCGTTAAATATCCAGGACAATAGTAAGAGGATGTCGTCCGGGCATATTTTGAGCAGCTTATTCGATATACCATCCTCGCTCGGGGCCTTCTTCGGTTGAAGAGCCCGGACGAGGCGTAGCACCTCGTCATAGGTGACTGGCCGCAATTGATCGTCATTGCAAAGGTTTTCCAGTTTAAAAATGACGTCATCCTCTATAAATTGGACGTGGTCTTGGTCTGTGGGCTGAGTGCTTGGCGAACACTGCCTCTCAAGGCTTTCCGCCAGGCACTCGGCCTTTTCGTCGTCGTCGAAGGCGGGGATCGGATTGTCGGGTCGATTTAGGGGAGGAGTGGCGTAGATGACATCAGCTTTGAGCGATCGCGCCAGCTTCCAGTAGGCCTGGTGGTGTGGCGTGATCTCTCCTAACATGTCATCAAATTCGTTCGCCCGAAAAGCGTTTAGCCGCTGCTTGGTCTCGCGTTGCAAGGTCCACAGACGGCGACGATTCGGCCCTAAATCCGAACTGCTCATCCGCCAACAGGTTACTGTTCTCGACCACTTTCTTTAGACGAGCTGAAAGTACTTTTTCATACAACTTCCCAAAGGTGTTGAGGAGGCTGATGGTGCGATAACTTGAAGGATTATTTCTGGGCTTTCCAGGTTTATGAATGCCTATGACATCAGCATGCTTCCACACCTTTGGGAAGTGGCAATTTGTCATGGCTGTGTTGTAGATGGCCAAAAGGATGATTAGGAGGCTCTCGGGGAGCATTTTTATCATCTTGTTCGTGACGCCGTCAATGCCCGGGGGCTTTCGGCTTTTTAGAGACTTTATATGTACTTTGAGCTCGTCCAGAGAGAGGGGATCTAGGGGGGGGTCAGCGGGTTCTGACCCTAGCCTGCGCTCGACCTCACTGTTGACGTGATCCAGGTGCGCCTGATCTGCGGGCTCGGTGCTAGGCGAGCACTGGGTCTCCAGTGCTGCCGCCATGCACTCTGCTTTTTCGGCATCGTCAAACGCCGTCTGGACCACGCCATTTTCGACATATTTTAAGGGAGGCATGTTCACTACTGTGTCACTTTTAAGTGACCTAGCAAGCCAGTAGGCAAGGTGGCTGGGGGAGATGCCTTGTAATAACTCGTCCCATTTTTTATTCCTATAGTTTTTAATCTCCTCTTTAACTTTTTTGCGGTGGTTGTTGAGGGCTGTTTTGTTTTCCCTGTTTGGGCACCTGTCGTATTGTCTGGTGACCTCATTTTTATTAGCTATCAATTCTCTGATGTACCCGGGAAGACGAAGGTGGTGGGGGTCTTCTACGGGGACTAGTTTAGAGGACTCATCTGTAATCTTTTGCAGCCCATGTGTGAGAGCGAAGATCGCTCTCTCAAGGTCATCAGGCGAATTTATTATAGGCGATAAATTGTCAAATCTTTGCATGAGTTCAGGATCTGAGAGAATGAGGCTGATTCTCTCCCAATTTAGTACTCTCCTCTTGAGAGGGAGTCTATCTTCTAAGGTTCCCATCTTGAGTATAACCGGCCTATGGTCTGACGATAGTTCGTGGTTTACTTCTAATGAGCGTAGCTGGAGGGCCACTCCCTTTAGAAGCACTATATCTAGAATATCTGGCCTTCTGTTAGGGTCTTCTGGGTAGTGAGTCGGTTCGAAGGGAGCAATGACATCCACTTTTAATTTGCTTGTGTACTTTAAGAGCTTGTTTCCGTTGGGATTTATGTACAGGCAGTTCCAAAGCGTGTGCTTGGAATTGAGGTCTCTGGCCAGAATGACCGAATCGTCCAATCCAAACACAGCTTGGAGGTCAGAGAGGAGGAGTTCCTTTGCTGGCGAAAGGTAAGCTGACACTAATGTAATTGGAGCATGGCCCGTGAGAGCTAGACGGCACGCGTCATGTCATATCATATAATTTAATTTGTACGGGAGCATGTCTGCTGTTACCGTCGTCATTTGTGCTAGGCGGTAGGATGCCACGACATCCTCGGCACCTAGCGTGTGGGGCTGCCGCGCGCGGGCGCTACGATCAGCAATAGTGTTCCTAGTCTTCACACTATTTTGATGTTGTGTCAGTCTGTATGTCAGTTGTTTGTCGACCTATGCTTGTCTCTACGGTCTTGTGGTTAATCTGTTGTTTCCGCGGTGGGCGTCCCCGCCGGCGGAGACGTCGGCGTGCAAGTAGAGTGTGCGGTTGGTTTCGTCGTCGTGCCTGATTGCGCAGGCGTCGTTACTGTCGTCTGGCGTCACGTTCCATACAGAAGTCAGCGGTATGGTTAACGTCTGTGTAGATGTCGTCGTCAGTGTCGGATGAGTCGTCGGGGTACCATTGTTTAATGGTGGCCGTGATGACATCATCCGTGTCAGTCAGTAGGTGTCGAGGTCTCCTGATGTGTCTGCGCTTTGCCCCTTTAAAGGCGCGGACATCCAGGGCCTGGGTCGTCAATTCATGTAAGGTTCTGATTCTGTCGGCGAGTTCGTCAGAGTCAGAGTCGTCGTCGTCAGGGTTAAAGGTTAAGAGGGGTTCTTGGCTGGGTATGAGTCTTTGCGTCGTCATGTAATCCGCCTCCTTTGGAGACGGGGGTGGGTCGTAGTTGATCGCGTCAGTGAACAGCTTGTTCGGATGGTCGTCGGCCTTGTCATAGTAATTCTGTGCTAGGTCTCGTATATGTTCATGTATCGTCGGTATGCCGGCGGCTATGTGTAGGTCTAGGTTGGCAACCCGCCGGGGAGCGTCAAGTGCTCATCGTAAAAAGTTGTTTTGCACAACTTGTAGTTGGTGCAGCTGTTTCTGTCCCACGTGACCAAAGACAGTACACCCATACGTCAGTATTGGCCTCACACAGGCGTTGTAAAGAGCTAGTTTATTGCTAAACCGCATCTTACTACGCCTGCCGATCATTGGCCCCAGTCGGTTAAGGACGTAGGTTGCACGTTCTTTGGCCTTTTTTATGTGTCGTGGGTAAGTCAGGTTTCTGTCGAGAGTCACTCCTAAATACTTTACCTCGTCTGTCCAAGGTATGTATTTGTCGTGCAGTTTGAGTCTGTCGAGTTTGTCGTAGACGTTATGGAAGTCGTGTCGGAATATGATGGCTGCGCTCTTCTCTGCATTGACCTCGATCCTCCAGCGCTTGAACCAACGACCTAAGTCGTCGAGCGCACGCTGGAGGTCTCGGACAATAGCCATGAGGCTTCTACTGGAGGTGAAGAGCGCAGTATCGTCGGCAAAGAGTGCCAGTCGTACGTCAGGTTGGGTCGGTATGTCGTTCGTGTAGAGAGAGTACAGAGTCGGCGACAGCACTGAGCCCTGAGGGACTCCCGCGGCAATGCCATGCGGAGTGGAAAGGGTGCCGTCAACTCTGTATCTTATCTGTCGGTCAGTCAGGTATTCCTGGATGAGGCGCACCAGACGTTCAGGCATGCCCATCTGATACAGTTTATGTATCAGACCGGCGTGCCACACCTTGTCGAATGCCTTGGCCACGTCCAGGAATACCGCTCCGGTCTTGCGTTCATTACAGAGGGCATAGCCATGTCTGTCAATTAGTCCTTCCAGCACATGCTCCGTAATACGGTGCACCTGCTGGACACATGAGTGTTTGGGCCTAAACCCAAACTGCTCGTCAATCAGTATGTCGTTTTCTGTAATGAAGTCTGTCATTCGTTTCAGTATAAGTCTTTCGTACAGTTTCCCCAGCGAGGAAAGAAGGCTGATTGGTCTGTACGAAGTCGGTAGGTTTGTCGGTTTTCCTGTCTTGTGGATCCCAATGACCGTCGCCTGCCTCCATTCCCTTGGGAAGTGGGAGCAGGCAAGAGCAGCATTGAGGATCCTAGTCAGTAGGTCTAAATGGTTGTCAGTCAACAGTTTTAGCAGTCGGTTCGGTATGCCGTCGGGTCCCGGTGCTTTCCTCGGTCTTAGACCCTTGATGAGCTGAGCTAGCTCTTCACGGGTTGCCGGTCTGATCGGGTCCGAAGTCATGTCGAGTTGTGTCCGTCTGTTTACGTCTCTAGTAACGTCGTCGACAAAGTCTTGGTCCAGGTACAGTCGGCTGGGGGAGCACTGCTCCTCGAGACTACCCGCAAGGCACTCAGCCTTCTCGAGGTCATCGAAGGCCGGTGTGGTGTGGCCAGGACGAATTAAAGGGGGCATCGTGTGTACGGCGTCTGTTTTCAGAGCTTTCGCTACTTTCCAGTACGCAGTGTGACTGGGCGTAAACTCTGAAATCAGGTCGTTGAAAGAGTTCGCCCGAAAATCGGCAATCTTCTCTCGAACATCGCGTTGCAACGCTCTCAAGTTCCTGCGATTTTGGGGCGAAGGGTACCATGTGGTATGCCTAAGAAGAGCGTTTTTCCTCCGCAGAAGCGCACTCAGTTCCTCAGGTAGGGGCCGGCGGTGGATATCCTCCGCCGGTACCTCCCTTGAGGCTTCGCTTAGGACAGCGCTGAGGTAACTGCTGAAGACGAAAATTGCTCTGTCAGTCTCGTCAGTTGTGGTTAATTCGTCTGGAATTGAATCTAGAATAGAGGGTGTCTTTAAGAGACCTGTTTTGACCCTTTCCCAGTCCACGATGGATTTGAGAAGGGTTCTGTTATAGTCATTGTCTGCTCCGAGTTTCAGTACTACGGGCAGGTGATCTGAGTCTAGTTCGTGGAACACCTCGATAGGACGCAGCCTTAGGGTTACGTTCTTAAGGAGGGCCACGTCCAATATGTCTGCTTTTTGTGTGTCTATTGCTGGGTAGTGAGTTGGTTCTCTAGGGACTATCAAATCAAAAGGTAGACCATCGATAAGCAGGTGCAGCAGTTTTGCGCCGTTCCTGTTGTTCGCGGTGCACCCCCATGAGGTGTGTTTGGCATTTAGGTCACCTGCTATGATTACAGCAGGGCCCAACTTGCCAAGCGCGTCGAAGTCTGTCTTTTGTATGAGGTCTCGTGGTCGGTGGTAGGCGGAGACGATGACTACCGGCGGATGGCCATCCAGAGCAATCTTACACATCGACACCTCCATGCTCCTGAGAGCTGGAGAGTCGATGCTGTGGCAGTCGAGATTGCGCCTGTAATAAATCATCGTTCCGCCACCTTGTCTGTCTGGTCTGTCGTGTCGGATGACATTGTAGTTCTCAATCTTGAAGTTCTTGTGTGTCGGTTTGTAGAACGTCTCTTGTATAAGTACAATGTCAATGAGGTTTGTATTTAGGAAGGTCGTCAGTTGGTCTTTCATACCCCTCAACCCGTTGGCATTGAAAAATGCCAGGTTGAGGGATTTAAGTCTGACTTTTGGTCGGTTACAGTCCATGATGTCTGTTGAAGTCAGCCAGTATGGCGTCATACTGACTCAGTAGTGCCAGGGCCTGTCGTCCTTCCACCCTCCCCATCTCCTCATCCAGCGCAGCCAGGCGGGCCTGGAGGGCCCTGACCTTATGCACCGCAGAGGTTCCGGGGGTGGCTTCCGTGTACGTAGGGATAGCCGCCGCTGTCCCAGTCAAGTCGGGTCGTGTCGGTCGTTGGGAGTTTGCGATGCTCGCAAACGTGGTCCCGTGTTGGGTCGAATTCCTGGACTGACCAGTGGCCGGTGTGAACTTGGCCAGAAGGCTGTTGTTGTTTGGGTATCGGGTCGGTTTTAGGCTCGGGAAGTTGTCTTTTGTGCTCCTTGCAGGAGGTGCCGGTCTGTCAGAGTTCAGCGTCCTAACTTTGTAATTGTGCGTAGGTACACCTCTTTTTGGAGGTGCTAGCAGGCACTTCCTGCTGTTTGCTGAATGACCCTCCTGACCACAATTCACACAGGCCACTGGCTGGTCTTCAGGTTTGTCGCAGTGCCAGGTGGGGTGATCACCCAAGCACTTTACACAGCGGTACCGCTCATTACAAGCCCGCTGCGTATGGCCATAACGTTGGCATCGGTGGCATTGGATGACCACCTCCGATGGTGTCGGTATTTCGACCCTAACCCTAAGTAGTAGTACCTGGGATAGAGCCAAAAGTCTCGTCCTTGTGTCCTTGTCGGTGTCGGCCTTAACCAGTACGGTATCAAAGTCACCTCATGTTTTGCTGTGCAGTCTGTGTACTTCCCGAACAGCCAGCCCCTGTTCGAGAAGGCCGTCGAGTATGTCGTTTATGTCAACCTCTTTGGGGATCCCTTTAATTAGCACATTAAAGGTCCGCTCATGTTGAAAGAGGTCACGGCTGTACTGTATGTTGGCGTCTTTCATAAAGTTGCAGATGCTACTGAACTGGGCCTGTCCATCTGCCTTTATCTTTATGCCCATATTCTTCTTGAGCTCACAGAAGATTGGTCGAATTCCTCTTTGGGCTAAGGAGGAGGTGATGAAGACCCACCTCGTAGCATCTGCGATGGTGATGACGGGGTACTTTTTTAAGCCATAGGGGCTGGCTGTCCTCGTCTCTTGTCGGAGAGTCTCTCTGAGCGGTGGCAGACCCAGATGGCCCTGCCACTTCAGTTGAGTTGGTGTCTATTCCAGTCTCGTCGGTGGTGTCGTTTTCGTCAGACGTCGACATAACGACGCCGGGCTGCTGCACTGAGGTAGTGCGGCGGGCCTTAGGGGCCGGGGATTTTGTCTTTGTCGACGTGGTGGGTCGGGGTCGTTTTACGTTTGTCTGTGTCTGCCAGTCCATCTGTTCTGTGTCCAGCACAGTCGGGTCAGGGTGCTCGCTGCCCAGCTGCGGTCGCTGGTCCTCAATGCAAGAGGAGAAAGAGCCGTCCCTGGCCCGGCCGACCGGGGAACGCGAGTGGGAGTGCGTGTCACTGCGCCTGCCCCTGGCGAGAGGTCGCCTGGGCGAGCGCTTCCGAGCGCTTTTGGGTCCCGAAAGGGAGCGTGTACGGGTCACAGGGGCACACACTGTTATGTCTTTCGTCGTGATAGTCGTGGTCGTCGAGTTAGTCGTGCCAGGTGCGACAGGAGGGTCGGTTTTGTGGCGTCAGGAGAGTCGAGGTCTAGGGCGTCGAAGGGGTTTTTGTCGCCCAGGGGGGTCGGCTGAGGTTTTTTAGGCCTGTCGATCGCCCTGGCTGACCTGGCCGGATTCGGCGGAGGGGGGGCCTGAGACGGCAGTTTTTTGTCGGTCTTAACGGCCTTTGAGGCCGCTGGGGCCTTTTGTGCCTTTGGGGCCTTTGGGACCTTTGTGACCTTTGGGGCGGGCATTATCGGGGTTTGGGGGGGAGGACATGGGTCCCGAGGGTGAGTCGAGACCATGGGCTCCGTCTGGGTCGAAAAGTCCGTTTTTGAAGGCCTAACGTCAGTCTTTGACGGGGTGCTGGGGGCTCCTGACCTCCGTAGCTCTTTCACGGGCGAATACCCCGAACTGTGCTAGCAATCTAGGATCCTTTTCCCTAAGGAAAAGGAGTAAGAGCCGGCAGAGCATGTCGGGGCTCAACCACTCCGGAATGGCGCTTTCGGTGCCGCCCTCCAGTCCGTCAGTCACGTCCATATCGTCTGAGCTAAGTGTGTGGGGGCGTGAAGTTAAACGCGTAAGTGAGCCGCCAGAATGACGACTCACCATGTGTACTTACTTGGCAAAAATACACCGCCGTTACCACACAACTCCCACTAATACTTCACACATCTTCTTTTGGGTCACTTTTTATTTTTCTTTTTCAATGTCAGTTTTCTTCCACAAAAATCACTACCCGCAGTGGGTGTACTGGGGAGTGGCTTATCGGCCTAATCTCTTTGGGGCGGGGCGTCGGCGCGAATCAGCGCGGCCGGAGGCGTAGCCTCTTCCTGATTGGTCGGTGGGCGTGGCAAGGCGGGGCGACGGAGCGCGCTGCAGGGCGAGCCGTTGCAGGCGATGTTGCACGGGTCCTTTGTTTGTTGTCTCGGTGATCGTAAAGGGGCGGAGCACACGTTGTAGAACTGGGACGCGTGCACTCTCTGCGGCGTTCAGCACAAGACTGTGGCGACATAGTCGGTGGTTGGAGGGGACATCACCTTCTATGGCCGCTAGGTGGCTCTCCCAGCCCTCCGCCCTGTGGTCTGCTAGTTCGTCTTTGACGCGCGTCGTCAGCGCGTTCAGCCTTGTTTTAAGTGCGGGGCATCTCGTTTCTTGCCACCTCCGCCGCATCTGGCGCTTCTCACGAATGAGTTCTGCTATCCTCGCTGGGAGTGGTGTGAGCCTCTCTGTGGCGGGGATGGTGCGTGATGATGATGCTATGGCGTGTTTGATGCTGGCGGTGATGGCGGTGGCCGCTTCCTCGACTTCGTCAGCTGTGGAGACCGGAGCTGTGTGGTCGTGTGTGCTCTCTTCCAGTTGTTGAGTGTATGTCTCCCAGCTGACCTTCGTTTTGGGCCTCCTCAGAGCTGTTGCCGGCTCCATGTTAACGCACATGAGTACTGGGCGGTGGTCGGATGGCAGGTCCGGCAGCGCCTCGTGCGTTATTTCGGCGTCTATGCGTTTGTAGACCGCGAAGTCTATGACGTCGCTGGTCCCGTGCGCGACATCGTGATGTGTCGGCTCCTCGGGTCCGGCGACGTCCAGGTCCCAGTCTAGCGCGGCTTTATGAATGACTCTCCCCGCTTGGCAGGTGCGGGAGGAGTGCCATGATGGGTGCTTGGCGTTGAGGTCCCCCGCCAGGATAGTCGGTATGGGGGTCCCCATGAGCACCGCCAGGTCGCTTCTAAGGTTACTGTGCGGTGTTCCTGCTGGGCGGTAGGCTGCGTAAATTCTGATCTCCCTGCCATCCATGCTAATGTCGACCCCCAGCGTCTGCAGGGAGTCGAGGGGCTGATGGTCCACCGGCTGGTGGATGAGGTTTTTTCTTACTATTACGGCCAGTCCGCGGTAGGCGGCTCCTTCCTGGTTGGTTTCATCCATTCTATATATTATATATCCTGGTGCCTTCAGTTTTGCGCCCTTTCTCATGAAGGTCTCGCTCACCAGCATTAGATCTACGTCCTGCTGCTAAGTGCCGGAGCAGCGTGACCTTGCCGGTGAGCGATTGCGCATTCCAATGTACTACCCGCAGCTTACGGTTGAATGTGAGGCCGGGTGTTAAAGGCGTCTTGTAGGGCCGTGGCCACAGCAGCAGGGCCTTGGTGTGCGGCCGCTGTCAGCAGCTGGGCTATAAGCGCTGCCAGGTCTTGTTGCTGCACTGCTGGCTGTGGTTTGTGGGCTGTGGCTTCGTTGCCTGTGTCTGGAAGGGCAGGCTTTTTCTTTTTCTCCTTCTTTTTTGCTTTCTGCTTTTTGCCAGGGGCATTGCTGGACGCTTCAGCGCCCCGTTGGGTGGGGGCGTTCGCCGGTGCCATCAGGCTTGCTGGCGCCGTCTCCTCCACTGTGGGCTGCGTCAGCGACGCCCTGGTGACTGGTCCGGGCCGGGTTGGGCCAGTATAGGCAGTTCTGTCGGCCTTCTTATTTCTCCCTTCTCTGACGAAGACTGGACACCTCGAGTGATTCGCTGGGTGCGCCCCCCCGCAGTTGGCACACTTCGCTGGGTCACTTTTGGGGTCCGTCGTGCAGGCGTGCGCCGGGTGCGGTCCGGCACAGCGGACGCACGCCATTGGCCTGTGGCAGCCGTGGGACGAGTGGCGAAAGCCCTGGCAGCGGTGGCACTGAACGGGGCCCCTCTTCGCACGCCAGGCCTCTATTTTGATGTTCGGCATCCTCAGCAGTTCGTTCACCCCGTAGATGCCAGTGTAGTCTCTAGCGGGGCCCGCCAGCTGCACAAAGTAAATGCATCCGGGGCGCCCCTTTCTGGCGTTTATTTGTTTGACGTGTTCTACGGGGTAACCGAGCTTGGCGCAGGCGTCTTTAATTGATTGGAGGGGGGTGTTCATCGGTAGCCCCTTAAGTGCCACCTTGAGGTGTTTCTCGTCCTCCTGGCCATATATGTTGAAGGCGAGGTTGACACCTTCCCTCTCCAATGCGGTGAGGTGGCGGATTACCAGCCGGTACTCGTCCTCTTCCTTCGGCCGGAATTCCACCCCCTCTCCGTGGTCTCTAGTATTTGGACTTCGGCCCAGTTCTTGCGAGATTTCCTCCAATACTGCGGGCCAGTTTGGCAGCTTCTCGGGCCACTATCGTCGGGAATTTCCTCTTTTTGGTTGCATATGGCGCTGCTGCGGGTGCGTTGGTGCTGTTTGTGTGGCCAGCACACAAACAGCACCAACACACACACTGTGGTTGCTGGGTAGGGCCCTGGTGTGAGCCCGCAGCTGCGGCATATGAACTTGCCGGCTTCTTTTTGCCCGGCTGGGCGGGCGGCCCCTGTTGGGCGGGCGGCGCTTGTCGGGCGGGCGGTCCTTTTGGGGCGGGCGGCTCCGGCCGGGTTGTTCGCCAGGTCGGGCGGGCGGCCCGCTTTGGGCGGGCAGACCGGTCTCGGCGGTCGTCCCGGTCTGGGCGGGCGGGCCTGGTTGGGCGGGCGAAGGTCCGCGCGGCTTTCTGGTGGACGTCCCGGGTGATGCCGGGCGCTTGGGTGGTCTCTTCCGTTGCTCCTGGGGGGGCACCTCCAGGGTGGATGGTTTTGGTTGGGCGGGTGGCGCGGTTGGGGCGGTTGCTGTCCCTTCCGCGGGCACTGCTCTTTGCGGCTTCGTGTTATCTTCTTGTGCGGTGCCCGGGAGAGGGGTCCCTGGGCCCGCAATGTGGGGCATGTTTTCTGCAGGCGAGATTGTGGGCGGGTTCGTGGGCGGCGCCCTACCATCCGGCCTCGTCGTCCCCGTTTCTGCCGGTATCTGGTGGCGTCGCAGTCTTGGGTCCGTAGGCGGCGATGTGATTCTGCATTGCCTCTTGTCGGGTGCTTGGGCGGGCGGGCTCCTGTCGGCCGCCTTGCGCTTCAGCGGGTAGGCTGCTTTTTGCCCGGCTGGGCGGATCAATAGGGTTCATATCTTAACATAATTACATTTTCTTCTGTTTTCGCGATTATTACTCATTGAATTAAAACAATTAAACGTCTCTCGTGACCATGGAAAGCTGGAAAGCTTCCGAAACGTCGGGAACTAAAAGGAGATAATATACAAGATATAATCCGTTAAATTGTTTTATTTCAATAATTACATTTACAAAATGAATATATAAAATAATCTTCAAGCTCATTTTCTTTGAACCGCTAACCAGCCACTTTTTTTTTATTGTTTCTTAGTCTCTTCCGGTCTATGGAAACCGTTTTAGAGGTGTGAAGTGGGCGCCTCGCTCTTCTTAAGGTTTTGCCTAGCAACCAGAAGGATTGCTAGGACTTTTTGGCAAACCAATGTTGGAGCTATTCAGCTGTTTTGATGTTGGCTGAGAGCCTGTTCTTTCTGCTAACGTAATGTCCAAAACGTAATTGGTGGTTAATAAGGTCTTGGGGCTTTATAAATCCTCTTAGGGAGGGTCTGAAGGGGATAGTGGCTCTGGATTTCCGGAAAGCCGGATTCCAGGGTGAATGGGTAGGTGAAGAGGCAGCAACCTTGTTGTCAGTTGAGTCTGTGTCTTGTCTTTGTTCAAGACGTTGCCTGTCAAGTAAGAGATTTCTAGTTCTCTGTTGACACGTTTTGTGAAGACGTCGTCCGGCTTAGTGAGAACTAGGCGCGGCCTACGCAGTTTCTTTTTTGAGATAAGTTCAGGTATGTAGTTTACCGCTTCCCTAATAAGTGGGTTGGGACTGGGACTACGTTCGCAACGCTCAAATGTGCTGGTGGAAAGTTTTTTAAAGTGCTGGGCAACCGAGTGTATACCCAGGTCAGCGTGAATATTGACGTTGCGAACGTAGTGAGGCGCGTCTGTCAATTTTCTGAGTGCTTTATTCTGCAAGACCTGTAGCGCCTTGGTCCTTTCCTCCGGGTACTGTCCAAAGACAACACACGCGTAGGAGAAGAGCGGCCGCACACAGGTCTTGTACAGAGTGAGCTTATTCTTGGTGGAGAGCTTTGATTTCCTGCATAGTAGGGGATGAAGTCTTGCTAATATAAAAGCTGCCCTGTTCTTAACTAGACGTAGGTGGGCTCTAAAATTTAATTTGCGATCCGAGGTCACACCTCAAAACCTTAACCTCAGTGGGCCAGGAAATCGGGGTTCCAAGGAGAGTGATGTTGTTGGCTAGTTTCCGTTTCTTCGGGTCTAGGGCCCGGGTAAAGAGGATAGCATGACTTTTCTGTGGGTTCAGCTCCATGCGCCACTGCCTACACCAGTGGCCCAGAGCATCAGCTGCTGCTTGCAACAGGCTGACCAGCCACGTTTGTATGAAAAGACTAGCTGGCCAGTTATTTCTGAGGTTGCTTGGCGCCGTCACGCTCTGCAGCAAGTGGTCGTCTTACCACGCCTATCGGCGCGTAAGGTGCCATTCCAGGGCGTAACCCTCTTTGGCTGGATCATCTCCACCCGCTTCTACGGGTGTTTTTTTTTTTTTTTTCCTGACCTGTTTTACTAGAAAGCTTTTTTGGCTCCATCTGTGAAGTCCTTGATTGTCGGGGGCGGGGCTTTCCCGCGGACCCTACGGGTAAAACTGTGCGCCATGCTGCGCGTGGGTGTGTTCAGTAGCTGTTAGTGTGGCTACAATAGCCCGAGGTCCGGCGCTATTTTAGTGTGATGTGTAAATTACTGTGATTTATTTTGAAATGTGTGTCCTAATAAAAGGTAAAAAGTGCCCTAATAAGATACAGAGTGTAAATTTAAAGCAAAAGAATAGAGGGGGGTATCTTAGTCGGGGGGGGGGGCGTTTCTAAGAGTGTCCTCGTCAGAGGAGGACGGGATTGTGGCCTTCCATTTTTCAATGGTGGCGTCAATCTCGTCCTCTGGGTCCTTGAGTGCATGTTTGGGTCTTTTAACTCTACGTCTAGTCCTAAGTCGTCGTCTTCCCCTTGTCAGGTTTGTGTCCGAGTCCGAGTCTGTTGAAGCTCCATGGTCCGAGGGGTAGTTTGTCAGGTCCTTGATTAGTGGGTTTTCGTGATTTCGTGAGATGGGATATTGTCGATGAACCGTTTTGTGTTGGAATGTTGTTATTGAGTCGGGAATTGAATCTAAAATGGTGGGTGTCTTTAAGAGACCTGTTTTAACCTTTTCCCAATTCACTATGGATTTGAGAATGGTTCTATTATCGTTGTCTGCTCCGAGTCGCAGTACTACGGGCAGGTGATCTGAATCTAATTCGAGGATCACCTCGATACGAGGGTTGCTACTTATATATCCGGAAACAAAAAAACAAACAAACGTACACGGCTGAAAATAGTTTTATTGTTTTTCAAAGTATTCCCCTTGATGATCTACGCACTTTTGCATTCGCGTGAACCAATTTTTAAAGCACTTCTGCCACTCCGCCTGAGGTACCCCATAACGTGTTGTTTGAATGCGTCGACAGCATCTTCAGCGGTCGAAAATCGTTGACCGCGTAATTTATTCTTTATATTTGGAAATAAATAAAAATCGTTGGGTGCCAAGTCAGGGCTGTACGGCGGATGACCCGTTAATTCCACATTTTGACCCTCCAAAAATAGAGTTGTTTCGCGTGACGTATGACAGCTGGCATTGTCATGATGAAGAATGATTCTTCGTCGCTGGTTAGTTTTACGAATTTGTTCAAATACTTCCGGTAAGCAAATGGTCGTGTACCACTCTGAATTAACCGTTCTACGGTTTTCTAGTGGCACTGTAGCTACATGGCCATTAATACCGAAGAAGCAGGCCACCATTTGTTTCAATGTACTTTTTGCACGAGTAACTTTCGTAGGGTTCGGCTCATTTTGAAACACCCATACCGTTGATTGTTGCTTCGTTTCGGGATCGTATGCATAGATCCAGGATTCGTCACCTGTATAGATGTTATAAACGGCTTTTGAGTCACCACGGTTATATTTTTTTAACATTTTATTGCACCATTCGACGCGAGCATGTTTTTGCTCATTTGTTAAGTTGTGGGGTATCCAACGCGAACAAATTTTTTTTACAGCCAAATAATTATGTAATATGCTATTAATGCTGGTCATAGAAATACCCAGAGTCGCCTCTATCTCGCGGTACGTAACATGTCGGTCGTCCATTATAAGTTTTCGCACAGCCTCGATATTTTGTTGTACAACGACCGATTTCGGGCGACCTGCCTTAACTTCGTCCGTAAGCATACTACGTCCACGATTGAACTCACTAAACCAGTGATACACAGTAGTTTTAGATGGGGCTTCATCACCAAAAGTTGAAGTTAGTTGATCTATGCACTGTTGTTGCGTTAAACCACGCCGAAAATCATAATAAATCATAGCACGAATATTTTCACGAGTGAGTTCCATTCTTGCTGCGAGATGACATTTAAAACCCGTCAAAAACAAAACACGAGCGTTAATAAGGAAGAAAAAATATACCTTATATACTTAAAAAAGTTCAAATTTTACCATGGCGGTCAAATATGCTATTTAAGAAGATTGTAATCCCGGTTTCCGGATATATAAATAGCAGCCCTCGTAGAACGCAACTTTAGAGTTACGTTCTTAAGGGCCACGTCCAAAACGTCTGCTCTTAAAGTGTCTAGTGGTGGGTAGTGTGTGGGTTCTCTAGGGACTATTAAGTCAAAAGGTAGGCCATCGATAAGGAAGTGCAACAGCTGTCTGCCGTTTTGATTCGTCGCATTGCATCCCCACGATGTGTGCTTCGTGTTTAGGTCACCTGGTATTATTACAGCAGGGCTCATTTTGCCAAGCTCGTCCAGGTCGGTCTTTTGTAGACGATTTGTCGGTCTATTGTTGGCGGACACAATGACAACTGGTGCATGGCCCTCCATTGCAATCTTGCAGGCCGATAGCTCCAAACCCGTAAGGGCAGGAGGATCGACACTGCAGCACTGCAAATTGCGCCTATAGTAAATCATTGTGCCGCCGCCTTGTCTGTCGAGTCTGTCGTGACGGATCACCGTGTAATTTGTGATGCCGAAGTGTCGGTGAGTCGGCTTGTAGAACGTCTCCTGTATGAGTAAAATGTCGATGAGGTTTGTATCCAGGAAAGAAGTCAGTTGGTCCTTCATACCCCGGAGTCGGTTTGCGTTGAAGAAGGCCAAGTTGAGTGAACCCAACTTGACCTTTAGTCGACTGTTGTGTGCCTGTCTTTATCCGTCATAATGCATGTCTGCCGTTGAAGTCGGCCAAAATGGCGTCGTATTGGTTCAGGAGGACCAGGTGGAATCTCTATATTATTTCTCTATCTATCGTGCGTCGACCTTACCCATCTCCTCCTCCACAGCAGCCAGGCGGGCCTGAAGGGCCCTCACCTTAGGCAGTTGGGAGTATCCGCCTGAGGACCCGACATGTTGTTGTATTTGTCCTTGTCTGTTTGTCGCTGGCAAGGTGGTCGGTCTGGTCTGGCGGTGCCCGTGCGCGGCTGCCGCGTATGTTTGATTGTGGTGATTGTCGTGGCTGGGTGGGTCCGGACTGTGCAGGTCTAGTTTGTCTGGCCTGGCTAGGGGCTGGTGCATGTTTGGTCGGAGGGATTCTTGCCTGAGGGGCACGTGAGGGGAGATTTTCGTGTAATATTTATCTTTATTTATAAAAAATTCCAAATTGTCGCTTGGTGAACTTCGGAGATAAAGGTATTTTTGGTGAAATGGTAATTTTTTCCACATTTTTATTAATAAAACGAAATTTAAGCACAATAAAAAAATTGTTCGTAAATGTGCAGCTTTTTTTGTCTCTTTCTCTTTCGGTCTATAAAAATCGTTTTAGAGTTGTGGAGCGAGGCGCCTGGTGAAACGTAAGGTTTTGCCTAGCAACCAGAAGGGTTACTAGGACTTTTTGGCAAACCAATGGTAGAACTGTTAGTGTCCAGCTGTTTTATTGTGTTGACGGCTATATTTTTTTACTAATGTAATGACCAAATCTCATTTGGCGGATCAGGAGGTCTTGAGGCCTTTTAAACTCTCTTAAGGAGGGTCTTTATTGGATGGTGGCTCTTGGTTTCCGGTACGCCGGTTTCCAGGGTGAATGAGGTGGTGAGGAGGCATCAACCCTTTTATCTGTTATGTCTGTCCTGTCCTGTCTTGTTTGTTGACGATATCTGTCAAGTAGGTCCTTGTCAAGTTCAATTTTCCTGTTCAGTCGTTTGGTGTACACAGCATCAGGCTTTGTAAGGACGGCCTAAGCGCGGCGTACGGAGTTTTTTCCTGGAGGGAGGATCTGGTGTATAGTCCACTGATTCCCTGATAAGCGGGTTGAGACTACGTTCGCAACGCTCAAAAGTGCTTGTTGATAGTTTCTTGAAATGCTGGGCTACTGAGTGTATGCCCAGATCATCATGGATGTTGACGTTGCGAACGTATGGTGGCGCCTTCGTCAGTTTTCTAAGAGCCTTGTTCTGCAAGACCTGCAGCGACTTGGTCCTTTCCTCCGGGTGCTGTCCGAAGACAACACACGCGTAGGAGAAGACCGGCCGCACGCAGGAATTGTACAGAATAAGCTTATATATTTTATTTCAATGAGTAATAATCGCGGAAACAGAAGAAAATATTACAGAATAAGCTTGTTTTTAGTGGAGAGTTTGGACTTCCTACATAGAAGGGGGTGGAGTCTGGCTAGGATGAAGGCTGCTCTGTTTTTAACTATGCATATGTGAGATCTAAAGTTGAGTTTGCGGTCTAAGGTTACACCAAGGTATTTGACTTCCGTGTGCCAGGGAATAGGGGTTCCTAGGAGGGTGATCTTTTGCAAGCTTTTGGTTTTTCGAGTCTATGGCCCGAGCGAAAAGAATGGCTTGGTTTTTTGAGGGTTTAGCTCCATGCGCCACTGTCTGCACCAGTCACCCAGAGCATCAGCTGCAGCTTGCAGCAGTCTATTTATTTTTCCAGTATTGATATTGGCTGTGTAAAGGGCTGTGTCATCTGCAAATTGTGCGTAGTGCACAACGGGGATTTTAGATATATCATTTACATATAGATTAAAAAGTGATGGTGCAAGCACAGAGCCCTGAGGGACTCCAGCTCTGATCTGATGAGGTGAGGAGCGGGTTCCATCCACCCGATAGTCGAAGCTTCTGTCCGCTAGGAAGTCCGCGATGGTATGGACTAACCTGTCTGGTATACTTGAAGCTGGAACAGCTTGTATAGGCCGTTGTGCCCGACGCGATCAAAAGCTTTCGACACGTCGAGAAAGATGGCCCCAGTTGGGTGAGGCTTCCCCCATGTGGTCTACCAGTAGTGGATGTACTCCACTATTCTGAGAACCTGCTGGTCACATGAATGCTTGGCTCTAAATCCGAACTGTTCATTGGCCAGCAGGCTCTTCTCTTCCACTACTCTGCGGAGTCTGGACAGAATTACTTTTTCATATAGTTTTCCAAAGGTGTTTAATAAGCTGATTGGGCGATAACTGGTAGGCTGGTCTCTGGGTTTACCCTGCTTGTGTATTCCGGAGATCAAGCTCTTTCATATGATACCCTATTTGACCTTGTGGCTGGGCTTTTAATCTTTGCCCAAAATAAAATTGAACTTTATAATAAACCTATATTATTTTTCTGAGTAAAAACACACACGTGTTACTCGGGTGACTCGAAAAATATTACTATAGATACTTAGCATGTAAGATTACAATATTTTTATTTTATAATATCAGATTGTTTACTAACCAAATTAAACTGTGTACACACACAACAAAAATATGGATTGTAATTTTCAGTCTGAAATAAATATAATTCATTCATTCAGTCAAAATGTTTTCTTTGCAATACATGTGGGCTGAGCATAAGTAGTTTTTAAGATATGGCGCTCTAATAATCGGACAGACTGATAGACAGAGTCGCACCATAATGGGGCCTTTTTTTTCCTTTTTTGTACAGAACCCTAAAAATCAGGCTTTTATGAATTACATTATTGTTTCCCGAAACCGTAAAATGACTAAAGTAAAAACAAAATCGATACCATGTCGGGTCCCGTGCCACTAAATATGTACCTAGATAATTATAGAAGATAAAATGCCTGTGTTGGAACTAGATAGACTTGTATGGGTGAGTCAAACAGTATTGTCATAATAATGTACTTTGTTAATCTAAATATTATGACTAACCATGAGAATGAGAGATATGATACATTCCAATACTCCAGTAAAAATGTATTTTTTAACAATGGCTGATGACTTTTTTCAACTTTTTCCTCATAGTTATAAGATAAATTAGTTAATATCAACCGATCCCAAAACATGATTCTTTATAAAATATTTTTAGAATTAATCAAATTCGCAAGGTGCGCACCCATTGGTACCTTCGGCATGATTTTATTTAACGCATTCACTGCCTGCAACGTATATATCGTTCACCGTTGTACAAGTTTGTTCCTAAGTCACGCCTCCCGATGGTGAATGCGATAAATGTCTTTGAAGTCGGTTGTTATACAAATAAAAATGTTGTAGTTAAGTGTAATATAAATAAAATTTGAAACACTCGTGTCATGTAGTGTCTAATGTGGATGAGGAAATTTGAGAATTCAACCACTTTACAATGTTAATTAATTACTTCTGCTAAGAATTATGAATTTTATAACAAAAGAAAATAATTGTATGTGTATTATGCTTATGTCCAAATTCATATTTTTATAGACCCATTTTTTTTACTTAATCAAATACCATTCGAAATATTTCGGAACTTAACGATCCGGGTCGCTGGGTGCGCCGCCAACGTAGTAAAGCGGCCGCGAGAGGCTCCGGTTTTTTTTTACTGTTTGCGTATGTACATTTTGATTGTTTGCATATTTTGGGTACCATTAGCTTTAACCTAATTCTCCCGCTTGATCTCGTCCACTGTCCTTGTTCGTGCCGTGGCCTAGGAATGTGGACAAGCTAAGAAGTTGTCAAAATAGGGATTTGGACCAGGGATAGGAACCGGTATTTTTATCATACAAAATATCAGAAATAACGAATAGTTTTTTCTTTTTCAATTACATGATTTTTGTATATTTTATTAACATTCTAGAACTTAAATGAGGTGTTTTGTGATTAATTTATCTTGTACTAAATAGAGTTTTAAAATATACCAAAAATAGCGTGTATTTAAGATCTAAAAAATACCGGGACCGTTCCGTGATTTGGACAGTTTTGTGTTAAGTAAGATTATTCCAAAAGATCTGTTACATTATCTCTTTCAAAACCCTATTCTCCACAGATATCTAATCCATTTCCGCAAACGAGTTCAGTATGAAACCACATCCTAGCTATTTTTTATTATTTGTTCCACTTGCTTCTAATTACGTACATATGGCGAGCTATAGGGAGGCCTATGTTCAGCAGTGGACGTCTGTGGCGATAGATAGGATTTTGATAACGAGATGGATTATTGGGAATGTGATGATTCATAAGGAAATAACTAGTATTTTTTGTAGCCAAAACTATGAATTGTTTACCTCTAATAATTAAGTTAAGATGTTATTGTATGTATATAGTATGAATAAGTTTTCAATAAAAATCCCATTAAAAAAGATTGTATAATTTATTCTACCCGGGAGCGTAGGGCCGGGGCGGCGGCGCGGGCGCGTGCCGTCATGTACAGCACAATGTCATACAGCGCACAGATCTCAGTCAGACAACCAGTCGGAACGAATGTGAATGAAACTTTGTCTATTCGGTAACAAATATTTTTTACAAATCTTATGAATTAAATAAGTGCTTTAAAACTAAATGCCGAGAAATGCAATGTTAGATGGCCTTTAGGTCTTCAGGGAGTTCATTCTTCGGGTGCTTATTCTCAAAGTGCTGCTTGTAGGTCTTGGGGTCGGGCATCTGCGCCTGCTCGCCGCACATGCACACACAGACAGACAACATTATTAGTACTATCGATACACAACACGGAGCCTGAGGGCAGCGGCGGCGCAGGCTGAACAAATATGCCGAGCTGACTTGTTGACGCAATTACGTAATTTTAATATAAAAATTGACATTACTATCATAAGCTTGAACACCTCTCCAAATATATATAATTTAGAAACACATGTAAAGTGTCAACAAATATCAACCTGATGATTAAATGTACAAGTTATGGTGCAAACAAATCAAACTAGTCCCATGGTAACCTCAATAAAAGGATTGTGTTATGAGTACTAAACATTGATATGTTTACAAATATTTATGCTCATCACACAAATATTTGCTCTTACTGGGATATTTGAACCCAGAATGTTCTGCTTTGCAGGCAACATTACTCTTGCTGAACTAAACTGGTCACCAATTTGTAAGAGAAAATAATAATTTCCCTTAATGGATAGGTAGTAATAGAATCTTTCTTACAAAAACAACTGCATGTGATGCGACTAATATTTTGTCCAGCTTCTGTAGGCTAGACTTAGTTTCAATCATAGTTTTCGTTAAAACCACACACTCAAATGCTTCATCATACGGAGAAGTAAAGGACTAAGTGGAAATTACTCCATGGATAAGAGCCTAGCTTCCGCGATTATTACTCATGTAAATAAAATCACCTGTGACCATGGAAAGCTGAAAAGCTTCGAAAACTTTGAAACGTCGGGAACTCAAATGAGATAATATACGAGCCTAGCTCTTAAATAAGCTTTTCTTTAAAAGTGTGTACAAAATTTACAATATTTGTATGGAAACATTAATGTCACAAAAGTCGTTAACTTTCCTATTTTGTTAACTAATTTTTGAAATGATAAACATTACTGTGTATTGATTTTTTTTGGTACTTAATATTCAAGATCATAAAACAATAGTTATCAAAAATATTAGTAATAATAAAATAAGAAAGAACAATAAGAATCTGTTGAGGAACAAACATTTTTAGAAATTCACAAATAGATAATGATGATGATGATTGAAATACACCAAAGAAATTAAAATGGGTTACATCTTCAAGGAATTTTTAATTTTATTGCTTGTGGGTGAACTATTGTGATTAGAACAGCTTTGACAGCCACAGGCCTTTCAAAGATACTTTGCTCCAAGACACAGAATACCTACATATATACACTACATAACAAGGTAAGGGTAAATCTTCCATATTAAAACAAAGTAAGTTCCATCTAAATCTAACGCTGGCTATGATCAGGACCTTTGCTTCAAATTATGTAAGGACAATGGATTTCAATTTTTATTGTCATGTTAAAGAAAGAAATATATGTTTGACCAAAATATTTACCCACATAACAGATTCAACAAATCACAAGTTAAATTTGAATCTGTTGAATATATAAGTTTATCTTAATCCACTTTAATCATGAGGTTGATAAACGCTAGCTTAAAAGATAGTAGGTACTTGAAATGCACACTAAGAATGGAACCTCAAAAATTGGTACATTAAATAGGTAGATAGGTTTTCTTTTATTTAAGAATGAGTTTTTTTGAGGACTTATTTATTATACATTGTTTACACTTTAGTGCACAACACCAAAAAGTTTGATTTCTCCACATTGATACATACAATCTTGAACTTTTGCTTTCATAACATTATTTCCAAAATGTGTACCACATTGACTACAATAATGTACACACATATATACAATAATTCATTGAAGAAAGTGGTTAAAATTTTGATACTTGTCAGTTTTAACTGGTATCCAGCTTATACTTTTTGCATGACAATAATACCACGCAAGTTATGTTATATGTTTTTGAACATTTTAATGCTTATTTCAAAAAGTTCTTATCTTCTTCATTAACCACTTTTTTAACACGAAAAAACTAATTGAATAGAAAAATAACACACTCAAGATGAACTTACCTAAGTAAATTGTTTCTTTTTGTGTATAATGTTAGTCAGACTATGATAACCGGTTTTAATACCAATTGGCCACCAGTGGAGGCCAGGTGGCCGGGTTCTCACCTTGCAGAGCACACACACGTGAACGAGCGCTTTTTGCGCGGCTTTCTTCTGGTCGGTGGCACTGTGCCCCTGCTGCTTCTTCATTTTGGACATCTTCTCGGCCGCCTTCGCCTGCGACTGGATCTTCTGCTGACCGCGAGCCATCTGCGCAACCAAACCGACACGTCACGGCCTGACCAGCACCAGCGTACCCGCGCCGCGAGACGTAGTGGCACCTCGACACCTCGACCTCGCGACGGTTTGACACGGAACGAAATTGATGACCAACACACAATTTACGTCCCCTGACGAAGTTCGAGTGTCGTGCACGTACCACCACGTCACTGCGCGTTTTTTACTACATGAAATCGTAAAAACGTGGTTTACCTTCTCGAGGGAAAGCTTCGCGTCCGGTGTAGTGAACTCTAATTCAAGACTAGTCGATTCGCACCTCTCTCAAACTGCGAATTATTTTTAGTCCAAGTCGTTCGGAACGTTTAGCACTTAAAGGCGACAGAACCGGGTGCAGAAAAATAATACTGGTGAAATAAATCTCGAAGATTACCTACAAATCACATCACAAAATTTAGACAATGGCGGATGACAGCATCGCCAGGCGACGATCTCGTTTCACTCAAGTTTAAAACCGCTGACAAACGGATCCGCGAGATCCCGCATTCGCGGCGAATCAGCAATGTAAACATAAAAACGTCTCAAAACTGTCAACGTCAGATGCGGTGTATTTGTGTTGTGTTGATCGAGAGCGTGCCTAAATTTTCTGCTACAGTAAGCGGTTTTTCAATTTATAGTATTATCTTCGTCCTCGACTACCATCATGCCACTGCGTGTAATAATGAGTAGTTGCATGAAGCGGTTCGTTTCATTTACATCGGTCCGTCTTTTAGGTTAGGTCGGAGTCAGCCTCTGGATGCTGAGCGCCACGCGGACGTGGTGCCGGCGCGGCGCCATGCGCAGGTCGCTGGCAAGCGGCGGAAGCGGCGGTAGTGACGACAGCCCGCTGCGGCGACTGCTGGACGGCGCCGCCACGTACGGCGAGCCGGCGGCGCCGGGCGAGGGCGAGCTGCACTGGGCCACGCAACCGTACGCGCGGCGCGGAAGCGAGCCGCCGGCGCGGCGCGAGGAGCCGTCCGACACCACTGTACTGCTGTTCCCGGGGCAGGGCTCGCAGCACGTGGGCATGGGCCGCAAGCTGGCGCACCTGCCCGCCGCGCGCGACCTCTACGCCCTCGCCTCCGAAATATTAGGGTGAGATACGTCTCGTTGTTCACTGAATAGAAATCATTTTGCGTCATGTGCAAGTAGTCAGACTTGCACACCCAGAAACAATAATTATTTATTGTACGGATATTGAATATGGGTTGGACAATGACATAGGCTTTTTTATATGCACAGCGAAATTGCGTAGTTCTTTTTTTTTAGAAAAAAATCATTTATTGTGAAGATAGATTATGGGTGGGGGAGCTAAATTTATTTTTATAACACGGCAAAAATTCTTAATGGGTATCTTTGGCACTTTGGTGAAGCCACAAAAATAATCCAGTTAATATACATATTCAATAAAGAAACAGTATAGTAATTATACAGAAATGTTAATAATTGTTGAAAGCCCTGTTGTCATAGTCATAGTAATAAATAAGTTGTTGCCATGGCTGAGAAGGTCGGAAAGAGTATTAGTAATAGTAATAAATATATTAACAAAGATAAATGTCATTTTCAGGCAAAAGATAGACTTTGTTGGTTATAATCATTATCAACAGGACTCTACTTGTATAAAGATGCAATTAGAATTCTTCCTTATTGATCACCATCATTATGGTAACTATTGCTTCAGAATGTCACAATAGTTAAATAACTGCCTGTTTTCTTAAGGTGGACAACTCAATGTCAATGCCAAATCAAGTCGGGGTATGAGAAAGTTGGTTTTAAATTTTATTGTGATAGTGTTCGGGTTTAAAAGTGACAGACCATTAATTGCATGACTGTATACTCTTTAGGATGCAGATGCGATTACTTGCTAATTCTATCATGTTTTGAGGTGTTGTTCTTTATGTTATCTGATCATTATAAAGTTGTAAAAATGTACCGTCTGTACTCAGTTATCAGTTTCTATATTGTTTTCATAGGTACAATAGATGGAAAGTACATTAATTAAGTCTACTATGAAATCCTGCAGGCCACTGTAACGATATATAACATAATTTACAAATTTAAAACAGAATATTACCAAGCACTGAAAAGATATTTAAAAACTCATTTTATTTTATTTTATTTATTCCGAGAACCAACAGCTAAAAGTAATACATTTGCGGCATAGAATAAGTATCAGAAAGCCAATTACAGGTTCCCACCGGTAGTAACATGATACAAAATGGAGACACTCACATAATGCACAACATCGCAGAGCCTTCTAGTGATTACTATGACTAGGTGAAATAAACTGCAACAAATTTAAACTACAACCAAATAAAATTAAATAAAATTTAACAAACAATGCTCCGGTCAAGGCACGCTTATTCAAAAAAACCGTCCGTTATCCTACGCCGCACAGTTGGGCTATTACTATTGAAAATATTGATATCCAGCTCTTTAGTTAGGTTATTCAAACTTTTGCCAGCACGTAACAGAAAGCTATTCTTCCTATAATTGCGTGAGGAAAAGGGAATTGTTGTTGGGAAAAGGGAATGTTAAGAACACACATCCTTGGATGGGGTAGATTAAAATAAAAACACCCTTTGACTGTGGCTAATTCACAGCTTTGGAGGGTGAATTAACTTTTAAACCTACAACTTTGATGTCTCTGTGGTTATAGAAAATATTTCCGGAGTTACCAAGGAATCTTTTTTACTAGGTGAAACAGATGGGACATTCAACATTTTAATCCATACTATACTATAATATTATAAATTCGAAAGTGTGTCTGTTTGTCTGTCTGTCTGTTTGTCTGTCTGTTACCTCTTCACGCTTAAACGGCTGAACCGATTTGGATGAAATTTGGTATGGAGATAGTTTGAGTCCCGGGGAAGGACATAGGCTACTTTTTATCCCGGAAAAACACCCTTCTCCGCGATAAATGAATTTAAGGCGGACAGAGTCGCGAGCAGAAGCCGGTTTAGCTATAAATTTAAACAATGAGAAACCATTACTTAAAGGAAATATTTTACGGCGAAGTTTAAAAGTCGCCAATAGATTTCTGTGGGTCTAAAAGTCGATTTACTTTTGAGACAAAACAAGTATCGTGTATAATGGCTCCTCCACACGATCGCCGATCATCGGCGAGCGGGCGGAACGCGGTCGCGGTAGAAAGAGCACCATATTCCGTCTCATTCTAACGTAGCGCCGCGTCCCGCCCGCTCGCCGACGATCGGCGATTCCGAAGGGGTCGAGGCTCCCCTTCGGACGTTCAGACGGCGGCAACGGGTCGCCCCTCGCCGGCAGGTGGGACGTGTGGCGCGTGTGCACGGAGGGCCCGGCGGCGGAGCTGGAGGCGCGCTGCCAGCCCGCGCTCGTGGTGACGTCGCTGGCGGCGCTGGAGGCGCTGCGCGACTCGCGGCCGGCCGCGCTGGAGCGCGCGCGCGCCGCCGCCGGCTTCTCGCTGGGCGAGTTCACCGCGCTCGTGTGGGCCGGCGCGCTGCCGCTGGAGCGCGCGCTGCGGCTCGCGGAGCTGCGTCAGACCGCCATGGCGGCGGCGGCGCGCGCGCGGCCGCAGGCGCTGCTCACGCTGTGGCTGAGCGCCGACGCCGAGCTGCCGCACGCGCTGCTGCGCGCGCGAGACCACGCCGCCGCCGCCGGCGTCGCCGCGCCCGTGTGCCAGGTGGCCAACTATCTGTACCCGCACTGCAAGGTGGTGGGCGGCGACGAGGAGGCGCTGCGCTTCCTGGAGCGGCGCGGCGCGGAGTTCGGCGTGCGGCGAGCGGCGCGCGTGGCGGGCGCGGCGGGCGCCTTCCACACGCCGCTGATGGCGCCGGTGTCGGACGTGCTGCGCGCGGCGCTGGGCGCGTGCGAGGCGAGCGCGCCGCGCGTGCGCGTGGTGTCGGCGGTGGACGCGCGCGCGTACGGCGACGCGCGCGACGTGTGCCGCACGCTGGCGCGACACGCGGCGCGACCGCAGCGCTGGGAGCAGACGCTGCACGCGCTGTACGCGCGGCCGCAGGGCGAGCGCTTCCCGCTCACGGTGGCGCTGGGCCCGGGCCGGACGCTGCGCGCCACGCTCAAGCAGGTCAACGCCAAGGCCTGGGACTCCTGCGTGCAGATCGACGTCTGACCGACTCGGGCCGGGGCCGGCTCGTTGACCGTTTGTAAATATTTATAGTCGTAGGTAAAATATTGTTCATGAGTACGTTTTCCCGATTAAAGTGTATTTTAAATAAACGAAGTTTCCTTGTCGAACGTACCCAAATCTTCGATCGGACAAATCTGAATGTTACCCGATTTCTCCCTTCGATTGCGCAAATAAAAAAAGCAAGAGACCGTTATTTCACAACCGCAGAGTGCAGTACGGAAATGGAAATTGAAGACGATGCAAGTATATTATACGGCTGACTTAAGTTTGCACCTCGCATCCATTACCATGTACCAATCTTAACTTCGCGGACGCGGATACTATAGCATTCGCGTATTTGCTTATTTCTGCGTATGTGAAGCGCTGTCCACGAATGTGTTGAACCATGAATGATTGTACAAGTACTTTAGTTTTATTATCTCAATAGATTTAATTTTAAAAGTTCACCATATAATAAGCATAATGTTGGGGTTCGAAAATTAAAATTACAATCAGTCAGTTAAATAATACCTAATCAGATAAATCGCTGTAAAGTTTAGGGAGACACGAACCCCCTGACGTCATAACTAAATATCAACGGTAAGCGATCACCGTCGCAACACCAGAGAAGTTACAAGTGCGTTGCCGGTCTTGCGGGCAGGAGTAGTATAGGAAGCTGATTTACTTATCCTCATCGCTGTAATGGACTACCTGACGACGATATTCAAAGCACAGTGCCGTAGTGTCCCCTATAACTAGGATGACATTGTATGTATACTATTGGAGAACTCCAACAGACCATTAATTAATATTACTACTCGTATATGCTCCACGTGCTGGCAGCAACGGTTTGAAGATGGGGTGCATAAAGCTTATATTTGGCCAGCTCCGCACTCCTAAATGAGAGTTCCGGACCTCTAGTAATCAAATTTAATTACTTAGGTACGAGGCTAACTAGCGAGTGGTGTCACAAGGGTTTTATTAAAATTATTTATATGGCAACAATTAAATTTGTTAAAAAAAGGTGCATTCCCGTATTGCCAGCTATGATTTTTTAAATTTGTCACAACATATTGTGACACCATTCACTGGTCAGACTAGGTCCCATCCTTCATGACGGAGTAAATGAGGATCACTCTCGGAAGTACTCTGACGGCAAATTGCCCATCTTTTTTATTTAATGTTTTCCTTATTTTCTTTTGGTCAATGAGACCATTGTAGAGGTTCTGAAATAGTGGAGGTGCCTTGCACCTTTGAAAAACTTTATGTTTTGCCTAACAAGTTTAAGGGTTACTAGCTCTTGGAGGCAAACCGGATGAGGGGCTGGCCAGGGTTCTGTAATGAGGGCGGCTGAGGGCCAATCCCTTTCTCTATCGCATGCTGATGGCCCAAAGCGCAGTTTGTGGATTGCGAAGTCTTTTGACGTCTTGAACTCTCTTATGGAGGGTAAGTACTTGACGGTCGGCCTTGGCTGGCGGCGTGCCGGTTGCCAAGGGCGAGGTGAGGGAATTGACTCCTTGGCACTGCGTAGAGATGTAACCTCGCTCTGCATTTTCTATCGCTTATATAAGGCGGAGTGCTCCGAGGAATTGTTCGGATTGTTCCCTGCCGCATCTTTTCGCCATCGTCCTACTTGACAATATATCCATGGATCTATGTCGGAATCCCTAACGTCGTTTGTCCTAACGCATTTTGTTATGAAACTAAACTTTTCAGGATTGTTATAAAAATAAACCTAACCTAATCTATAAGATGATCTTTTAAAAAATCGTGAAGAATTTACGGTTTACGAAAAAAATGCGTTAGGACAAACAACCTTAGGGATTCCGAAGGAGACCCTATATCCATCTCCACCACTTAAATGGTTAGCAGTCCGCAACTGTGCGTTTTGCTAGAAATTTCCTGCCTCTCACGACTGAACTGTGGAATAAATTTGTACCGGATGACCCCACAATAATAATATTATGTAGACTTAACATAAGACCTAGAATGTCTACTTAGCTTATAAGCCAATAAAAAGATAATTTGTTCAATAATTTCATTTCATAGCTTTCTATCTTGTCCCGATAGAAAGATATGAAATCATTAGTTTGACTAAACAGTCAAAAAGATAATATTCATATGAACGAATCAATATCAGTTATATAAAGCCCATAAGTTTAGGAACGGGATTTCAATACAAACTGTGACTTCTTATTCTCCACTTCACCTATTCTGCTCTTAAAGCTATCGAAGGGGTTCAGACTGCTTTTTACAGTCCTCAGTCTGCACAAAATTGCCGCCTGCAGAATTTCCGGACAGATGCGACCTTCAAACCTTCAAGAAAAGAGCGTACTCCCACCTGAAGAGCCGGCAACGCCCTTGTGACTCCTCCGGTGCTGCAAGTGTCTATTGGCGACGGTGATCGCTTACCATCAGGCGACCCATCTGCTCGTTTGCTTCCTATGTCACAAAAATAACTTTGATGTTTGTAATCCGATACAGCGTGTGAACATATGTGAATTCGTACTTGGAACAATTTACCCAATAAATATGCATTATTACACCGAGTCTCGTTGTGTCATTTCATTACCTACGTACTCCCAACACTTCATGGCGATCTTGCCAGGATAAACACTTCATAGCGAATCCTACCAGTCTCGAGCTGCTCAAGGCAGCCTCAGCCTAACTTCATAGCCAGGATAAACACTAACCATACGACCTCAGTGACCCTCAGCAGGGTTTCACTCCACCTTGTAGGTTATGTGATTATGTGAAATAAAAATCATAATTTCACTGTTATTCATGTATGCATCATATGTTTCCAGGTAGCACACTAGCTGTATATGAGCTTATACGGCCGTTATACAGCCAGTATGAGCGTTATAAGGGCTGGATAAGCTCTAATGCAGCTTGTGTGCTACTCGAATTGTGGGTGGGTGTTTTCTTAAAAACTCTGAAACTAAAACCCGTGAAATGGGACTTTCCACTAAACACTATAACATACATGTAACTACCTTACATGTAAGGTAGTTACAGGTATCGCCATATCTGGTGAAGGCGGGACGGATTTCAACTTTCTACCACGATAGATTTTCTGTGTTTTCTGGGGTTTTGGTAGTGCCACAACCACTACTCCTTAGTTAATTAGTAAGTTTGACAGTATACAGTCGTATTAAATATTTGTTTTGTACCCATTTTATGTAAAAACAAAACACAAAGAAATGTTTCTGTATTCACATTTGTTACGGACAGCCATCGAACCAGCCATCGAGCCAGCCATCGAGCCAGTCGTCGAGCCAGTCGTCGTGCCCGTCGTCATCACCGCCCGAACCAGCAGCAGCAACATTCAATTGACGTCAGAAGATAGACTCTGAATGAACCAGACAATTCGATTGATCGCTAGTGCCTCCAAAGACAAGTATTCGAATGACCGCTAGTGCCTCCAGAACCAGAGAATCGAATGACGTCTGATCGAGGCGAGAGAAGAGGAGCACTGAGCGTCGGAGCCCCGAGAGCCTGACCCTAACTCAACGCGCCCCTCCACGCCGCGCGCCCTACCGAGAAGTGTGCACCCCCCGCGCTTCACCGCAACACTCCCCTCCGTGTGCGGTAGAGCGTGACGACGCCGAGCAGGCTCACGGATTGTCTGGCCAGCGATCCCCTCCATACAAACGAGTCTAGCCAGCGATCCTTGAAAACACATCTTGTATGGGGAAATATTTAGTTATTGATTTTATAAGTATAAATGTTTTGAATTATGAATCCTAGTAATTCTAAGGTAACTTTAGCTCCATAAAAGCGAGCAATAACATTGGGAAATATGATATATTTGCATAAATAACTTGGTAATACAAAAATGAACCTCACGGGTCAGATAAAATGGAAATAAGGTATTTTATAATTGGAACCTATGATGATGACTTAGATCTTTAATATTTTCAAATAAAAGCGAACCCGAACTTTAGTATAAATAGGAAAATCATCAGAAGAACTTAGACTTTTAAAGTCGAATCTTTGGAACTCTGTATTTGTCACAGCTTAAGCCTGATCCTATTCAAACTTTGTATGAATGTATATTGTATATATAAGATATAAGAACCAATTGTAAATTGAACTTAGGTCTTAAGATAAAACCACTAGAGCTAATTAATTGATCATGTAGGATGTAAATTGAACCTTTAGAGCCTTATAACTTTTGAACCCTTTATAAGTGGAAGTAAACTAAAGATTATTTTATAGTTCCGATCCTAACGAACCAATCTAGGTCAACTTGGTTGTTGTAAGACCTAAGATATTGATTTTATGAGCCTAAAACTGTCTAGAAAAATGTGTAAAATGTAACAAAGACAGCAGATCTCTTTCTAGCCGATTTTTTACCCACACAAAGATCTCTCTAATTTGATAGGTTTTGAAATTAAAAATAATGTGGGCGATAATGTCACGACTTGAGCCCTATTAAAATTATATATGAGAAAGCGGCCTGCGAGCCGCAAGTTAGTGGTCAACAGTCATCAGTCAGTGTGTATTACAGTTCTAGATCTAGTTTTCGTTTGTAAAGAATTATATTGTGAACCAGTGAACCAGTATTATTCCAAGTACTCCCAGTTACCCTCCTACCCTGTCACCCTGCTAGGAAAGTGTAATTAGCTAGGTTGCGAGGCCGATCCCCTATATCGCGTCCTCACGTTAGAATCACGTAAGCCCTAAGTCGTGGGCAGAGCCGTATGCGTTAGGATTGATTCGTGGAACCTTTCTCCTGCGCGTACACACGTGATTTTTTAGTGCGGATAAAACGGGAGTACAGATCCGAACCGAACCTAGGGATATTGAGCTTCTCTATTCCGGAACCTTTCAAGTGTGGTATAGGAACGGCCACAACATTATTGTGCCGCGACTTGCGGATATTCAGTGGTACGGTTACCAGCATTAATATCTGCCAAAACAAAGCGGGCGAAAATATCTGACATGTTTTAACAGCCCTAGAAATAGAGTCGTGTCAGATATACGCGCTTTGGTGTGGCAGATGTTAATGCTGGTAACCGTACCACTGAATATCCGCATCTACTCTACTGTTATCTTCCGCTTAAAATATCCACTCGCTGCGCGTTGTCTCAAAGAAATGCGCCTCATATTGGGTTCGGCAGTGAAGGATGAAATAAAACAACAAAATTATATCTTAAAATATACTATTAAAACATAAATATAACACTGTCAAAAATTATACTATACACGGATCGTATTTACACGTTAAGTTTACCGGGCGGCGGAGACGTCTCCGGGGCCACTCCCGCGACGGGTCGCCGCCGGTCCAAGGGCTAACTTATACTAGGCGCGGCTGGCTAGTCTACTCATCTCCTCTCATTTCATATACAATTTTTGACTTTGAAACGCACATTAAGTCGCCTAAAACTGCCCGTTTAATAAGTTTAAGTAATTCGAGAAAAAAAGCTGCCGATGTTAAAACATCACTCGGTGTAGTATGGTAAGTCGGAATACAGGTGGCAGTCGCTCCTGAAGGAAAAGGGCCATAAGTCTCTCTTTAGTCAGACGGGAACGGTCGGAGCATTCTCTAACCATTCTCGGGAAATTCCATTACCTTTGTGTCGAAATCGTCAAGATCCGTTATTTTTTTGTATGTTTTTACGTCAAAACGGCTGACGGATTTCGAACGTAGGTCATCTACAGACGGTCATAGATTACTTCTTATCCGACTACGCCGAAGAAGAAAGGAGGGTTACGATCGTTTTCTCTCCACCGATGAAGTCGCAGGCGGGCGGGGTCGTGTATAAATATATTTCAAACACGATTTACGTTGATTTTTTATGAAAATCTTGATGTTTTACCATCACGATCTTCGTGATTTTTAAAGTGAATTTCTTTACTAAGAAACTATATTTTTAAAATACAAAGATCTAAATGATGGAAAAATTTTCAAGACTCCGATTTCCGAACTTACGTTATCTGTACTATTATAAAGTTTTATTTCAATATTATAAAGTTGTACAAATAAAATGTATGTATGTGTCGTTGTGGCTGTATCACGCCAAATCGGCTAAACGGATTTCAACTATTTTTGGTACACGGGTAGCTGGGTATCTCCAGATGGTTATAGGATACTTTTTACCCGACTATGCTAAAAAACTAAAGTGAGTTTTTTTCCTCCGCGAACGAAGTTGCGGGCATCTTCTAGTATTGAATAAAGATGAAAGGGCACTTTCTACGGACGGTATAATGTTTGGGGGCGTTTTAGACGGTCTACGCTCTACAGGAGGGCGCGGCCCTACAGATGCAGCGGGTTGATGCAGGGCTGGCCGGGGTGGGCGGCCACGGCGCGGCCCAGCGCGGCCAGGCGGGCGTACTGCTGCAGCGCGGAGGCGTCCTTGGCCGCGGCCAGCAGCGCGGGCACACGCGGCAGCGCCTCGTGCGCCCAGGCCTCGGCCAGCCGCAGCTCGTGCGCGGCGGCCGGCGGCCCTACAGATGCAGCGGGTTGATGCAGGGCTGGCCGGGGTGGGCGGCCACGGCGCGGCCCAGCGCGGCCAGGCGGGCGTACTGCTGCAGCGCGGAGGCGTCCTTGGCCGCGGCCAGCAGCGCGGGCACACGCGGCAGCGCCTCGTGCGCCCAGGCCTCGGCCAGCCGCAGCTCGTGCGCGGCGGCCGGCGGCCCTACAGATGCAGCGGGTTGATGCAGGGCTGGCCGGGGTGGGCGGCCACGGCGCGGCCCAGCGCGGCCAGGCGGGCGTACTGCTGCAGCGCGGAGGCGTCCTTGGCCGCGGCCAGCAGCGCGGGCACACGCGGCAGCGCCTCGTGCGCCCAGGCCTCGGCCAGCCGCAGCTCGTGCGCGGCGGCCGGCAGCCCCAGTCTCTGTGCGCGCGTGGCGCGGGACAGCACCACGGCCGTCGTGTACACGTCGATGGCGGCCGACGCCAGCCGGTTCAGCACGAACTAAGGACGAAAGCGATATCGTTAACGTTCTTCGAATGACGCGCCCGAGTTGACCCGTACGTGGCTCTCATTTCACCGATTTTATGGCCGTAAATTCACTCCATTGAACGTGCGTGTTTTCTACATGACATAATCTAATGTGACTTCTAAAAAAATCCGATAAGGTAAGCCTATGTTGGCTTAAACTAAGAGGCGTTTCCTGAACATAAACATTGTAAAACGTTATATTATACGCATACAAATAAATATGTAATGCCCAACTCGTGTTCAACTCCGCCACTCCTTAGGAGTAACCTACTTACCGCACTTGCATAGTAATAACTATACTCTTATACATTTAGGTATATTTTTTTAAATAAATCAAATAATTAAATCTGTTCCTGAGGTACGGGATTGGTACGGAAAGGGTGTTAACAGAACGTCAAACGACACCTAACTTCAGTCGAACGTCACAGGCTTGTATAGCGAGACAGGACTCGTCATGTAACGGACTCGGTTAAGCATTAGACCTATTATATTGGTGTCGTGTTCCTTTCGTTTCGGATGCGGCGAAACGACTATACAGACTTAATAATAATGAAGTTTCATATCTTTTAAGAGTACACAGTCTATACGTAGTTCTCCAAAAACTATAAGAGTATAGTTATTTACGATACAAGTGCGGTAAGTATGTTACTCCAGCTCAGCTCGGCGACCACGAGCGGGCTGACGTCGGCGGTGGAGTGGAGCCCCACGACGCGGCCGGCGGGCGTACCTGTTCGTCGACGACCTTGCGGCCGTACTTGACGAGCGTGGCCTCGATGGTCTGGCCGTAGGCGTCGACGCACTTGGCCAGCTCGCGCGCGGCGGGCCGCAGCTCGGCGGCCACGAGCGGGCTGACGTCGGCGGTGGAGTGGAGCCCCACGACGCGGCCGGCGGGCGTACCTGTTCGTCGACGACCTTGCGGCCGTACTTGACGAGCGTGGCCTCGATGGTCTGGCCGTAGGCGTCGACGCACTTGGCCAGCTCGCGCGCGGCGGGCCGCAGCTCGGCGGCCACGAGCGGGCTGACGTCGGCGGTGGAGTGGAGCCCCACGACGCGGCCGGCGGGCGTACCTGTTCGTCGACGACCTTGCGGCCGTACTTGACGAGCGTGGCCTCGATGGTCTGGCCGTAGGCGTCGACGCACTTGGCCAGCTCGCGCGCGGCGGGCCGCAGCTCGGCGGCCACGAGCGGGCTGACGTCGGCGGTGGAGTGGAGCCCCACGACGCGGCCAGCTCGCTTGCCGGCCTCGCTGAAGATCAGCCCGAGGTGCGCCGTGGGGTTCTTGAACGCGCGCTGCAGCTCCTGCAGGTGCGAGCCCGCGAACTGGATGCCTGCGCACGAGACACGCGTCAGACGGACGACACGGCTTGCCAAAAGCGAGCTTTTCGAATGCACGAGACGCCAAATAAAATTTGAAAAACTTAGTAGGACACAATTTTCGTCTATGTACATCTCAGCGTCTTTACTACTATTATAAATTGAAATAAAACAATTTAACGGATTATATCGCGTATTATCTCATTTTAGTTCCCGAAGTGTCCAGCCGTGACCATGGAAAGCTAAAAAGCTTCCGAAACGTCGGGAACTAAAATGAGATAATATACGCGATATAATCCGTTAAATTGTTTTACTTCAATGAGTAATAATCGCGGAAACAGAAGAAAATATTACTATTATAAAGTTGTAAAAATGAAATATCTGAACATCGAAGTATTCTTTTTTTAAGTCAGTGATATATTTTTTTTACATTTTTTGCATGTGTCGTTGTGGCTTCACCATGGCAAAACGACTGAATGAATTTTACACCATTTTTGGTACACGGATATCATAGGATACTGTTTATCAGATTTTTCTCCTCCGCTGACGTAATAGCGGGGCACCTTCTAGTATTCTAAAAACATAATGATTATGGAAACTGCGCACAAATAATTATAAAGACGCCTGCAAAGTTCAGCAATATGCGCGACGTAGACGCGAATGTTTCATAGGCTAAAAAAGCCAGCCCCGTGCCTTTGATGAAGCCCAGGATCTTGGATTTGGAAGTATTGTTTGTTCGGCTAGCTATTTAGCTGTTACCGATTGAGTATGTTGTGGTGGTGGAGCGGCACCACGTGTGGATGACTGCCGCGCTCGCGCACGGAGCAGTCGGTGTGTACCTAGCTATGCTAGCCGGTCTTTGTCTTGTCAGTAGTCCGTGACATTGGGAATTATGTTAGGGCTTTTTGGGAGTTGGATGGGTGGGATATTTGTGTGGGGAACCCTTGTTTTAAGACCGCGGTGGACGACACCGCCGGCGGAGTCGACGGTGACGGTGTGGAGTGTGCGTCTGTAAGAAGTGGTGTCTTTCTTGGAAGTCTATGTTCCGGTCAAAGTAATAGTCAGCAACATGGTTAATGGGTCCGTCATCTGTGTCCGAGTCGGAGGAGTCCGCCGGGTACCATCGTTTGAGTGTAGCCGTGATGACATCGTGACATCGAGTCGGACAGTATGTACCGCGGTCTTCTGATTAGCCTTCTAACGGAAGCCCAGGATCCGTCGGTTACCGGTGAGCGCCACGAAGAGCCGCAAGATGTCGTTGGTGCCCTCGAAGATGCGGAAGATGCGCAGGTCGCGCAGCACGCGCTCCAGCCCCGTGCCCTTCATGAAGCCCATGCCGCCCAGGATCTGGATGGCCTCGTCCACTACCGTCCACGCCGAGTCCGACGCGAACACCTACGTTGAAACAGATTTCATAGAACAGTAATTCATTGGCACTTGCACAGGGACGAGGCGTCTATAGACCCCGATTCTCACGGACTTTTAAGTGGGCGTTCAAGTATTACGTAACGCAATTTAAAGAGATTTTTTCTGCCTAATGTAGGTTTTTTTTTTAAATAAATAAAACGAGATAATTTCACACAAATCGAACTAGTCTCAAGGTAAGCTTAATAAGGCTTGTGATATGGGTACTAGACGACGATATATTCAATAGATATATTTACTTATATGCATAGAAAACATCCAAGACTCAGAACAAATAATTATTCTCATCCATCACACAAATATTCACCCTTACCAGGATTTGAACCCAGGGCCTTGCAGGCAGGCAGTTTGTCTGTGCCTTTATGGACCCATGGTCGGTCAGGGTAGGCAGTAACTTTGTGCCTACATGGACCGCACGCCACTGAGTATATTAACACCCTACATTATTAGGATTTTTCTAAGTAAATCTGTCACTATTTTCAAATGAAATCAGAATTGTCAGTGATGAAAGAACGGGTAAAACAATGTAATATTGAGCTAGATAATTATGATGTGTATACTCATACATTGAATGCTGAAATAAGTACTTTGAAGCATAAGCTTGAAGCTACTTCTTCAAGGTACTTATCCACTCAAAAAGAAGCCAGGGAGCATGTCCTGGCTTTCTCACGGCTATTGGAGGAAAGTAAATACAATGAGGAGCGTTTCAACTCATTGATTAACAATAATTTTTGTTTCTGTGGACATGTCCCACAAGTACCTCCGACAGCCAGTGTTCAACCGGAGATGCCCTCTGGTACTTCAAAGTCTACTCCTCCTGTGCAGATGCAGTCGCAAAGTTGTATAAATAAAACAATTGTATACTCTGACCAGATTGGTTCAGGAATGGGTTCCATATTAGGTAAAAAACTGGATCAAAATATAACAAACTTCTGTTATCCAAACATAAATATGAGTCAATTGTGTGATTTACTTACAAAAGGAAGTTATGATAACAGAACTACCTTAGTGATTATGGTAGGAAATACTTATAATGTACTTATTTACATTTGTTGTGTAGACAAATTGATGTCAACAATAAATGATATTGAAAAATCTGGCATAGGTAAAATCATACTGTGTGCACTACCATATTCACAGAATATGCCATATTACTATAACAATAGAATAGCACACCTAAATTCAATGATGTACAATGCCATATGTTTCAATAAAAAGACACATTTCTTTGACTTAAATAAATTTGTCAAGCGCTTCAAGCTAATGTCAGAAAGAAATATCTTGCCAAATAAATATATTTTGATCATAGCAGATCTTTTAGCATTTAACATAGAACCGAATAAATATAATACCACATTAGCTAGTTCCCAGTATGCCCATAGTGGTAATAGATCCGTGCCACATTTAAACTAAATTGTAAGACAGCGGAAACACCTTTGAATATTAACATTATTCACCAGAATATTCAGGGTTTTTCCAGCAAGGAATTAGAAATAGGTTTATTTTTAGATAATAATAATATTGAAGTTATGTGTATTACTGAACACTGGCTAAAACAGGAACAATTACTTTTTGATTTTATTAACTTTAAGTTAGTAAGTGTCTTTGCTAGAAAATTAGCCATTCATGGGGGTTCTCTTATAATTGTTAAAAGTTCCATGAAATCCAAAGAGCGAGAAGATATTGTTAGATTATCAATAGAACGGATTATAGAGATTGCTTGTGTAGAATTAGAGACCTATTTAATTATATGTATTTACAGACCACCTTCTGCTGATTTCCATACATTTGAATGCACTATGGAAAATGTCTTAAAAATAGCTTGTAAAGGCAAAAAACATGTTATAGTATGTGGAGACTTCAATGTTAATTTACTTGAATCGAATAGTAACACTGTGAAGTTGTTAAGTTTGTTTAAATCTTTTAACTTGGTCAATTTGTTTTTTGAGCCAACCCGCGTGGGAATTAGTAGTGAAACCTGTCTAGATAATATTTTTTGTGATTGTAAATGCTTGGATAAGGCAATATTTAAGTCCTTTAGTTCAGATCATAGAGGTCAGAGAGCATCTTTCCCAAACACTTTCCAAGAAATACCACAAACTATAACATACAGACCCATAACTAGTTATCAGAACTATTCAAAAATGAAGTTCATAATGATCTATGTATGTTATCCATTTCACATGATGACCTAAATTGTTTTTACAAAAAATTATTTGGCATAATTATAAATAATTTTAATACTCATTTCAAAATGAAAACTATTTCTGGGTCAAAAACGAAGTTTAGTGAATGGGCTACTGTCGGCATTCATAGAAGTAGAAATAGGCTTTATGAATTATATGGAGAGAAAGAGGTAAACAAGAATACTGCTTTCGTGGACTATGTCAAGAATTATTCAAAAATGTTTAAGAAGGTGTGCATAGCCGCTAAGGCAAATTATATTAGTTCTAAACTCAAAATGTCTGACAATAAAGTGAAAACTTTTTGGAATATTATTAATAGAGAAACTGATAAAACAAAAACTCGCAATAGTCAAGTCAACATTATGACAGGAAATGGTCAGAACGATGTTGCCTCGGCATTCGAGGATTATTTTTCCAACATTGCAATTAATACTACAAGATATCTTCAATCATCTGCGACCGAAGCCCATTTGTTACTTAATGTTAATTTTAACAAATGCAATGTAAGCTTTGAATTTAGTCAAGTAAATTCAATAGACGTTATTAAAACATTTAAGTCACTGAATTTAAAGAAAACAGAGGATTTATGGGGAACTTCAGTAAAAATTGTTCATCTTATCATAGACTCAATTGCACCCTATCTAGCCTTGATTTATAATAATTGCATATCAGAGGGCGTGTTTCCAGATCTTATGAAACTTAGTAAAGTCATACCTCTTTTTAAATCAGGTGACTTGAGTGACTTGACTAATTTCCGTCCGATATCTATACTACCTGTATTAAGTAAAGTTTTCGAAAAGTTAATGTTGATGGATCTGCTGGGACACTTCAATAGAAATAAACTACTTAGTAGTAAACAGTTCGGTTTCACAAGGGGACGTTCCACGGCTGATGCAGCATCTGTACTCATTAAATATATTTACAACATCTGGGAGAAATCTTGTGATGCAATTGGAGTTTTTTGTGACCTTTCTAAGGCATTTGATTGCGTTGATCATGGAACACTCATTTTGAAATTAGAACATTATGGCCTGTCTATAAATGCCTTAAGCCTTATGTCTTCATATCTCAGCAATAGAACACAAACAGTTGTTGTAAATGGAACCCAATCCAGTGGAGCTGCAGTTAAGCTAGGAGTGCCACAGGGCTCTATCTTAGGGCCATTTCTATTTTTAGTTTATATAAATGACTTACCATCTATAGTAGAAAATCTTTCTGATATAGTACTATTTGCTGATGATACATCATTAATTTTCAAAGTTGACCGGAAAGCAACAGACTATTCCGAAATTAATAGTGTACTAGTTAAAGTACTTGACTGGTTTAATATTAATAATCTGGTATTGAATGCTAAGAAAACGAAATGTGTTAGATTTGCTTTACCGAATGTTAGAGCAGTGGATTCTGCTATATCGCTCAATGGTGAATGTTTAGAAATGGTGGATAGGGCATTATTCTTAGGTATAACACTGGACAAGAACTTGCAATGGAGTCCCCATTTAGCAGTACTTGCAGGTAAATTAAGTTCAGCAGCTTACGCTATTAGAAAAATTAGACAATTGAGCAATGTTGATACTGCTCGCTTAGTATATCATAGTTATTTTCATAGTATCATGTCATACGGTATTCTGGTTTGGGGCAAAGCAGCTGACATACAGACTATATTTGTGTTACAAAAAAGAGCGATTCGTTCTATATATAACTTGAACTCCCGTGACTCCTTAAGAGAACTTTTTAAAGACATCAACATATTAACCGTAGCGTCTCAATATATTTATGAGAATATTATTTATGTTATTAAGAACCTAGAGTCTTTTACTAGGAATTCAGATATCCACAATTTTAATACTAGAAATAAAAACAAAATCGCTATTAGAAAGTTCCGCGTTCGTAAAGTAGCCAAATCATTCGTAGGCCAATGTATACATTTTTATAATAAGCTACCAGATGATGCTTTGAAATTATCGTTTCCAGCTCTCAAAAAGTACTTAAAAGAGTCCCCAATGGCAAAGGCTTATTATAGGGTAGAGGACTATTTAACAGACAAAAATGCATGGCCCAAAACAGAAACCAAATAATTTACTTTCTACCGGGACACGGTTCTTATAAGGTGGCATATCAAATGTATGTAAGTTGTTTTAAATAAAAATCACTATTTTGCTTTTTTATATTCTAGTTTTTTTTTTTACTTTTATAAGTTTTGATATGTTTCCTTGAAGAACTACGCATTGAGTTTATACTCAAAACATATATTTAGGTTAATTAGGCTAAGCACGAATATTGTAATAGATATAAGAGTTATTTCGAAAAAATGACTGACTGTTGAGTTTGTTTCGGCTTTCTTCTCTTGGTCTCCTCTTGGGAAACGCCGTAGAGTCAGACTTGTAAAAGTGCCCTGGCCTACTTACAGAATAAAGATCATTATTTCCTTATTTCATTATTTCATTACTATTGAGTTTTCTCCTGTGTTACGGGACAGAAAAACGTCAAGAAAAAGTTGTATACCCTTTTAATATTTCGTAATAGGTATAATCAATGTAGCGTGTTTAGTGAACGTTTCTGCAATGTAATTAATTAAACGACGACTGGTTTGGCTCAGCGGGAGTAACGTTATCTGTGAAGCCGAAGGTCCTGGGTTCAAATCCCGGTAAGGGCAAATGTTTGTGTGATGAGCATAAATATTTGTTCCTAAGTCTTGGATGACTTCTAAATATATAAGTAAATATATCTATTAAATATATGGTCTTCTAGTACCCATAACACAAGCCTTATTGAGCTTACCATGATTGTGTAAAATTGTACTGTAATATTATTTTTCTCAAAAATTTCTATAAAAGTCGTCCTTATTGTCTAGATATTAGAAGGCGAAGTGAATAGTTTATGGTCAATCTCAATTTGTTAGCGACGGCTTAAGATAAATGTATAATTCCATTAAGTCTAAATAAACATTGTTATGGTAGAAAAAAGCAAAATAGGAATAAGTCACAAATATTGTATGTTAACTTGTAAAACGGTGGAGTATGCGCGTCCAACCAGAGACGAGTACGCTCGCAGCGCACGCGCATGCTCCGCCCACCTGAGCGGAGCGCATCAGGCACGAAGTGTCCGCGGTGGGGATGAATATAAGCGCCGCGCCCGAGCGGCACAAGCGAGTTCGGTAGAAGCCACCGCGGACACTGCAACTGCTCTTGAGTCGCCTCACACTGCATTCAGTATCCTGCTGCGCCCCAGCTCCGTCGCCTGTGCCTGGCACCCTATTTATTAAGTTAAATAGACGTACGGAAGCCGGAGTTCGGAATTTTTATTTCGCCCTTCAACGGACCCGTTCCCGCCACTACGCCCTGCGACTATTTGTCGAAGCGAAGCCAACCGCGTCTGGAGGACCCATTCCCAGACTGCCGCTCGCCTAGACTGGTCCTTCGCCTGCCATCACCAGTCAGCTCACGACAACTGGCCCTCTTGGACGCGCCACGCGCCTTGTCCGAGCCTACACTGCCGGTTGTCGCTGACACAATTAAAAAAAAAAAGGAAATTGCTGGACGGCAATAATGTCGCATACGATTTTCATTGTTGTCTAGTTGTGAACTTTTTTAAGTTTGAAACGACTATATAAAATGAAGGCTGACTTGTGCCTTCATTTTATATGGCAGTTTTACAGACAAATTAAAAAGTTTTTTTTCTAAAAAACGCAGCGGGCGTTTCTATTCGTATCCGCAATGGCTTATCGTTGATAAAAGGTGGTATAGCGTTAATATTTTTCCGTACTTAGCGGCTTTCTTTTCTTACAAACAGTGGCAACTGGCGTGCACAGTTTTTGGCCAATGTAGGCTGTTTTTCTGTGCCATGTCATGGTCGTTCAGGGCTTCAGGGTAGGCAGTTTCTCTGTGCCTATATGGAGCCATGGGCGTTCAGGGTAGGCAGTGCCTATGTGGACCGCACGCCACTGCTTACAAATAGTCAAATAATTTCAAGTGATGACGATACGGAATGTACCAAATACTTACACAAGCCGAAATTCAGCATACTAATATGAGTGTTCCTGGTGTAAATTTACCATTTAGCAACTGTACTATGTCGCACAATTCGTTTAATATGATATAATTTGTATAGATTTGATTAATAACAATTTATTCTTTTTTATTTTTCTTTGTCACTTTTGAGAAAAACACTATATATGCCTGGGCCGGAAAGGGGATTGCCTGACTCGTATATAGCAAGGCCTCGCCGTCGCTCGTCCTTGCAAACTTATACTCGTCCGGCAATCCCTCATTTCCCAGCCTCGCCAATAATGTACTAATTATTATATAATTATTATTATATTGCGTAAACTGAGGCGAGCAGTTCTGCGTACCTTGCTGATGGCGGCTTCGAGGTGGTAGTCCTTGGCGCCGGTGTCCATGTTGCCCGACACCATGTAGGCCAGCGACTCCGTCACGTACTGCAGCATCGCCATGCGCGCCAGCTTCTCCTGCAAGCCGCGACCGCGAGTTAACGATCGGTAATGTTCGCGATTCTCAAGTGAAGCGTTCCCTATTGGAACAACTACTCCCCGATCGCGGCCTAAATTGGGAGTCCTGATTCACCTCGAAATATTTCATTACATGTTGCCACTAGCACACTGTATCAATGTGCAAATGTATCAATGAGCAGAGCACTGCGTACATTTTGCTTAGGAGTAGGCCTCTGCTAACACTGGATTTTCATAGATAAGGCTGTTTGCAGCGTATATTTAGTACGGAACATCTGCTAACGTGTCCAAGTGTTGATCCATCTTTCAGCTTTGACAGGGCTGTTTTGAATTGAACCGTAACAGGTATATCTAAATACTTAATAAATCTCATTCTCGCGTGTGTACAGAATTGATATATAGTTATAACTAGCTTCTGCCCGCGACTTCGTCCGCCTTAAATTCGTTTATCGCGGATGAAGGTATTTTTCTGGGATAAAAAGTAGCCTATGTCCTTCCCCGGGACTCAAACTATCTCCATACCAAATTTCATCCAAATCGGTTCAGCGGTTTAAGCGTGAAGAAGTAACAGACAGACAGACAGACAGACACACTTTCGCATTTATAATATTAGTATGGATTGTATTTTTAATCATCTCTATCATAAATAATTAATACATATGACATATTATGTAACTTTTTCATCTGTGAGATTCCATTCCCATATACTATAACGATTTTAATATTCTTTGTAATTGACGATTATAATTTAAATTCATGTAAATTAACTAAATGTTATTTATATTGTGAATTAACGTCATCTATGGAACTTGTGTATTTTTTCTAACACGGACCGTCAAATTATCGATATGGATATGTTACTACTTCATACAAGGGGTTTTCTTTAGTCTTTCACCTGTAGAAGGCATATAATTGAGCACAATATCATCATGGCTTCAGAATTTAGAATAAGCGATTCTTATTACATATTTGTGCTATATTGTTATTGTGTATTAGGTATTGAGGTTGTCTGTCTAGTAAGGCTATCAGAGTTTAGCTTAAATGTTCAGTTTTTATATATGCTTGCTGTGTGTGAGCGTCATCACGCGCGTTCTCACTCAACTGTCTCATGTGCAATATCTACTAGAGTTCCTGGAATTGGCTATATACTTCGATTTAAGTTTCTATTCGTACTGTATTAACCGTTGGTTCTCCTACAATAAATAAATCAGTGGTATCTATATCGGCATCCCTAACGTATTTATTCACGAAATTGTAAAGTTTTCAGGATTGTTATACAACAAACCTATCCTATAGATTACTATACGATGATCTTTTAAAAAATCCTTAAAATATTACGGTTTCTGAAAAAAATGCGTTATGGGAAACGATACATTAGGACAAACGACATTAGGGATTTCGAAGGAGACCCAAATCGGTGACTATGGCGCGTGTAGTGTAGTGTAGTGTAGTAGCACAGTATATGGACGCTCCCTGAGAGTGCCGCCCCCCGCGTCGGTTACCTCGCAGTTACCGGGGGAGGTGACTGAACTGTGAGCGGACAGAGCGCTTCGGACAGTGGCCACAGGGCGGCAGCAAGTACCTGGATGGTGCCGAACTCGATGAGCTTCTTGCCGAACTGCACGCGCGTGGCGGCGTGCTCGGCGGCCTGGCGGATGGCGGAGCGCTGCGTGCCGGCCAGCGCCGCGCCCATGCCGAACCGCCCGTTGTTCAGGATGTTCATGGCCACCTGCGCACGATATCCGATATCAAAGTGTCCTTCATCTTGTCATCTTATTATATTTGTCAATGTGTACCGGATGATCCCACAATCACAAATATAGTATTATATAGACTTAAAATAAGACCTGAAATACCTACATAATTTATAAGCTAATAAAGAGTATAATTTGTTCAATAAACTAATTTCATACCTTTCTATCTAACCCCGATAGAAAGATATGAAATCATTGCTTTGACTTAACGGTCAAAGGAATAATATTCATATGTTCGAGTTAAATATTAATTGTATAAAGCCCATAAGGCGATAAATTACATAGTAAACTAATGTATGTAAACTTTCCATAGGAATTGCACAACATTTGCAACTATACCATAACATTGGTAACTTTCCATGAAAACCCAATATGTTGCACAATAATTGTTAATTATAATTCTGAGAAATAATAAAATTACCCCCTCCCTAACCAATATACGGCTCGACTATAAAAGACGAAGCTAATTCTATTGGCGATAACTCCACTATGTGTGCCATACAAATAAACACACAAATATAGAAATAGTCCTCGTACTATTCAGTCGTCGTTACAAGTCGTCGTTACTACTAAGTTATCGGTACTACTTACAAGCCATTGCAAATACTTACAAGAAACAATCGTCAAGTGAATTAGCTTCAGTCAGATAGATATCATAGTTAAAATAGGAAGCCTAAGTATTGGTTTAGGAACGGGATTTCGATATAAACTGTGACTTCTTATTCTCCACTTCACCTACACTGCTCTTAAAGCTATCGAAAGGGGTTCAGACTGCTTTTACAGTCCTCAGTCTGCACACAATGATACCAATCGAGTCGGTTTCTTATGACTGAGACATATGTATAAAATCGAGATTCAAAGTAAGACGACCGCGCGTCCCGCTACACACTGAAAATTGAACCTTTTGTTCTTACTCTTAAGGTTCAATTTGGAGTGCAGCGGGATGTGCGGTTGCCGCGAATGGGCTGGAAGGGGATGCATCGAAAATTTAAGCTATTTTGTATTTCATTTGTATGTGTTTCTTGACTCTATAACCTATTCAGTGATTAACGCGGAAACATGTTTAATGAAAATTTCCTCGATAGAAAAGTTATCCGAAAACGCGTCTTCATTTCCCGTTTTTTGTCTAGTTTGTACAAACGACAGATTACTAAACGGCTAAATTATGTTAAAATGTAATTCATCCCTTTATCTTTTAAGTGATTAACTTAAATGTTAACAAAACATAATAATATCTTCGATTTCATGGTACTTTTACATCTGGCGCTTACGCCAAAAAACTCCAAGAATGTAGTGTATTAGCTTTCTCTTTCTTTGATGCGCGCGAGCAATCAATGCGTCCCTTATTACAAATCAAGCTTATTGGCTGGCTCCGCGTTTGGGGCGTGATTTACGAATGACGAAGTAGCCCCTTAACGCAGATATGGGTATTATGAACAGAGGGAGGTAGAAAAATCGAGACGCAGGAGACGTGAATGCACTGCGTTGACGGTTCGTCGGCGTATTTTGAGTATCGGTGTGGTCGATGCTTACAGATATAATTCTCAGTTCTGTTAAAGTTTAACTATTTATGACCACACTTACTATCCTTAACTGCGCCGCCTTCGCTTCAATACAATTTCCAGAAACCTTCCCTTATTCGCCCTCTACATCATACTGTTCCCTATGAAAATCATAGTTTGAGCTCAATGAGTGAGTCAAGAAGTTTATTTTTAAGACTTGGTAATCTTTCAATTTTGTCAAGTCAGTCAGTCAAGATAACGACATGTCAATGTATTACCGCATTACGATGCAACGCTTTAATTGGCAATAGCTCAATGACACCGATTACACAATGACAGCCAATCTTATGTAATCTCGACTACTACATCTATATATGTATACTATTATAAAGTTGTAAAAATGAAATGTTTGTATGTGTCGTTGTGGCTTCGTCGCGCTAAATCCGCTAAACGGATTTCAACTATTTTTGGTACACGGGTAGCTGGGTATCTCCAGATGGTTATAGGATACTTTTTACCAGATTATGCTAAAGGAAAAAAGAGGGGTTACTACTTTTTCTCCTCCGCGAACGAAGTTGCGGCCGCATTCTAGTCTATCCATACTATCCATACTAATATTATAAATGCGAAAGTGTGTCTGTCTGTTTGTCTGTCTGTCTGTCAGTCAGTCTGTCTGTCTGTCTGTTTGTTACCTCTTCACGCTTAAACTGCTGAATCGATTTGGATGAAATTTGGTATGAAGATAGTTTAAATCCCGGGGAAGGACATAGGCTATTTTTTAACCCGGGAAATACCCTTACTCGTGATAAACGAATTTAAGGCGGATGAAGTCGCGGGTAAAAGCTAGTACTATTATAAAGTTGTAATAATTAAATGTCTGTACATTGAAGATATTTTCAAAATTTGATTGTTACGGACTCACTCGGAGGTCACTAAAATGAAAAATATTTCTTTGTATGTTTGTGTGTCGTTGTGACTTCATCACGCAAAATCGGCTAAACGGATTTCAACTATTTTTCGTACAAAGGTAGCTGGGTATCTCCAGATGGTTATAGGATACTTTTTACCCTGAAGAAAAAAAGAGGGGTTATGACTTTGCGGACGCTTTCTAGTTTAACTAATTTAAATTCTACCTCATAAAATAAATCACGACACACATTTCAATACAGATTTATGACATAGAAACTTTATTACTATTGCAAAATATGTAGTTAATCAGTAATCATCAAATTTTTATAGAATTTACGCATAAACACGGTATGATACGTTTTAGCATGAATCAATTACGGTAATGAGGGCGAGCGGGGAATTATCTATCGCCGCGACAGCTCGTTAGGGCCCGACGCGGAACTGATAAGCGCCGCGGTGACGCACAGGGTCACAATTAGAGATCTTTGTACATACTAGTTCCTTGACTATGCCTAATTGACGACCAGTTTAGCTCAGTGGGAGTAACGTTGCCGTTGAGGTCCTGGGTTCAAATCCCTGTAAGGGCAAATAATTGTGTGAGGAGCATAAATATTTGATCCTGAGTCTCAGGTATTTTCTATGTATATAAGTAATATATCTATTAAATATATCGTCGTCTAGTACCAATAACACAAGTCTTATTAAGCTTACAATGGGACTAGTTCGATCTGTGTAAAATTGTCCCGTAATATTTATTTATTATTTATTAAGTTGAAACATAGTATGGTAAATGTCTTGTCTGTGCTTGACATCGTACTTTCCATAAACGCCAACTATTGGGACAGTGCTCAGCACTGGGACATTCGCTTTCGTATTTAGATATTGGTACTGATATGAAATATTTACGATTGAGCTGAGCGGTATCGTAAGTGGCTGCGATAAAATATTACGCTTAGTTTTGATATCGAGTTAAGACTCCATGGGAAGTGGCGCGGTTGTTGGTTTGTATTATACAAATATACAGGGAGAACAAGAGCCTTTATAAGGGTGTTATATATTTGAAGCCATGCAGTGCATTTTTTATAAAATGTTTATTTTTTATTTACTTAAAGAAATTCAAAACGACACAATTTTTTCAGAAAAATATTTGCCAGTCTTCAAAAACTTTATATTTATTTAGGCCATTATTTACTCTCGCAAATTATATTACATCAGATCACAGATTTTCCGCGCGAAACCCAGTGTGGATACAATCATATAAGATTCAATGTGTTAAAAGAATTGCGAGAAAAATCCGCGCGGTGAAATATCGCAGTGCGGACAGGGCCTTAACAGTTGACAATAAATTGTAAAATAAGCAGGCAGGATTCAAAATTTACATAACACTGCGTATGTCGTAATGTTGCGGTTTCAATGTGGGTTTCAACGTACATCAGTCGTCACTCGACGCCGAAGTTATTGCAGCACTGTTAGTAACTATGTACAATATTAAAAAGATATTTTATTTTACATTCATAACTAGAAAATGCCCGCAACTTCGTCAACGGAGGATAAAATATCATAATCCTCTTATCTTCAGTGTAGTTCAGTAAAAAGTATCCTATAACCATAATTTAAAACTGTACCGTTCTCTGTACTTGCATGTTGTGTCTTCTGCTTTAGGGTGTGCGATAATTTTCAAGCAGTGATTTTCAGTATTGTTATTTTGTACTTTGAAAAATCCAATTTGTAGACCGTAAATAAAAAAAATATCCGTAGATGGCCAGCTACCGTGCTATGTGCCAAAATAGTTGAGATCCGTTTAGCCGTTTTTGCGCGATGAAGGCACGATACAAAAATACAAACATACAAAAAATCTATAAATATATTTTCGGATTACTTGACCCTGAAATAGTCGGTTCAATTGTTTTCTTGAAAATATCTTCGATGTAAAGACACTTAACTTTTGCAACTTTATAAAAATAGTAAGTATAGATAGTATAGATGACACTCGTTTCAGGTTGTTTTTGTTCATATACTAGCAGCTAGCACCCATAACACAAGCCTTATTGAGCTTACCATGGGACTAGTTCGATTTGTGTAAAAAATTGTCCTGTGATATTTATTATTATGTATGTCGCACCCGCTCACGGGACAATGGTGTCCCGGACCTTTGGAGGGGTGCGCGGAGCCGAAGCCAACGCGTAGAGGCCCTTTCGACAATTTAATGAAATGTAAGGTGTATTATTATTATTATTAATAGGGAATGTGCATGAATTTTTTCATCGGTTTATTAAGAAAATATCAAAATAAAAAGTGAAAATAAAATTGGCCAAGATATACGCATGATATTGGCATTTTAAACTACTAATTAGACAGCGATTTGACAGAGAGGTCCGATATGTACTGTGACGTCACAGTCTACTACGGTCACATAAACTCCATATTAAATTCTGTTTTGCTAGAAAGAGATAGAATGAAATGTTTGATGGCTTGTATCTTGGTTATTTTTATAGTTATTCGAAAAATTCTTTTTCTTTACTGTTTGTTACATAACTGAGTTTTTAATTAAGCAAAAAAATATATGTATATTCCCTATTTATCCGGGGTTTGTGGGTGTGGTTGCGGCGTACCTTGAAGCCATTCCCGACGCCGCCGAGCACGTTCTCGTTGGGCACGGGCACATCCTCGTAGTACACCTCGGTGGTGTTGGAGCACTTGATGCCCATCTTGTTCTCAGGCGGGCCCGACGACACGCCGCCGAACGACCGCTCCACGATGAACGCCGTCACCTGCAGACGCAACCGTAACCGTCTTTACATACTTTTTTCAAACATGCAATGAAATATTGACGCTGTGTTCCCTGTAATAGACCCCGAAGTCTCACATTTGGGGTGCGGCGCAACGAGGGGTACATAATGATAATTTCATACAAAATTGCGGGCCAAGGCCGGCAAAGCGACCGTCTTTTGTTTACATTCGCTCCGAGCGCCGCCGCGCGCCGTGCCGAAGAGAACGATACACTATGTATATTAAAATAACGTTTTAGTGAAAAATATTGGATTTTATTTCATTGCATGTTTGACAAAAGAACTATACAAGCCTCAGCGCGAACAGGGATTGTCGGCCTCGTATCTCTAGATGGCCTCGTTAACACTCGGCCATCTATAACTAGGTACTCCGCCGGCAATCCCCTGCTTCGCAGCCTCTGCAGTAATGTACTATTACAATGAGTTCGGCACGAGCGAGTATCGAGCGCTCGATGACGGTTTATCTCTATCGCACTATTAGCGCGTGCGAGAGAGGAGCACTGACTCTCGATACGAGATACTCGCTAGCGCCGATCGTAAACTCAGCTCATGGCAGGCACAATGACTCAAAAAATTGCCTATAGATACGTAAAGTGCTACTTACCGCACACGTGCGGTAATGAAATTTTTCTATGCATGTATGCACCTACACAGAAACGTAAAGTGCTACATAGAGAACGTGTGCGGTAAGTAGCACTATGTGTCTGCTTTGGCCCATACAAAGGGGCATTTTCCGATCATATGCATTGTAAAACGTGGTGCTATATACATGCGAATAGGTAATTGCCAGAGAATAACCTAACCTAAGTCAATTCGTCTGAACTTAACCTAAATAAATACGGGTTTATTTGTAACCGGTTACAACCCTGATCGGGCTTAATTGTGTCTATATAAATATGAACTAGTTCCTTCGAGCATGGACGTAACGCGACGTCCGAAACGTCGAAGAATTACCGACGATAGGTAATTAAATAAATCAGTCAATATTAATACGCGATCAAGCCCCGTTTTATTGTGTTGTAATAATTTGCGATTTTATCCGACAGTAGCTGAATCCTATTCTAAGCGCTCTCAGACTGATTTTGATTGAGTCATTGTCGAGGCTCGAAAATAGTATTTTACGAAATCGTTATATAATATATGCTTTTACCATTAAGTCTGTTTAAGCCACTAAGTTTGCTGAGGGGCCTAATTAAGGTAAGAGACTTAAAAAACTAATTATAAAGCTATTGTATACAATTCTTTTTCTATACAATAAATATAACACAGGTAAAAAAAAGGTTAAAACACTGCGTTCTTTTCTTGAAATGAATTATATTCTATCATAGTTCAGTGGCATATAATATTAGATCAGTGTTTTTGAACATTTTTTATGACGCGACCCGCTTTGATGGAAAATATTTCGCGACCCTATTCTCTGCTCTGATTCACACATGTGTTTCAAAATGTCACAAATGATCATCATTTCAGCCACAGGACATCGATGGACACAGGCCTCCTCAATAGATTTCCACAGGGGCGGGATAGAGCGAGTCCCCGCAACCCTAATCAAGTCGTCCGGCCACCATGCGGGTGGGCGGATGTCACAAATATTGAGTTCGAATTCATGTAACCGCGCCCCCTTTTCTCAGACCTCGCAATGGGTTGCAACCCACAGTTTGAAGTACACAATAGAGTATAGAATGATGGTCCAATCTAAAAAGTATGCCTTTGTAGTGAATCGTGGAATTCAAATTCACAAATTATATACACAAGTAGAATTTTTTTTTTGTGGCAATTTAGGGTGATCGAGTGTGGCGCACCTTATCAACGGTCTTGCCATCCTTCTGCACGGGCGTCTGTGCGAACACCGTCATGACCTCGGCCACGCCGCCATTGCTGATCCAGATCTTGGAGCCGTTCAGCTTCCACGAGCCGTCGGGGTTCTGCACCGCGCGCGTCCTGCACACAGCGCGATAGGCTCCAGTTAAACCGAACAACTATTAAACAGTATAGGGGGGAGGGGAGTGCGCGCGAGGGGGAGGCAGCTGCAGCCTCTAAAAGTCTAAATCAAGCTGGATGCCTCTGACGAATCACGTGAGAGCCCGCAAGCTCGACAAGGTTCGAGGCCCCAAGATCGGTCTGATGTGTTCAAACGGTACAAGATAGCAGTCTAGGGTGGATCCAGAGGGGGGGTAGGGGTCATGGGGGACGTGACTGGGCCCTGGCTCTAGGACATAAACAACAGGCTACAAAATTTTCGAAAATAATTAGAATTTGAGATCCCTTGACTAAGAAATTGGTTCCGCCCAGGGATCGGAACCGGTAATTTTTTATACAAAATATCCGAAATAACGATTCGTGTTTTTCGTTCAATTACAAGATTTTCGTATATTTTATTAAAATTTTAGAACTTGAATCAGGTGTTTTGTGATTAATATCTCTTCTCCTAAATACAGTTTTAAAACATTCCAGAAATAACGTGTATTTTAGAAGATTTAAAAAATATCGGTTCCGATCCCTGGTTCCGCCTTTTAATAGTTGTACTTCGGTATCTGAATCTACGGTTCAGGTCTGAAGTAATAAAAAAAAAAGAGTCGTACTTGATGGAGCCCGCGTCGGAGCCGGAGGAGGGCTCGGTGAGGCAGAAGGCGGCGTACTCGCCGCCGGTGACGCGTGGCAGGTACTTCTGCTTCTGCTCGGGCGTGCCGAACAGCAGGATGCCCTTGAAGCCGATTGACTGGTGCGCGCCCAGCGTGATGCCCACGCCCAGGTCGTGCGCGCCCACGATCTGTCGACAACGAACGCTCAGCATCCACTCTACCTCTTGTGTTCATAACTTTAGGGACGATTTTTAATGCTCCATAAAAAAATCTATACAGCTGGCAGCTCGCTTGAAACTTTTTAAATTTCGAGGATCATTAATAAAAAATAACAATTTTGAATATGTTTTTCATTGTTTGTCAAAATGGCCCCAACGCGTTGGGTTGTAACGCTGGAAATGAATATGCCAGGCTTCGTTCGCAGCGAAGACTGGCCGTCGTCCAGACGCGAATCCTTTGATTATTGTTCATAGACTGAATTGGAGCTAAGAACATGCAGATGCCTCACCCAAACAAAATTCCCTCAAGCGTGCGTGTCAAGGAATCGAAACGGATTATTTTCGAGCCGCCATAGGCGAATGTCCCGCACGTTTGAAGGCTTGTATTCAAAACAAGGGTGTACATTTCGAATTATCTGTGTTATTTTTGCGTAAGCGTATGCTACCTATATTTACATAAAATAAAATATAAACAACAAGCAAATATAGTAAATGATATCCAAATATATGAGTTTTACTCTGTCTCAAAACTTATGACCAGACTAGGTAGCTTTTCTAGCTATCACGAAAGTATCAACGTAAGGAAATAAATTACGTAACAACCATAAGAGATGGTGTTCTTTCTTTCTAGTATGATCTCTAGCGCCCCTTTAAGCAAATATACTGCTTAAGAGCGTTTATACCCACCCGCTTAGCTGGCAACGTCGCATATTTTGTCTTCTTACTTCATTATTTTGTGGTATTTGAATGAAACTTAAAGATATGTTCAATACATACCCTAGATTTTTAGCATTTATATTGTGTTTAATTTATGTACTCATCGCTTTTGCCTTAATTTTCTTACAAAACAAGACTTAAATTCATTTTTAGAGCTTTGGTTGTGGCAATATCATGAAATTTTGCTCTGTACCAGCTTATCTACCGAAAACGTAATGAATGAATTGAAAACATGTTCAAGTTACACACACATTTCTCAAAATAATCAAGAAAAACCAAAAAATATGCGACGTTGCTAGTTAAACAGGTATACACCCTCTAGGTGAAGGGAGTGAATACTGTCCCAATAGTGTACATACCTCGACGAGGCGCGCGTACTGCGTGTTGCTGAGCCCGAGCCCGCCGAGCTCGCACGGCACCTGCAGCCCGAAGGCGCCGAGCTCCCACAGCCCGGCCAGCGTGTTGGGCTCGATCTTCGAGTCCGAGTCGTTCTTGGCAGGGTCATTCACCTAACCATAGGAAAGATCAAGATATTTATTTCAGTGTCTGTGTCGAAATCTAAAGTTAATTCTGCTAATGAGTCAGACTTGCTCGCTGTATCTGTCTACAATTTCAGTCAGACAATTTTTTTCTGTGTTATGTTATAGAATGACTTCTCAATAATTGAAACATTGGTGAAAAAACTACTTCAATCTCATAAAAAAACACCGAGATACAACATGTTAAAATTTCATTTTTTGACTTTACCAAAAACGCTCCATACAAAAGCCTAAATAAGTGCGACGTCACAACTTGCTTCCTCGTATGGGGAAATTAAGAATTTTGTTTTGCAGCTATGTTAAAACTTGCGTTTATCGATACGGATTGACAACAAGAGTTACTTACTATACATTTTATGGGTTATTCAATTAGTTATTCATGTTTTCATACTTTAAAAATGGACTTTCCGACCCAACTTTAAAGGTTCATAAAACAAGCTACACATAAGGTATCGAACTCAATTTTTTTTTAGGATGTCTATTATAGAAGCTACCATTTCGCATCAAAATTTTATTTTTATTTGAGTACGTTCAACATACCAATAGATCAATAATATTACATCTAGGACAATCAGCCACTAATTGATGTTCTAAACTCGACAAGGCACACAAAATATTACATAGATATAGTGACTAGTGTACCTCCTGGAAGAACTTCTCGACGGGTGGAACGAGCTCAGTGAGCACCTGGCGCTGGTCCTCGGCCAGCGGCTCGGGGTAGGGGAACACGGTGGAGGTCTCGAGCGCGCCGCGGAATAGGTTCAACGTGAAAGAGTCGCTATGGCGTGGCCCAGGGCGCTCCTTCTTGGCCGCCGCTGTAGCTGCTGTACGGCGTCCGTCCGCACTGCATAATATATTTTTTTTATATCCTAACTTGACTCCAGAATAAAGGGGACCAGTACAGGACAACCGAATATCTATGACCACTGGCTAGGCGTGGGTTAAGCAGGCCTCAATGGAACCTCTACAGAAGCCCACTTATTGATGATGAACATTCTATTGAAGGAAAAAGGGCCTCGCTGATGCGACTGAGCCCACATCTAGATTAGTACACACTATGTCACTGTCTATGACCATCAATAGCATTAGTCTTATAGTAGAAAGGACCTATTTCAGTGCTTCCATAGTTTCAGAGCTACCAAATAGCAAAACAGCAACTTATCAAAAATTAAAAGTACCTATTTCAGTGCTTCCATAGTTTCAGAGCTACCACATCGCAAAACAGCAACTAATCAAAAATTAAATATCATACGTACATACATACAATCACGCCTTTTTCCCATTACGGGACTCATAACTTGACCCATTTTCATATTTGATTAGCATCAAATATGAAAATCCATGCATGGCATATGAAGAAGTCATGTTCTAAGTTGAATTTTTTTTTAATGTATATTTCGACGAATCAAGTTCTTTACACCATGAATTTATATATGTTTACAAGAAGGTGACCCCAACTTGATCGCAGAAGAGAAAAATTACATAACCCTCATATTTTTCGATTCAGTGACCTTCAAAAAGGCATGTCTGTTGGATCTACAAAAACAATTACATGGCACATGATAGTCATCCAAAATGTATTTAGTTATTAAGTCACGGGGGCGGCAGAATAATAGAGTCGGTGACCAATTGTCCTTGTGGGCTCTCTGCATTGACATAAGCTGAGCCACCTTCCCTTTCATTGTTTTGCATACTTCTGTACCTCACCATATATAAGTCAAAACCCAATTATGTACTTATGCAAAAAGTGAATAAATGTCTTTTATTATTATTAAATAGTTTGTTACAATCTTTTTTTTTATATCTTTAATGTACAGACATTTCATTTTTACAACTTTAGATAGATTTTCAAAAAAAAGTTACAACTCAAAAATACATTTATTGGATGAGGACCGACCTCAATTGATTATTCATTCATCATTACTTGTCAAATTCTCCCCACTTGGATCCCGTCTTTTGGTGTCCTCTGAGTATAGATACCCTGAAGAACCATGTAACTATGGCTTTACAAAAGTAATTTATTATTAACCTACATTAATGCTATTTACATTTTACTAATAGTATTATCATACAAACATTGTTGAGTAATTATGTTGACATATTATTGGAAATGTTGTTTGCCTGAATTGAGAGTAAGTAATAAATAAATTAAATAGATAAAAACTGCAAAATTTTATCTCAGTGAAATAAAGCTCTTGTATGAAAATATAATAATAAGCTTGGCAACAGTTTTAATTGAATACAAGTGAAAGTGTAAAACGGTAGGTAAGTGTAAAGTGTAGGTACGACTGTAAAGGGCAATCGAGACAAATTCCAGAGTTATGGTATCTATTTATGTCTGTATACGGATGCCAGCGGTAATATTGGCATTGACGGGCCCTATAATAAGGTCGCGGTCCAAAGTCCAAGGCTGCGGGCGCTCCGCCGGGAGCCCCGCCGCGGCACCCACCTGTAACGCGGCCCGGGACGGCCGTACGCGGGCGCCGCCGCAGCGCAGCGCCCCGCGGTACTCAACAGCTTCGCACCCTTCATTTTCAATCACTGAACACGATCTTGACTCCGCAAACGACTGCTGGCTTCACCACCACTCCTATGTTTAGATTCGACAGATTCAATATTAAATTAATAAAAGTTCATCGTTCACTTGATTACAGTTAAATTATGTATTCTCGCTTAATTATATTTCGATCTACTAAACTAAACGACAAATCATAACAAATAAAAAGTCTAAAAAGAACTTTGCTCTCCACCCACCAATACTCTACTTGTCTTGTGGCATTGGCACAGACTAAAGCACTAAAGCAAAACTAAAGAAAGAATGGATTGCTCGAGTAAGTTTCAATTCCAATGACGTCAAACTACTCGTCGTATATTACATAGATAAGGCATATCATTCTACTACTGCGCAAAAGCATCCAACTTGAGGACGAAAAACAAGCGAAAAACCCAAAAGAAACAAACTAATAAACTGTAGACATAGTTGCACTTGAAATTTAATACGAAAATTAAATTCAAAATATTCTAAAAACATTTTCAACAAAGCTTATAAAGGACACTCGAACGCTGCTCGAACATAACATTTGACACTTCACCGCACGTCATAATATGTCATAATGACAGCTCTTCCGCAGTGTTTCGAACCACTGGGTGCAGTGATATGAGTGAATCACTCGCACACATCAGTATTTAAAATGGTTATTCACATGAATAACTGACGTTGTGTTCCTTTTTATTTTGTATTTAATTTATTTTAAGCGTAGTGTTTAGGACAGCATGTTAGCCATGTTTGTGTACATGCTGGAGGCCAGGAAGGAGCTGCTGGTGGGGCTGTCATTATCAGTATTGTACATAACCTATTATCTAGTGGAAGTAGTCAAGGTAAAAGCCATTATCTTAATAGTGTTAAGACCTCACATTGCACCAAGTCCCGCGGGTATCGATTGAACCCGAATTCTAAGTGGATGGACACATCCTTAAGCAGATCCCTGTAGAGAGTCAAAAGTTGACAAGTGTTTAAAAACTTTTAGTAAACTTTAATCTGAGTGGGTTCTGTTGCTACCCACGCATTTCAGAACCATTTGAATACATAACATTCAGACCGTATAGGAACAGAATTGAACTCTATGTTTAGATCCAATTCTATTTCAATCAAATTCAATTTATTGCTACAAAATATGAATTGATCATTCAACTGAGTTGACAATACGCTCCTTGTGCACATTTAACTAGCATTCTTATTAAGAGATTTCTGTTGGTCAAAATAATTGACCAAGTAAAATTAAGTATTTTTTTTTTCAATGCCACTGATAACCAGACTGAATAGGTAGTCTACTTAAAAATGGCGCCCCATAATATCATCCAAACTTGCTGGTGTGAAATTTGAATATAGTAACTACAGTCAAACCTGGATAAGCGAGAGTTCAAGGGAGCACAATCTCATTCTCACTTATAGAGGTTTCTCACTAACCCGAATTTCTCGCTAATGCAGGTATATGGGTAGCGTTTCTCTCATATAGAGGTACGCAGCAATAACAAGTCGCACCAAGTACGAATGGATGGACAAACAGGACGTACACAGGGTTCACAGGTACACGTGTCCATTCGAAAAGAATGCGATAAAATAACAATGTTATTTAGTTCCACGAAATAGAATAGGTACAATATTGACAAGAAAACAATACAAAAACAATGGAAGGAAGTTCCACGAAAGTTCAAAATGAGTCATAAAAATAGCATATGTTAAATAAAGCTCAACTGTCGCTTATAGAGGTATAGATAAGTAGCAGTCTCACTTACGGAGGTCCATGAGGGAAAACAACTCTCTTACAGAGGTTTCTGTTTTTTTTTTATACTTGCTAATAGAGGTTTTGGGAGCTTAAAATGACGGGTCCTGGCTATTACTCTCACTTATAGAGTTTTCTCACTTATCCAGTTCTCACTTACCCAGGTTTGACTGTATTCATATCTGTACAAACAGCAAGACAGTTAAGTGACTATTCATAGGCCTTATAAGGTCTACCAATGATCATTTAAGTGGGTGGCTGATGGTACATACTATCAAGGACTCAATAACTTAATTTGTAGCACAAATAATGTTCACAAATTATAACAAAATATAAATCTCTCGCCAAAAAAAGGAATAAAAGTAAATAAATGCCAATGTGTGGCACATACTTCGACAGACCTTATAAATTAAACTTTTGGAGGTTGGTAAAAAAATTGATTTGTTCTTAATAAATACTTTCAACTTGTTTTCAACATGATCAGAAGTACCGTTTTGAGTTATTGCCGAAAAGCGGCGCTTCTCAACAAAAGGACGCAAGTGCCGTGGAGATACGTTCTTTTGCTAGTGCACTGTTTCATATCGCATTTTTAGGGTTCCCTACCGAAAAGGTAAAAAGGAACCCTTATGGTGCGACTTTGTCTGTCAGTCTGTCTGTCCGACTATTAGAGCGCCATATCTCAAAAAAGTACTTACGACACTATCTATTTGAAATTTGGAATATTTATAAACATGACCATGTTGCCCACAAGTATTGCAAAGGAAAAAAATTCAAATATATTTTTATAAGTGCATACAAAAGTGTAAAAATTTACTAAAAGAACCAATGTTTTAAATTTTTAGGTGTTAAGTATTAGATGGCTCCAGATAATTAGTTTGTCACGCTTGTATAGCATAGTTAATTGATTAAATATTGAATATCTTAAAAACTGTATGTTGATGGCCGAGCCACCCCGGATGTGTGTGCGTGACGTGCGCGTTGTAAAGTACGAATCCTCATAAGAGATGACACACTGCTGCGTACGCATACGTCACGCAAGCAGTGGGTCATCTCTTATCACGTTTGTACTTTACTCTACGTGCATGTCACGCACCCGCATCCAGTGTGGCTCGGCCTTAAGATACTGATGAATGTTCCTTGAAAGTTAAGATGAATCAGGGAAAATGCTTTGTATACATACACAGAATTCTTAATAACTGATGTGGTGTGTGTGAGTGCAGCGGCCGCTGCTGGTGTGCGGGCCGGGCAAGCTGCGCGCGCTGCTGGAGAGCGACGTGCCGCTGCTGCGCGCGCACTACTGGCCCACGCCGTGGTGCGTGGAGGCGCGCCTGCAAACCGTGCTGGGCTCCGTGCTGCGCTCGCTGCTGCTGCCGCGCGCGCGCTACCGCCGCGAGGTGAGTGTGTGTGTCTGTGTGTGAGTGCAGCGGTCGCTGCTGGTGTGCGGGCCGGGCAAGCTGCGCGCGCTGCTGGAGAGCGACGTGCCGCTGCTGCGCGCGCACTACTGGCCCACGCCGTGGTGCGTGGAGGCGCGCCTGCAAACCGTGCTGGGCTCCGTGCTGCGCTCGCTGCTGCTGCCGCGCGCGCGCTACCGCCGCGAGGTGAGTGTGTGTGTCTGTGTGTGAGTGCAGCGGTCGCTGCTGGTGTGCGGGCCGGGCAAGCTGCGCGCGCGGCTGGAGAGCGACGTGCCGCTGCTGCGCGCGCACTACTGGCCCACGCCGTGGTGCGTGGAGGCGCGCCTGCAAACCGTGCTGGGCTCCGTGCTGCGCTCGCTGCTGCTGCCGCGCGCGCGCTACCGCCGCGAGGTGAGTGTGTGTGTCTGTGTGTGAGTGCAGCGGCCGCTGCTGGTGTGCGGGCCGGGCAAGCTGCGCGCGCGGCTGGAGAGCGACGTGCCGCTGCTGCGCGCGCACTACTGGCCCACGCCGTGGTGCGTGGAGGCGCGCCTGCAAACCGTGCTGGGCTCCGTGCTGCGCTCGCTGCTGCTGCCGCGCGCGCGCTACCGCCGCGAGGTGAGTGTGTGTGTCTGTGTGTGAGTGCAGCGGCCGCTGCTGGTGTGCGGGCCGGGCAAGCTGCGCGCGCACTACTGGCCACGCGTGGTCTGAAGTACAGTGGAGTGTTTGTGTGGGCAGGTGCTGGTGCTGTCGGACGGCGGGCAGGTGGCGCTGGACTGGCTGGCGGACGGCTCGGCGGCAGCGGACAGCCCCGTGCTGCTGCTGCTGCCGGGGCTGACGGGCGGCTCGCAGGCGGACTACGTGCGCGCGCTGTGCGGCGCCGCAAGGGAGCTGCGCGCACGCGCCGTGGTGTTCCACTACCGCGGGCTCGGCGGCCTGCCGCTCACGGTGAGTCCGACTCTCGCCGCTCTAACTGTTTCCGCCAGATGTCGCTCACCGCTCTTGAGCTAAGATTTTTTGCGTTACAGTGTAACGTTCCAAATATCTGTACTATAGATGTAACCCTTCTATCGATCAATCAGTCCTGCGTTTTGTAACGCAAACATTTTCAGTCCGAATCATTTCCTTGGACGTCTCAAATTATTCAAAAATGTTCATCGGACAAATGTGATATGAACGTGAAAATTCATATTCCCATAATGGTGGAGAGTTAGCAAAATTGAAGAAAAAATACAACTTATGAACTATTTTTCAAATTAAACACAGACGGGGGAATCCCTTTCTGAATAGATCCCTGGAACGATCTCAACACCTTTGTGAAAGAAACACTTGGAACTTGCAGCTGATAGGATGGTTAACTTGGAAATTAGGTATATACGTATCAATCGACGCGTTCTAGGTGAAAAGAATGGCTGAATGTCCTAATTTAGCAAAGGAAGTCGTCTTTCATATTTTGATACTATTTCCTACTTCTTATTTGTGTGAGCTCTCATTTTCATCAATGGTCGATATAAAAACAAAGAATAGGAATATATTGAATTTGGAAAATGATTAAATCATCTGCTTATCATGACAGGAACCATATTTTAACAAATTAGTTAAAAACAATTTAACGGATTATATCGCGTATATTATCTCATTTTAGTCCTCCCGTGACCATGGAAAGCTGGAAAGCTTCCGAAACGTCGGGAACTAAAATGAGATAATATACGCGATATAATCCGTTAAATTGTTTTATTTCAATGAGTAATAATCGCGGAAACAGAAGAAAATATTAAATTAGTTAAAATAAAACAAGCTCATTCTTCAAACTGAATTTTACAAAATAAGTATAAATTGCATATATAATCGTTAAATAAATAAAAGTACGTCTCAGAATGATTGCCGTTTTATTAAAATATGGACAAAATCTTCGTTCCATGTAGTCACGAGATTTTCTCGAAGCTGATCCTCCCGACATAAGCGCCGCGCACGACCCCCCCCCCCCCCCCGGGGGTCGCGACCCACACTTTGAAAAACACTGATTAGTGTAACCACTAACTCTGTACCACGCCTTACAGATCAAAACAGCTTCATTTTATGAAACGCTCAGAGAGTATGAAGGTTCAAACCATGGAGTATACCTCCATACTAAGGAAGATATCCTCATAAATAAGTGTCCAGCGGAAAGCAGTAGGCGCTAAAGAATCAAGAGAGTATGAAGTCAACAACTAATTCCAAAACATTTTTATTCAATAGCTGCTCAATCATTCCTTTTTTCTTCTGATGTAAATATAAAATTGTGAATCCCATGAAATTTAATATTTATTACAAGTTCTTTTTTAACAATACCTAGTACTGTTCACTTGTAACAAGTAAATGGCATGTTGTAATTTTCTTAGCTCTCTAACATCCAAAGTCATCGTATGAAGTACAAGCTTGCTCATGTTATTTATCTCTAAGTACCTTTTTTGAAGATTTCGAGAAGAAACTTGTTAAATAGTAATAATAAATCTATGCACAATTCCGTCTTACACTAGTTGTTCTGGCGAAAAGTTTAACAATAGAACGTATTATTTTTGGCAACACGGGGCAACAAAATTTAAATTCGAACGATAACTTATTAGACAAATTTTTATCCTACCGATTCGTATAGTAAAATAGCTAGGGGTTTATTTTTTAAAATTTTAACGGGTTCGATTCCCGGGTGCGGCAAGCGAAATTCGCGAGAAGATCTTTGAATGAAGTTTTGTTTCTTTTTAAAAATAAAGGAATGTTTCCTTTCAGTAAAATGAACTAACTAAAGGATTTAAATTAGTATGGGGTGGAAAAAATCTATAGCCCTGGACCCCTCTCTCATATATGTATACATATATAACAACCACATTCTATATATTATATCATTCACATTAATTATATTTTTGTTATAGGTATCTACATCTGGTATATACAACCATAACGGAGTACATAACACTTTTTAAACATAAGAGGTCCTTACTGTGCAGACTGAAGACTGTAAAAGCAGTCTGAACCCCTTTCGATAGCTTTAAGAGCAGTGTAGGTGAAGTGGAGAATAAGAAGTCACAGTTTATATCGAAATCCCGTTCCTAAACCAATACTTAGGCTTCCTATTTTAACTATGGTATCTATCTGACTGAAGCTAATTCACTTGACGATTGTTTCTTGTAAGTATTTCCAATGGCTAGTAAGTAGTACCGATAACTTTGTAGTAACGACTGAATAGTACGGGGACTATCTTTATATTTGTGTGTTCATTCGTATGCCACATATAGTGGGGTTATTGCCAATGGAATTAGCTTCGTCTTTTATAGTCGAGCCGTATATTGGTTAGGGAGGGGATAATTTTATTATTTCTCAGAATTATAATTATCAATTATTGTGCAACATATTGGATTTTCGTGGAAAGTACAGTTGCAAATGTTGTGCAATTCCTGTGGAAAGTTTACATACATCAGTCCACTATGTAATTTATCGCCTTATGGGTTTTATACAATTGATATTTAACTTAAACATGTGAATATTATTCCTTTGACTGTTAAGTCAAGGCAATGATTTCATATCTTTCTATCGGGGTTAGATAGAAAGGTATGAAATTAGTTTATTGAACCTATCATACTTTTTATTAACTTATAAATTATGTAGGTATTTCAGGTCTTATTTTAAGTCTATATAATACTATATTTGTGATTGTGGGGTCATCCGGTACACTTACATATGAAATTCGCGTTTCATATGGCAGAAATTAAAACGATTTTTTTTTATGAAACTATTTTTTTATTTAGTCAAAGTATGTAGGTACCATGGCTATCTATGCACTTTTGCCATCTCGAAGGTAGTTCATCGATTCCTTTACTAAAAAAATGTGTGAGCGAGAATCAATAAAATCGTTGAAGGCCGTTTAGACAGCCTCGTGAGAATTGATTTTTTTTTCCTTGCATGAAGTTGTCCAAATTCCGAAAAAAATGGTAATCAGTTGGAGCAAGGTCCGGGGAGTAGGGTGGGTGTCGAAGACATTCCAGTCACAGCTCCCTTAGTTTTGCGGTCGTCAAACGTGCCGTATGTGGTCGAGCGTTGTCCTTAAGCAGCAGTGGGCTAGATCGATTGACCAGTCTGGGTTATTTAATGGCTAGCTTTTCCATCATCGTTTGCAATTGTTGACAATACACATCAGCCGTGATTGTTTGCCCAGATTTTAAGAAGCTGTAATGGATGACACCGGCACTAGTCCACCAGTACCTTTTTCTGAGTCAACTTTCGTTTCGGGCAGAATTTGGCTGGTTCATCTGGGTTCAGCCATTGTGAAGAACGTTTCCGGTTGTCGTACATACAGGATCCATTTTCATCACAAGAACGATACGATTCAAAATGCCTTCATTATTGTGCCGGTTGAGAAGTGAAACGCAACACTCGACGCGTCAATTCATGCGGTACCCATTTTTCAAGTTTTTTCACTTTTCCAATTTGTTTCAAGTGAATCAAAATGGTTTTATCGCTCACACCGAAGCCTGCCGCTAACTCTGACTTGGTTTGCGATGGATCTGCTTCTACAATTGCTTTTAATTCTTCGTTGTCAACTTCTGTCTCCGGCCGTCCACGGGGCTTGTTCTGTAGGTCAAAATTTCCAGAACAGAAACGTTGGAACCAATAAAGTACCGTATTTTCTTTTGCAGTAGCTTCCCCATACGCATTGTTAATCCTACGAGCCGTTTATGCAGCACTGGTGCCGAGGTAAAACTTATATTCGTAAATATAGCGATATCTTTAGTTCTCCATATTGTGAACAGAACGATGTGAAACAAAAAAAATGACGCGATAACAAATAAATTTCGAAATTCGAACACACAAATATATGTCTTAAATTTGAATTTGGAATTACTAGCCGAACGCCACATATTTTGAACCAAAGTTGCCAGTTTGCCAAACGCCAATTTCATATGTAAGGACCTAATATTTATGCCGTGAGATTATGACCGTAACCTACTTAGAATCTGAGCTACTCAGAAATTGGCTTAAATAAATAAATAAATAAATAATAAATAAATAATAAAATTTATTGAAAACATATTACAGCTGTAATGACTACGGGCTAAACATACTTATAATTAGATAACATTCTTACGCGCCTGAACTAGGATTATCCTGTGTTTCAGGCAAAAAAAAGGTCAAACAATTAATTATTAATTCATATGCAAAGTTGTACAACATAATCCTTATTAATTATTAGAATAAATTAAGAAATTATACAGTATACATAATCCTTATTAATTATTAGAATAAATTAAGAAACTATACAATATCTATGCGAGCTTAAATTAAAAAAGTATATAAACCAAAAACTAAAACCTATGGAATCAAATGTATAAAAATAAAAAAATCACTTTAATACAGTTAATAACTTCTCTGTATCATCGTAAGACATGTTTTGTAGGGCGACATTAAGTGTTTTCTTACAGGTCAGGTAAGTAAGCGGGAACAAGTCAAACCTCGCATTAAGTCTGTTGTATAGTAATGGGCCTAAAAATAAAAAAAATCTTGAGGAGAATGGATGTCTACTATACATAATAGGGCAAATAGTATCTTTACGTCTCTTGTTAGTATAATCAGAGTAGTAAGGAAGTTTGGTATGCTGTTTTAGGACTGTGTTCAATATAAATAGTTGGCGAACTGTCAGAATTTCACACGATTTATATAAGAGGTTTGTGGGAAAAAGAAAAGGACGGAAAGTAGAGACCTTGAGAATTGCTCTTTGAGCTCTTTCTAGGTTCAGCATTGTCGTTTTGGCTGTGCCACCCCAGGTAGTTATGCAGTAACTTATCACCGATTGACATAGTGCAAAGTACACTCTTTTGATTAACTGAGAATCCGCGACTAAACGTAGTTTTTTGAAAATAAATATTAATTTACGGACTCTGCTGCATAAGGCTTCTATATGGTATCTAAAAGAGAGAGACCCGTCGATTAAAATTCCTAGGTATTTTAACTTGTTCGTCATAGCTATACATGGACATTGACATTGATCATCTGAGGGATTCTTGCAGTTGTGTGCATACAGCGGGAGGTCAGTCGCAGACGAATTTGATTTTCGCATGGAAAATTTTATGAAATGTGTTTTCTCTGAATTCAAAGTTAGCAAATGATGCCGAAGCCAGTTGTTAACCTCATTAAAACCTCGTTGCGCGTCAAAATAAACTTCATCTGATGATTTTGCAGAAAAAAGTAGGGCAGTGTCGTCAGCGTATGAAATAATTTTACAATTTTTGATTTTCAGATTACAGAGGTCATTTATATAAATTAAAAATAGGGTAGGACCGATAATACTCCCCTGGGGGATCCCGTAAGGGGCGTTTGCCAGGTCAGAACTAATAATATTATCTATTTTTGTGCATTGCGAGCGTCCATCCAGATAATGTGCAAAAAGTTTAAGCTGCGTACCTCTTATACCTAATGCTTCGAGCTTGTGCAGTAGGATGCGAGTGGAAACGGTATCAAAAGCTTTAGCAAGGTCCAGGAAAATTCCTATGGTCTGATTGCCCTTATCCAGTTCCTGTACTAAGTGATTAGTCAAAACATGAACAGCATCGGCAGTTGATAACTTTGGTCTAAAACCGAACTGACCTACTGATAGTAAGGATTGATTCTCTAAATATCGGACTAATCTGTCATTAATAATTTTTTCTAATATCTTAGATGTTGATGGTAATATCGAAATAGGTCTGTAGTTTGATATTTGGTCTTTTTTGCCGGATTTGAAAACGGGAACTACGACGGCTTTTTTGAGACATTTAGGGAAGATTCCCTCAGAGAGACATTTTTGAAAAATAAACGTGAGAGGTGGAACTAATATCTGTCTAAATTGCTTCAGTATTTTATTTGATATACCATCCCAACCAACTGCAGAATCATTTTTTAGGCTCATAATAATCCGTTCTACCTCTTCCTCATTAGTATTTAACAACACAAAAGATTTAGAAGTATGTATGTGGGATAAGATATTGCTGGGCGGAGGAGGTATTGGCAAGTTTCTCTGGATATTTTCCGCTAGATTTTTCCCTATGTTTACGAAAAATTCATTTGTATAGTTCGCTGATGTTAACGGTGACGAACATTGTTGTAACAAACCTGAGCAAGATTCCCGGGGTTTAGTAGTGTAAGTAACTTTTTTGATACACTTCCAGATTTGTTTACTATTTGAACCGGCCATTTCTAGTTCATTTTTTTCGTAGTTAGACTTAACTTTTTTAAGTAAATCGTTGCAAAAATTGCGATACCTTTTGTACGATGATTGTAATATTAAATTTTGTGGGGTTGATTTAGCTTTTAAATGCAGTTTATCCCTGTGTCTCATACAGCGTATAAGCCCCGGCGTAATCCAAGGTTTAATATTATAATGTTTACTACTTGCTCGGACGTTTTCGGTGTTGCGCAAAATTGCTTGTTGGACTTTTTGAACAAAGTATGTCATACTAGTGTCCGCGTCGGCAGAATTATAAACAGGGCTAAATTGAATGTTGCATAAATCAAGTTCAAGTTTGTTTATATTTAATTTAGAGATTATACGCGTGCGAGCGGAGTCAAGAGGTTTTCGAAATAAAGTCAGTAGGGCTGCTTTGTGATCTGTTATTGAGGAGTTAGTAACTATAGCTTGGGCAGGAAAATTAGATTTAAGCATAATATGGTCTAAACAGGAGCCGCTTTGGTGAGTGGAAAGCGTGTGCGCGGGGAGCAAGCCATGAAAAGCGCATAGGTTTAGGTAGCGCTGAGCCAGGGGATCAGTGCTATCGGGATGAATGTTGATGTTGATATCTCCAATTAGAATACGACTTTTAAATGATGATAGGCTTTGCAACGTCTTACCTAAAGAGTCAATAAAAGTATCGATATTTCTAAAAGAAGGAGGTCTATACAATGCCAAAATTGCAATGTCAGTACCAATTTTGAGCAAAATTCGATTACAGTCCATAAGATTAGGCTCTTCAAATATAACTTTTAAATTATTTCTCGCATAGACGACCACCCCGTCGTTTTGATTATAATAGGATTCAGTAGCATACATAGTATAATCCGGCATGTGAGGTAAGTTGCGCTGTTTACTTAACCAACACTCTGTAAGAATGATGACATCACAATCTATTCCAAGTCTATGTTGAAAAACGCTAAAGTTATCAAAATTTTTATATATGCTGCGAATGTTTTGTGTGAGTATGGTTAATGGGTCACGGCGAGCAACAATATATTGCTTGCAGTTTTCTACATCACAAGATTTACATTCTGATATTGAGAAGTTATCGAGGTCATGAATTAAATTAGCACTCATAAGTAAGTATACCTAAGTTAAACTGCAGAAAATAAGATAGAAAGACGGCGCTCTCAGGCGCCTTCATAGTCTATGGAGTTGATATACCTTTTTTCGGCTAATTTCCTAGCTGGGCAATCGGCAACGCCAGTCTCGTGGTCACATGGCTTGTTGTAATGCTTACATGTAGCGCATTTGGCAGGCTCCGCCGTTTTGGTACATTCCTTGATAGAGTGGCCTAAGTTGCCGCAATGACCACAGGTATCGACTTCACTTTTACAAGATTTTGCTGCATGCCCGAATTGCTGACATCTGTAGCACCTCGTCACCAGGGTAAAGTCTCTCACGGGGCACGAAGACCAGTTCACAAAGACTCTTTCGCCTGTTATTAATGCCTTTCTGATGGGTGCAGGGACTTCTATTATATAGTTGCAGGTCTCAGCGCCTTTCTTGCCAGATTTGTGACTAAGCTTTGTAGAGGTCAAAAATGTTTCCAAAGGCATGTCACACATTTTGTCGGCTAAATTTTGCCTATATATACATTTAAAAACATCTACTTCCTGCATGGCCGCGGGCACTCCAATAACGACTATCCTGGGTTTGCGCTTCTGCGGCTCGTCCACCGTGAGTCCAGAGGTTGTTAATTGCGCTGACAGTCTTAGTTTCATAATATCGTCCTTTGACTCCGTGCTAATAATAACGCCGCCATTTCTTATTTTACGTAACCCCCTTACGTGCAGTTTCATTTCGTCGGGCTTAATGATCTTTTGGACTAGAGATTTGGTCTCCTCGCTTGAAGTTTCTTTGTCGGTGGGATAAATCGCTACCGAGCTGATGTTACTGGGCTGTATGTACCGTGCCTGATTATGCTTCAGCATTTCGGCAAAAGTAACTGGAACTGGGCTAGGTTTACTGGACTCTGCAATACACTGCTTTATCTCATTCATGCGCTGGGAGAAGTCGACTTGCTCTTGCAAGGATTTGCAGGAATTGAAGTTCTGGAGAGCTTGTAGCTTAAGGGCTTGGTACTCGACGACTAACTGAGATGTGCAGTGGCCAACTTTACGACACAGGTTATGCACACGGATTTTCTGTTCGGAGTTCAGCTTCCCTTCGGTCGAAATATTGCAGACTTCGTTCAAGTACTTTTCGATGGACGTCAACCAACTTTGAAGTTCAGGAGTAGCAATCATCTTCGGAGGGACTTCCTGTTGAGAGGGCCTAGGCGCGGGCGGCGGCAGAGATGCGGGAGCGGGCGGGTGCTCGAGCTCGGGCACAGGCCGTGGCAAGGGCGTAGACGGAGGGCTTCGGCTCGTTAGCCCACTTCGGTTAAAAGGGCTGGTGCCGTCGGACATTTTTCCTTTTTAGTTTGAATATAGTTTACTAAAAACACTTCATTATATCTCGAAAAGCCTCAGCAATTATGGTGACACAGATAATTACTTCCGTCTAATGTAACGAACTAGGTCTCTATTTTGCAGATGAATAATTTAATTCTACAATTATAATGACACGTCCGATCTCGTTAACGACTCACATTAAAATAGAAAGTGACTTAAACTTCATAAGTTGTCTCTCTCAGAAGTAGAACTATGGCTAAACGAACTAACCAGAATCTAACTTATCCAGATTTTGTTCAAAATCTCAACTGACTTATTTAGAAATTGACGCCTATCGCCCAAATCATTTATTTTACGGATTTGCTACAGTGGCGCCACCAATTTAACGCCTTTCAACGGACACTTTTTGTTCTCCTTAGTTTTCTACTCGCCATAGTTCAAAGGACAACAGGTTTATCAAATTGCCTCTTGCCAAAAGCGTAAAAATAAATGTAGAAATAGCATTTAACTGCAAGCGTGGCATAATATATATTGACTATAAACTACCCAATTTCATTTCTCTTTCGTGTTCGATGGCGATCATATCTCGAGTCGTATTTGTCGCGCTACGCGGCCCACGGCCCGGGGCGGTGGGTGTTAAGGGGGGCAACACTATTTAACACTACTTAGAGTGTAAGAGCATCGCACCAATGATCACGGTCGCTACATGCTCGGTCGGCAGACGCCGCGGCTGTACTGCGCCGTGAGCCACGAGGACCTGGCGGAGGTGGTGAGCGCGGTGCGCATGCGCGCGGGCGGCGCGCCGCTGCTGGCCGTGGGCGTGTCGCTGGGCGGCCTCATCCTCGGCCAGTACCTGGCGGCCCAGGGCGACCGCGCGCAGCTGCAGGCCGCGCTCGTCGTGTCCTCGCCGCTGGACGTGGAGAGAGGTGGGTCGTCCACGTGAATAGACCGACAACAGTTAATATATATTTTGTTGATTTTTGTACATAAAACTTGAATATATCTTTCACTTCTTAATGACAATAGGGATGATGACTAAATTTTAATAATTAGTTCGTCATGTAGAGCAATAATAGTAGATTGTTTGACAAGGAGCTAAAAAAGGGCCATTATGACACGAAGTGATTATGAGTGTCATAATGGCTTTCAGCCACGTGTTAAACACTCTGGTTTTCACTTCGACTGCGAGAAAATAAAAAAGACTTAACATTAAAATTGTATATTTCATGAAACACTACAAGTACAGTTTGTGCAATTCTATCAGAAAGTTTGGCCAATCTGATCAGGTTGGTTTGTTTGTTTTTAATTATTCGTAAGGAGTATGTAGCTGGCCGCAAGTTTTTTTTTCAGTGTCATTGAAACTTGTATGGGATTATATGGCTACCTTTTAAATCCTAGGGGCTAAATGTACTATTTTAGTCTCGCTTCGTGAAGCTAATATGACGTACTTTTTGAGCAGGAGAAGTGAAAAAAATATTGGACGTGTATTTTTCCTTTTTCACGTAATTGAAAAATAAAGGCAATAAAATTGAGTCAAAATGTCGCGTGACGTCACTCCTAAGTACAAATTTTACTTAAGAGTGACGTCACGAGCCCTATTTTTTTATTATTTTCAAAAAACAAGAAATACGTGTCCAATATTTTTTATTATCCTGACGGACTAATTAGATTTATTTTATTTATTTATTTAATCTTTATTGCACAAAAGCAAAACTTATCGTACAAAAGGCGGACTTAATGCCATAGGGCATTCTCTACCAGTCAACCTTGAGGCAAAGCAGATAAATTGTGGGCGGTGCAACTAATTTACAGACATAATTTAGGAAGATAAATACTTAGATACATACATATTCATATAATATATAACTATATATATATATAAATAAATTCAGACGAAACAAGCTAATCAGAGAAGCTAAGAGTTTGCAGTTCGCGCAAAGATTTTTTGAAAGCGCACTTGTTTAGGGCTTTCTTAAGCTTGAGAGGAAGTCGGTTCCAAAGGCGGGCCACTTGAATGGTATAGGAGTTGGACTGATGAAAACTCTGTTTATATCGATCGAGTTACCCCAAAATAATATGCCATAACGTGTGGTAGACGCCACATAGCCATGATATGCTCGAATTGTTTTTTTTTATTTGTAACGTTTATTAAGTGCCAGAGGGCAGAAGCGGACCTATTTTTTTTGTAATCGTAGTATTTTGGCTCACGTTCTGTATATTAAATGAAGACGGGTCGCGTGTGTCAGGGTCGGAGTGCATGGAGCGCGGGCTGAACGCGCTGCTGTCGCGGCACATGGCGCGCAACCTGCGTCGCACGGTGTGCGCGCACGCGCTGGTGGCGGAGCCGCAGCTGGCGCGCCTGCGCGCCGCCACGTCCGTGCGCGCCTTCGACGCCGCCTTCACCACCGCCCACTTCGGCTTCGGCAGCGTCGACGCCTACTACCGCGCCGCCACGCTGCGCGGCAAGCTACGCGCCGTGCGCGTGCCGCTGCTCTGTCTGTGCGCCGCCGACGACCCCTTCCAGCCGCTGGACGCGCTGCCGCTGGCCGAGGTGAGAGGCCTGGCCGCTAAATCGCGTCATAACCTAACACGATATACTAGTGGCCGTTTCTCCATACGGACCCGTTTCCTCCCTGGTTAATTGTCTTAGAGCATTTTTTTTATAAATATGATCCATGCTTACCTGTGCTATGTCCCTATGTTTTATATTTCTTAATAATTTGTTTATTTTAAGAATTAGAGGCCCTCTAAAACTGCAAGATATGCCACCATCCGGCGCCATAAGCAAACTTTCAGTTAACAAATTTAACGAATATAAAAGAAAAACAGAAAACATAGAAGCATAGCGGAAGCCCACGTTATAATATATGTGAAAGAAAACCTAAAATTAGTCCAGTTATGGAAGAGGAAATCGAATACTATGTGCAGACTGAGGACTGTAAAAGCAGTCTGAACCCCTTTCGATAGCTTTAAGAGCAGTATAGGTGAAGTGGAGAATAAGAAGTCACAGTTTATATCGAAATCCCGTTCCTAAACCAATACTTCCTATTTTAACTATGATATCTATCTGACTGAAGCTAATTCACTTGACGATTGTTTCTTGTAAGCAGTGTTCCAATGGCTTGTATGTAGTACCGATAACTGAGTAGTAACGACTGAATAGTACGGGGACTATTTCTATATTTGTTTGTTTATTTGTATGGCACATATAGTGGAGTTATCGCCAATAGAATTAGCTTCGGCTTTTATACTCGAGCCGTATATTGGTTAGGGAGGGGATAATTTTATTATTTCTCAGAATTATAATTATCAATTATTGTGCAACATATTGGATTTTCGTGGAAAGTACAGTTGCAAATGTTGTGCAATTCCTGTGGAAAGTTTACATACATCAGTCCACTTACACCAGCCTTATGGGCTTTATACAATTGATATTTGATTGGAACATATGAATCTTATTCCTTTGACTGTTAAGTCAAAGTAATGATTTCATATCTTTCTATCGGGGTTAGATAGAAAGGTATGAAATTAATTTATTGAACAAATTATATTTTTTATTAGCTTATAAGTTATGTAGGCATTTCAGGTCTTATTTTAAGTCTATATAATACTATAATTGTGGGTCATCCGGTACATACTAGAACGCCCTATTTTCGCCAGTTTTTTGTAGTTCAGATCGTTCCGAGTTGATTTTTAAAAGAACCTAATTTCCAAAAGGGCTTTTGCTAGTATATCCTCTTAATGTAGAAAAATACACTAGGCGTAACCGCGCCGGAATCGATGATTGAGGTCGCCGCGTCCCGATACAAGCCTCGGTCTCGCCGGCAGGTGGCGGCGTGTTCGTCGGTGGCGCTGGCGGTGCCGGCACGCGGCGGCCACATCGGGTTCCTGGAGGGCTGGTGGCCGGCCGGCGGCGACCAGTACCTGGCTCGCGCGGCCGCGCAGTACTTCGCGGCGCTGCTGGCGCGCCCCGACCTGCTGCACCGCCCGCCGCCCGAGCCCGAGGACGCCGCCCGGGTCCATGCTCCCGGCGAAGTGTCCGAACGGAGTTGAGTCCCCGGAAGCGAACGTTCGGAACTTTGCGAACACTAAAATTGATGAAAAAATGGTCCGCCGTATATAATTTTACCGGTGACGTGACGCCGAGCGTCACGCGCGTCCGTCTGATGTTTGTTTATGATGCGGAGGTTGTGTATGTGATGTAGATGGGAATCTTAATTGATACTGGCGTTACGGAGATAGCTGAAGTGTTGACGCCGCCATGGCATTTATTTAATGTTTATCTAGTTAGATTTTTTTGAAGTTAGTGTCGATTCCAACGCTATTCCATTCACACAACATCCGCCGTCGCTATAGTTAATTCGTAAAATGTTTGAAATATCCATGAATATTTCGAACGGCAATCAATATTGTATAGATCCAGTTTCTTTAGGTTCACATCATCCACATTCCCGTTTTGTCCAATCATGCGTGGTGGGCACGGTAGGCATACCCACAATCGTAAGAGTAAATCTCCGAATCGCACTTGGCCGATTTTTGGTTGAGCGTCACCACAACCTTTATTGAGGGCTGGATCCGCGCTTACGTCCAGTGTCTCATCTTGTCCATTTTCTCAACACGGTTTTACCAAACAGATAGATGGTTTTTGACATCAGGTATTTTCAGTTGGCTTTAAAAAAGGAATAGTTTCACAAATCACCAGGACGTGTTTTTTATTATGTACCTACGTTTAACCACGTGAACCGGACTCAAAAATATTTTTGCTTAAGTCATTGAATCACATGGAATGTGCTTTTTTCCCCGCTTTTTTTTACCAATAATCTGCTAATCGATATTAAATATCTACGAGGGCAGAGTGATACATCTAGAAAAATTGTAACTTAGGCTAACATTTTCACAAATTGCGTTATATTTCCTTGTACTTTAACCTTTTCGAAGGTTGAATATATATTTCCAGACTGTTTGTTCGGCTGGTTTATTTTTGACCGCTATTTGAAAAAAAAAAAAACAAACTTGGGGAAGAGTGAATTTCGAGTTTCGTGAAAGCATTAGTATTGCGTAAAAAACCGGCTGTACCTTGTTTTATAGACAAACGTTTCATCGAATACTTATAAGGAATTGAAAAACTATACACCAATTATTCTTTTTACTAGCTGCTAACTAAATACCTAGGTACATTAGTTAAAAATAAGTTAGTATCAATTTTTTTTTGTGACTAGCTTTTTTGTTGACTGTAGTTTTCTTTGAACATCCATCACTGCTACACACTATTGCATTGTCACCAAACTTACCATCAAATTTAACTTGCAAGATTCCACCCGAACATAAATACATTGCAAGTTTGAAGTGTGGTCGAATTAGGAATATGGGCGAATTGGGAATGGGAACGAGTTGGAAACGTAGAGATAGGAAGTAGACCATATGAAAATCTAAGGCGAGATAGGAAATGGACGGTTTGGGAATTGAATGTGGCCAGACTGAATGAATGATTTATTGCGTATGAATATTGGGTTTATACGAGCAGATGAACATACGTGACAGTTGTTTCACCAAGATTCTACCTTTGCAGGAGTACACGCATAGAGTACCTATCCTTAAATATTAATACTATATAGAATACAATTATTTTTACAGTACATACATTAACTTGCAAACATACAGTAAAATTCTTGAAATAAAATATTCAAGAATTAGAAAATGTCCAATATAAAATTATCTGCAAGTAAATCAATTTAATTTGAACAATATGTATATCATCTGAACGGGATTGACGAGCTAGGAAATTGTCAAAATGGGAATGTGAACAAAGTGAACCTAAATGATACAGTTTTGTATCATGTGTGTGTCGACATTGATATGAACTCTTTTGAGCTTGATTACTTAATATTTGAGAAGATCTACATATGTCACTTTGAACAACATACATTTTAGGCTGAAGTAAATTATCGGTAAATTTCCAAATATTTTTCGGTGAGTTCCAGATAAAGATATATTTTTTTTATTTACTCAAAGAATATTGTTGATGTTTGAGTATTTCATGTTCATCCAAAGGGGAACCATTCACATCAATCAAAGTTTCTTTGAACATTATGTGCGCGTATTATATTTTGGACAAAATTAGTTTTGGACCAATTACAAATATATCGATTTTAGCTAGCGATTTCCCACTAACTGTAGACAGCGGGGCTTACTGTGCTCGTGTGTCGTGCACACATGCACACACACACACACACGGGCGCCGTCCCGGGCTTCGCTCCGAAGTGCCTTCGCTCATGTGATATTTTTTGCGCCAGGCGCGAGGGGTCGGATTAACGCTTCGTAGTTAAAGATATCGATTACATATTATTATACTAATCTAATTATACAACGACCGTGTTGTGAGCTAAAGTTTTACAGAGAACCGGTGCTAACTGTTAGTAGCTTTAAGCTTGTTAGTGGAGTTTCCGAGCACGCACTAGTGATTTTTCTTCAAATCTTTACTCTCTATATGTAGGTAGTGGGCGCCGGGTGCGGCCCGGCTAGTGTAGGGGAGCGAGACGCTGCGAGGTTGTTACGATGCATTTCAATTAATTTTACATGAGTTCCTAATTCACTTGGAAGTTTTACGAAGCCGCCGCCCGCGAGCGCCCCGCGCCGGCTCGGGAGTCTTATTCGGATCTACTGCATCCTCAAAATTCATAAAATACAATTGTTCAAACTATTGTTAGTAATTGATATTCCGATAGTGTTAAAGGGAATTCGATTGTGAGAACTTAATTTATTTTATGGTATTTGTGGAGTGAGTGGTGCGGAGTTACCTCGCTCGATGCCCACGAGCGTCTTCGGACTTGCGGTGGCGGTCCTAGGAAGGTGTACTCAAAATCGTACACGTTCATTGACAAACCTACTGACCTGACAAAACGACTTAGACGGTTTATGAAGCTTTAATATGACCTCCCCAGTCTCCGGCGGGGCGCCCGCTCGCGGCGGACCGCTCCTATTTACAAAAATGTGAATTCAAATAGAATTACCTATGTATTTATTAATGTAAGGAACGGGTGATGTCGTTATATTGTTACGTTGTGGTTTACATGAATTATCAAATGAATTTATATATCGTTGTTACATTAGGAGATTTAAGGGACGAGAACAAACGACGGAGATTAAAGTTAAGTTGATTTTATTGCGTGCGAGTGACATAGTTTTATCGGAGGAGGGTAGCGTTAAGTTTCTATACATTACGATTATATACATTAACGACACGAGTAGGCGAGGCTTAACGATAATGATGTATCGCACGTCGCCCCCGGGCCCGCGCCTCGCTCGCGGCCCTCGCGCCCGCCCGGGGGCACACATATCGGGCGTTTGTATCGTTTTTACAATTATACTTGTACATCACACCCCGTGTTTCACTGGTGGCCCCCGCCGCCGTCCCCCGGCGTGTCCGGCAGCTCGTGGCCGAGCGCGCGGCAGAAGGCCGCGACCAGCTGCTCGGCGTGCAGCCGGCGCGTGGCGTCGTCGTCGCCGGCGACGGCCACGCGCTGGCGCGCCGGCAGCAGCGCCAGCGCGTCCGCGAACTGCTCGGCGCGCTCCACCGCGCCCGCCTCGTCCGCGCCCACCCACGAGCCCCACGAGTCCGACGACTCCGCCGACGAGTCCGAGTCTGCCGAGAAACATACCGTAAGTCTACTAGAGAGGTTCGTATCGTATCGTTCAAAAGATTACTGGGTTATTCCCACCTGTTACCCAAGTATAATAATAATAAATAATAATAATAATCTTGACGAAATTTTATTTACTAAAGAGTACGGTACGATTTTGTTTGATTTTTTCCTCACAAATGTGTCGAGTAACATGTATAACTCAACGTACGTAAAGAGCTCCGGACGGCCAGTAGAGGGGGTACGTTTTCGCATAACTTTTCTTTCACAGCGCAGGTACAACGCCAGGAGTTCTTTTTTTCTCAAACATGCAAAGAAATGTCGTGACTACGTGCGTTATAACAGGTTGCATAGTATCAAGTTTCAGGCGGAACAACTTGCGAGAACTGTAAAGGAATTTCATACAAAATTAAAGGCCTAAGCCGGGAAGTATTTTTATTTTATTTTAAATTAACCATGGCGTCTGTGTTGATAACCAGGCTAAACGGCTGAATTATATTTTTTTCTAGTGACTGAATGGTTATCGGACCAAAAATGTCCGCGTTAATGCCTATTACACACGAACTGATATTTAAGCCACGCCACGAGCTCGTAGCGCTGCGCGCGCGCCCAGGCGGCCGGCGCGGGCGGCTCGAGCGGGCGCGCGCAGCTACCGACATACCTCGCGGGTCCGGGGGCGGGCGGGTCGCCGGCGCGGGCGGCTCGAGCGGGCGCGCGCAGCTACCGACATACCTCGCGGGTCCGGGGGCGGGCGGGTCGCCGGCGCGGGCGGCTCGAGCGGGCGCGCGCAGCTACCGACATACCTCGCGGGTCCGGGGGCGGGCGGGTCGCCGGCGCGGGCGGCTCGAGCGGGCGCGCGCAGCTACCGACATACCTCGCGGGTCCGGGGGCGGGCGGGTCGCCGGCGCGGGCGGCTCGAGCGGGCGCGCGCAGCTACCGACATACCTCGCGGGTCCGGGGGCGGGCGGGTCGCCGGCGCGGGCGGCTCGAGCGGGCGCGCGCAGCTACCGACATACCTCGCGGGTCCGGGGGCGGGCGGGTCGCCGGCGCGGGCGGCTCGAGCGGGCGCGCGCAGCTACCGACATACCTCGCGGGTCCGGGGGCGGGCGGGTCGCCGGCGCGGGCGGCTCGAGCGGGCGCGCGCAGCTACCGACATACCTCGCGGGTCCGGGGGCGGGCGGGTCGCCGGCGCGGGCGGCTCGAGCGGGCGCGCGCAGCTACCGACATACCTCGCGGGTCCGGGGGCGGGCGGGTCGCCGGCGCGGGCGGCTCGAGCGGGCGCGCGCAGCTACCGACATACCTCGCGGGTCCGGGGGCGGGCGGGTCGCCGGCGCGGGCGGCTCGAGCGGGCGCGCGCAGCTACCGACATACCTCGCGGGTCCGGGGGCGGGCGGGTCGCCGGCGCGGGCGGCTCGAGCGGGCGCGCGCAGCTACCGACATACCTCGCGGGTCCGGGGGCGGGCGGGTCGCCGGCGCGGGCGGCTCGAGCGGGCGCGCGCAGCTACCGACATACCTCGCGGGTCCGGGGGCGGGCGGGTCGCCGGCGCGGGCGGCTCGAGCGGGCGCGCGCAGCTACCGACATACCTCGCGGGTCCGGGGGCGGGCGGGTCGCCGGCGCGCGCGGCTCGAGCGGGCGCGCGCAGCTACCGACATACCTCGCGGGTCCGGGGGCGGGCGGGTCGCCGGCGCGGGCGGCTCGAGCGGGCGCGCGCAGCTACCGACATACCTCGCGGGTCCGGGGGCGGGCGGGTCGCCGGCGCGGGCGGCTCGAGCGGGCGCGCGCAGCTACCGACATACCTCGCGGGTCCGGGGGCGGGCGGGTCGCCGGCGCGGGCGGCTCGAGCGGGCGCGCGCAGCTACCGACATACCTCGCGGGTCCGGGGGCGGGCGGGTCGCCGGCGCGGGCGGCTCGAGCGGGCGCGCGCAGCTACCGACATACCTCGCGGGTCCGGGGGCGGGCGGGTCGCCGGCGCGGGCGGCTCGAGCGGGCGCGCGCAGCTACCGACATACCTCGCGGGTCCGGGGGCGGGCGGGTCGCCGGCGCGGGCGGCTCGAGCGGGCGCGCGCAGCTACCGACATACCTCGCGGGTCCGGGGGCGGGCGGGTCGCCGGCGCGGGCGGCTCGAGCGGGCGCGCGCAGCTACCGACATACCTCGCGGGTCCGGGGGCGGGCGGGTCGCCGGCGCGGGCGGCTCGAGCGGGCGCGCGCAGCTACCGACATACCTCGCGGGTCCGGGGGCGGGCGGGTCGCCGGCGCGGGCGGCTCGAGCGGGCGCGCGCAGCTACCGACATACCTCGCGGGTCCGGGGGCGGGCGGGTCGCCGGCGCGGGCGGCTCGAGCGGGCGCGCGCAGCTACCGACATACCTCGCGGGTCCGGGGGCGGGCGGGTCGCCGGCGCGCCGGCGTGTAGTATGCGCAGCGTGGGGGTGGTAGGTGGAACGGAAACTCGGTACTACTTTACATAGTTTATGTAAATATCACAAACTCTATAATATCGACTCCCGTCTAACCTCATCTCTCTATATCTCTATTGTATTTCTATCCCATAATCTTACAATACTTAACTATATATATTATTAGTCTACGTGCTTTACGTGTTAAGAGAGGAAATCCCTTATCGGATAGATAGGCACTTTATGTTGTTTTACACATCTATCTACATACGTGTAGATGAGACTGTTTGCCTATCACACCTCCCCTGAAAAGGTAGGGGGTTCCCTCCCCTGAAAAGGACACTCCTCGCAATACATTTTATTTTCTTATGCTCTAGATAATCTTTAATTCACATGTTAAACAAAACCCATAAACATCTTAATATCACATGACAAAACCTAACTAGCAAAATTATAATTATAGCAAGAAAATCTATATATTATTTATAAAAAAATCTAGGTCCTTTAATTTAATCAGGAAAAAATTCGATACTAAATATTGGTGATATTCTACTTAATATTAAACAATTCTCTAAATTAAACTTGTTATTATAAGTACCTACTTAGCTTAATTGGTACAGTGGTGCAGAAAGTGAGCCCCTTATAATTAAAAACATTCTAACCTAGAAACTTACTGTTAATTTTTCTAATTACATATCCCGTAAAATATTCACATTATTAAAAAAATATCTGGCAGTTATTTTATAAGTTTGTCACAATTTAATTTGATTCTACTAGGTACTATGTAAATACCTACTTTTTTTTCTCTATCCTCCTTGTTACTCTTTATATTTTGTCCTAGTTATTCGTCTTTTACTTGCAAGTATCGTCGTATCCTTGTTTGATTATTAGTCTACACTGTTTATTTGATTATTGATCTCATTTTTTTTTCAATCGTCCTACTCTACTTTATTATAAATTTTGCTTAAACAATCAAGTCTCGTAACGCTACGTCTATGCGTGCCTTCGTCATAAAGAATCTTGATTTATGCAAATCGTAGAGTTTAGTGTGCAACTTTGGCATCACTTTACTGGCTAGGTACACAACACTTTTCATAATTGGTCAGCCAACCTTTTTATAATATTTAATAATAGTTCAGAGTACAAGATATTATTCATTGCGTACGCGCACAAACATTATACTTTCATTCAGGCAGTTCTTTTAACACGTCCTTCTATTAACACTCACCCTGTGTCCAAGGACCGTCACGATTAATCATGTTCAGACCTCAAGGATATCCCTGCCTGTCTTGTACCCTGGTGTACCTCGCTAAACCATACCTATCTGTTCAACGGCGCCCTTTGAGTCACCGCTGACCAATATGAAAGGTATGTCGTCATTTCCATGAAACTTCTCTTTTTAACCCATTCATTCGTCTTCCAAAATTCCGTACATCTCAAGATTTTAGAAAAACTTCAGTATATAAGAATTTCAACAACACTTAGGTGATCAAACTAACTGCTCGTCAAAAAACTTACTTTTACTTCTGCTTTCCCAATCAACACGCTTAAAGCACCATCCAAATCGAATTATCTCCTACTTCATTACAAACTGTATATTCCAACGCGAACCTCTTTCTCATTCCTCAAAGCTAAAACTTCAATTTTCCAAATTCAACATCTTCTTTATAAAAAACTGTTCCGTTGCAAATTGACTTTAAAAAAAAATATCCTTATTAATTTTTTTCTGAGTATACATTATTTCCTACTTTTAGTAGTAATATTTTGGTACATACATATCTAATACGATAATTTGACACACATTATATCCATTTTACCTCGCGTTTGTCTACTTTTAATATTCTGTTTCAGACAATCTTTATTAATTTTCCCTCGTTTTGCTCAACTCTTTTCCCATGAAACTAGGATTCTGTAATACTTAGCATACAGGAGAGAACATCGTTCTGTATTTTGATTTTCTACTCTATCAGATTTTAACCCATAACTTATTATTACCTTACATGTGAAAAACAAAACCCTCGTATTTCGCATAATTGCTTCTAATAGCACGACTCTCTTCGCCATTCTAAATCTCAATAACTCAAAATTTAACTATCTACTGACTTCCATTCTTGTGAATCAAAAGAAAATCAAAGTAACCTATCCTAATTAGTCCGTCAAAACATATTTAACTACCTCACATTTGCCATGAATAACTATCGAACGTAATGCCCCTAAACCTAATTTTAACAATAATCTATCTATTACCTTCCTCACAATAATTCATAATTAACATTAAACTCGCTTATTCACAACAAAATCCTTTAAGACAATAACGGTCTTTTTTTATCTAAACAAGCTACACCTACGTGATTAACTGGTTACTACTTATTATAAAACAAAGTATCTAAGTATAGCATCTTCGTAGGACACGAAAAATAATTCTGTCTGAGTCACGCACTGCAACTGCTGACTCGGTGCCATCAACATTACGCTGTCCGTTCGATTTAGTGCAATTATTCAATTTTTGCATACTCTCGACGTATACCTGTCCCTGACCTTGCTGACTCGCATTGCGATTATAGCTTGAGTGCGCAAAATTATATTTACTAATGCTATTTTTACATGGAACTACTGTTAAATACTCTTTACGTAATAAACCACTACTTGTTCGAAAATATCAACTACGGGTTGATTCATTAAACTAACTAGCCATAGCACTACATAATTTAACACACAAAACAACAGACAAAGTACCAATCAATTGTAAAAAAAAACCTTATACATATTTAAATAGATTCACCTCCGTGAGATGCGGGATCGCCTGCTTCCGACGCTCCATGAAATTCGGCATCTCCTGCTCCCTGCTTCAGATGCTCCATACGCGGCATCGCCTGCTCCAGTTACTCCTAGTTATGCGGCATCTCTGCTTCAGATGCTCCATCGCCCAGCCGAAGCCAACGACGCGGTGTTGTTGTTCCATGACATGACACCCTGCTTCCGAGGATGCACGTCGCCGACTCTTCTACCGATTCCGATTCTTGCTTTTTCTCCATTTTCTCGCCGAAGGCAACAGGACGAGCTGCCCGTGTCGTCTTATCCCAGAATCTTCATCTTCAATTCGTCACTTACATCACGGTCGCCATGTAGTATGCGCAGCGTGGGGGTGGTAGGTGGAACGGAAACTCGGTACTACTTTACATAGTTTATGTAAATATCACAAACTCTATAATATCGACTCCCGTCTAACCTCATCTCTCTATATCTCTATTGTATTTCTATCCCATAATCTTACAATACTTAACTATATATATTATTAGTCTACGTGCTTTACGTGTTAAGAGAGGAAATCCCTTATCGGATAGATAGGCACTTTATGTTGTTTTACACATCTATCTACATACGTGTAGATGAGACTGTTTGCCTATCACAGGCGCGGCGCAGGCCGGGCCAGGCGTGCGCGTGCAGCGCCTCGCGCAGGCGCGCCACGCCGCGCGTCTCGGCGATGACGTCGCGGAGGGCGGCGGGCGGCGCGGGCGGCGCGGGCGGCGCGGGCGGCGCGGGCGGCGCGGGCGGCGCGCGCAGCGCCACGAGCTCGTAGCGCTGCGCGCGCGCCCAGGCGGCCGGCGCGGGCGGCTCGAGCGGGCGCGCGCAGCTACCGACATACCTCGCGGGTCCGGGGGCGGGCGGGTCGCCGGCTCGGGCGGCTCGAGCGGGCGCGCGCAGCTACCGACATACCTCGCGGGTCCGGGGGCGGGCGGGTCGCCGGCGCGGGCGGCTCGAGCGGGCGCGCGCAGCTACCGACATACCTCGCGGGTCCGGGGGCGGGCGGGTCGCCGGCTCGGGCGGCTCGAGCGGGCGCGCGCAGCTACCGACATACCTCGCGGGTCCGGGGGCGGGCGGGTCGCCGGCGCGGGCGGCTCGAGCGGGCGCGCGCAGCTACCGACATACCTCGCGGGTCCGGGGGCGGGCGGGTCGCCGGCGCGGGCGGCTCGAGCGGGCGCGCGCAGCTACCGACATACCTCGCGGGTCCGGGGGCGGGCGGGTCGCCGGCTCGGGCGGCTCGAGCGGGCGCGCGCAGCTACCGACATACCTCGCGGGTCCGGGGGCGGGCGGGTCGCCGGCGCGGGCGGCTCGAGCGGGCGCGCGCAGCTACCGACATACCTCGCGGGTCCGGGGGCGGGCGGGTCGCCGGCTCGGGCGGCTCGAGCGGGCGCGCGCAGCTACCGACATACCTCGCGGGTCCGGGGGCGGGCGGGTCGCCGGCGCGGGCGGCTCGAGCGGGCGCGCGCAGCTACCGACATACCTCGCGGGTCCGGGGGCGGGCGGGTCGCCGGCGCGGGCGGCTCGAGCGGGCGCGCGCAGCTACCGACATACCTCGCGGGTCCGGGGGCGGGCGGGTCGCCGGCGCGGGCGGCTCGAGCGGGCGCGCGCAGCTACCGACATACCTCGCGGGTCCGGGGGCGGGCGGGTCGCCGGCTCGGGCGGCTCGAGCGGGCGCGCGCAGCTACCGACATACCTCGCGGGTCCGGGGGCGGGCGGGTCGCCGGCGCGGGCGGCTCGAGCGGGCGCGCGCAGCTACCGACATACCTCGCGGGTCCGGGGGCGGGCGGGTCGCCGGCGCGGGCGGCTCGAGCGGGCGCGCGCAGCTACCGACATACCTCGCGGGTCCGGGGGCGGGCGGGTCGCCGGCGCGGGCGGCTCGAGCGGGCGCGCGCAGCTACCGACATTCCTCGCGGGTCCGGGGGGCGGGCGGGTCGCCGGCGCGGGCGGCTCGAGCGGGCGCGCGCAGCTACCGACATACCTCGCGGGTCCGGGGGCGGGCGGGTCGCCGGCGCGGGCGGCTCGAGCGGGCGCGCGCAGCTACCGACATACCTCGCGGGTCCGGGGGCGGGCGGGTCGCCGGCGCGCCGGCGCGGCGCAGGCCGGGCCAGGCGTGCGCGTGCAGCGCCTCGCGCAGGCGCGCCACGCCGCGCGTCTCGGCGATGACGTCGCGGAGGGCGGCGGGCGGCGCGGGCGGCGCGGGCGGCGCGGGCGGCGCGGGCGGCGCGGGCGGCGCGCGCAGCGCCACGAGCTCGTAGCGCTGCGCGCGCGCCCAGGCGGCCGGCGCGGGCGGCTCGAGCGGGCGCGCGCAGCTACCGACATACCTCGCGGGTCCGGGGGCGGGCGGGTCGCCGGCTCGGGCGGCTCGAGCGGGCGCGCGCAGCTACCGACATACCTCGCGGGTCCGGGGGCGGGCGGGTCGCCGGCGCGGGCGGCTCGAGCGGGCGCGCGCAGCTACCGACATACCTCGCGGGTCCGGGGGCGGGCGGGTCGCCGGCTCGGGCGGCTCGAGCGGGCGCGCGCAGCTACCGACATACCTCGCGGGTCCGGGGGCGGGCGGGTCGCCGGCGCGGGCGGCTCGAGCGGGCGCGCGCAGCTACCGACATACCTCGCGGGTCCGGGGGCGGGCGGGTCGCCGGCGCGGGCGGCTCGAGCGGGCGCGCGCAGCTACCGACATACCTCGCGGGTCCGGGGGCGGGCGGGTCGCCGGCGCGGGCGGCTCGAGCGGGCGCGCGCAGCTACCGACATACCTCGCGGGTCCGGGGGCGGGCGGGTCGCCGGCGCGGGCGGCTCGAGCGGGCGCGCGCAGCTACCGACATACCTCGCGGGTCCGGGGGCGGGCGGGTCGCCGGCTCGGGCGGCTCGAGCGGGCGCGCGCAGCTACCGACATACCTCGCGGGTCCGGGGGCGGGCGGGTCGCCGGCGCGGGCGGCTCGAGCGGGCGCGCGCAGCTACCGACATACCTCGCGGGTCCGGGGGCGGGCGGGTCGCCGGCTCGGGCGGCTCGAGCGGGCGCGCGCAGCTACCGACATACCTCGCGGGTCCGGGGGCGGGCGGGTCGCCGGCGCGGGCGGCTCGAGCGGGCGCGCGCAGCTACCGACATACCTCGCGGGTCCGGGGGCGGGCGGGTCGCCGGCGCGGGCGGCTCGAGCGGGCGCGCGCAGCTACCGACATACCTCGCGGGTCCGGGGGCGGGCGGGTCGCCGGCGCGGGCGGCTCGAGCGGGCGCGCGCAGCTACCGACATACCTCGCGGGTCCGGGGGCGGGCGGGTCGCCGGCGCGGGCGGCTCGAGCGGGCGCGCGCAGCTACCGACATACCTCGCGGGTCCGGGGGCGGGCGGGTCGCCGGCTCGGGCGGCTCGAGCGGGCGCGCGCAGCTACCGACATACCTCGCGGGTCCGGGGGCGGGCGGGTCGCCGGCGCGGGCGGCTCGAGCGGGCGCGCGCAGCTACCGACATACCTCGCGGGTCCGGGGGCGGGCGGGTCGCCGGCGCGCCGGCGCGGCGCAGGCCGGGCCAGGCGTGCGCGTGCAGCGCCTCGCGCAGGCGCGCCACGCCGCGCGTCTCGGCGATGACGTCGCGGAGGGCGGCGGGCGGCGCGGGCGGCGCGGGCGGCGCGGGCGGCGCGCGCAGCGCCACGAGCTCGTAGCGCTGCGCGCGCGCCCAGGCGGCCGGCGCGGGCGGCTCGAGCGGGCGCGCGCAGCTACCGACATACCTCGCGGGTCCGGGGGCGGGCGGGTCGCCGGCTCGGGCGGCTCGAGCGGGCGCGCGCAGCTACCGACATACCTCGCGGGTCCGGGGGCGGGCGGGTCGCCGGCTCGGGCGGCTCGAGCGGGCGCGCGCAGCTACCGACATACCTCGCGGGTCCGGGGGCGGGCGGGTCGCCGGCGCGGGCGGCTCGAGCGGGCGCGCGCAGCTACCGACATACCTCGCGGGTCCGGGGGCGGGCGGGTCGCCGGCGCGGGCGGCTCGAGCGGGCGCGCGCAGCTACCGACATACCTCGCGGGTCCGGGGGCGGGCGGGTCGCCGGCGCGGGCGGCTCGAGCGGGCGCGCGCAGCTACCGACATACCTCGCGGGTCCGGGGGCGGGCGGGTCGCCGGCGCGGGCGGCTCGAGCGGGCGCGCGCAGCTACCGACATACCTCGCGGGTCCGGGGGCGGGCGGGTCGCCGGCGCGCCGGCGCGGCGCAGGCCGGGCCAGGCGTGCGCGTGCAGCGCCTCGCGCAGGCGCGCCACGCCGCGCGTCTCGGCGATGACGTCGCGGAGGGCGGCGGGCGGCGCGGGCGGCGCGGGCGGCGCGGGCGGCGCGGGCGGCGCGGGCGGCGCGGGCGGCGCGGGCGGCGCGGGCGGCGCGGGCGGCGCGCGCAGCGCCACGAGCTCGTAGCGCTGCGCGCGCGCCCAGGCGGCCGGCGCGGGCGGCTCGAGCGCGGCGCGCGCCGCCAGCAGCCGCACGGCGTGCCGCGGGGCGCGCGCCGCCGCGCCGCGCCGCGCGCACCAGCTCGCGTCCGAGCACTGCCGCACGCACACGGTATTCGTCATCCCGGGTACGCCGATGCGACGAGGGCCGTTCCGAAACCTTTCCGCTCTGACTTTATTCGTGCGACGTATGTTTTTCCGCTGTCGTTGTGCGGGTAATTTTAATACGGTGTCGTTGTGAAATTGTTGATAGTGATGAAAGCAAAATGTTAAAAATGGCAAAAACTGAACCTTTATAGTTTCGTCACGTCTAGGGAATGCAAACCGATATAATATGAAAATTCAAATATGAAGCCCGTAAATTACCGGTAATTATGACCCGATACCGGTTTTTTACCGATACATATAAATATTGGTTTACGCTGATGTTTATCAATTTACGTACTACAAAACGCCCATACTTTATCCGGATCAAATGATTTTATGTGATTTAACGATTTAATTACCTTTTATTAGTTTCAAAAATGTTTAAAAAGCTTTCTGGCGCTTTAGCCCAACCTAAAAGTCAGCCCACCTAGGATTCATTCTTATATTTAATTTGCACTTAATCTCAGTGTTCCATCTCTTATGAAGTACATAGAATGAGCTGTTGTATCGTATCTCTATATCACAAATTTATAAAAAAACCATTAACCGAAAGCTAAAATATGATGTCCCATTCAGCACTCTAATTAGTTCATAAGTTCGCGAGTTTCTTCCACAACGGAACGAGGGATGTTTGCTTGGCCTGTGTAAAGTGCATATATAACAATGAATACTATCGGTGGCCAGCATGTCATTGACATGCAGCACGATACTCCGATAATAACCATGGTTTTTGAGCAGCTGCCATCAACCACAGCTCTTATGCTTCTGTTGGTTAAAAAGCTAACGACCCGTTTGCACAAGCCATCGGGCAGTCTGTAAGATGGCAACTTCCATAGAATAGATTTGTGGTAAGAAAGCGCGAAGAGGCGCGTTAACACAGGGCACCACTCAGGAGCACACTGCTTGAGAACCACTTCCGGTATGCCATCTAGCCCACTCGACTTGCGAACATCTAGACAGCAATTCCCGCCGGACATCCCTATGAGCGAAGGTTATCTCCGGCATGGAATATCCGCAACGCGGGATGGTAGGTAGTACGATGCTTCCATCATCTTTCAAAGTCGAGTTCCAGGCAAAGAGGGTACCCAAAAGGTTGGCTTTCTCTTTAGCACTGTGGGCCAAGTTAGGTAAGGACGACTGACAGAAGTTTCCCTCAGCAACCTTGACGCGCGACCAGAAGACACCAAAGGCGTCCAAAGGGGTATCCTGCGAGTTGCTATCTAATTCCACCGTCGAAATCGTATTTAGCTTTGGCAATTTCTCGTTTACTGGCCCTGGAAGCAGCATTTAATTTGCGTTTCACATCAAATATTTATTTATTTATTTATACAATGCTTGCCTTAAAAGTCTGGCTTCCTTGCAGGACCGATTAAACCAGACCAGGGCCGTTTTTTGGACCCTTATTTAGTAAATTGTTGATTGTTTTAATTTAATCTTTACTCTACTGGTGTTTTTCAATATTATGTTATTTTATACCATATGGATTGTTTTTTTTTTAGTTGATGGATAAAAATAATACATAAATGTTAAACAAAACAACATTTTCACGTATTTTTTACTTCGAACTTCCAATACCGGTAATTTACCGGTTTACCGGTTTTGAACTACCCAAGTCGGTAAATTACCGGTTTCACAATTATGCCGGTAATTGCATTCCCTATCACGTCCGTCCGTATGTCACGGGCAGTACCGTAAATAGGGCGGTGCCAGCGGTGCCCAGGCACAGGGCGCAGAACATGAAGGGGCGCAGAAATTACCAGGACCACAAACAGAATGTTTTTCACTGACGCATTTATAGAAGCCTGCACAGGGCGCATAAAAGGCTGGTTACGGCACTGGTCACGGGCATTTTCTTCTCGAAAACTACTGATGTACAGTCAGCATCAGATATATCCTACCGGTCGAGGTACTCAAATATTTCTGACCAGTCTTAAATTTCAATAAATTCCTAACGCTAGATGTGACCAATAATATCTGAACATACAAGGAGCTAAAAATATCTGGCCACACAAAACGCCAATGGTATTTAAGGAGCCAGGATGATCATAAAAATCTGAACATTCATAGAAAATGTGCCTTGTGCCGGCCGGTACCATAGAGTCACAAATTACAAATTCATTAATCGCATCATGCGTACTCACTGTGGAGTCTATCTCTTTAATTTAGAGCATGATGTAAATAGTATATATTAATTTATTTAATATGTTTGCAGAAAAGAAAACTTGTCGTACAAAAGGCGCACTTAATGAAGCATTCTTTACTAGTAAATTTTAGGGCAACGTAGAAAAATTATGCGGGGCTAAGGCTTAATGCGTATTTTATTTGGAACAGCTTTTACCCGCAACTTCGCCTCTAAAACAATCCCTTACATTTCTTTGCGTTCTCGAAGTTCATACCCTATGAGGGTTGAAAAAAATCGAAAGAAATAAATGAGTTTTGAATTGAAATGCTACTTCTAAAGTATAATAAAGTTGTAAAGAGGTCACGGATAACTCACGCACCCGGGTTTCGTACATATTTTTCACATTATCCCAAGCTAACTAGAGCCGGTTCAGTTAAGTTTGCACCTGGTGGTATCTATCCCATGGCAGTACCATGAAGTTCAAACTTAGCAAACCGGGTTATTGGAAAAGGATCATTAAGATTATACAACAAAACAAGTAAAATACAACATTTTTTTCGTTTAAGGTAATAGGAAACATCATATTATGGTACCATACAATAAAAAACAGTCCACATAAATTGAACACATTTATTGTATCTATATAAACTACAAGTAGTAGTGAATCAATGTTTCTTTTGGGCAGAATAATGTAGAAAGACAAGAAAGTTCCTACACATTTTTACCGGGGTGTCTGTGTGGTAGAAAAGCTGTCTAAGTACTCAGTCTGGACCTGTTCATCATTTCATAAAGAGCCCATCGTTGGCAATATCCGAATCCGAATGACGTATTGGTGATGATGATCTTGGCATTGTTCTCCAACAGAGGCTGTCGCTTTAAACTCGATTGAGCTTCTGTTTCCAATCGCAATTTTTAACTGTTTTATTGAATTTCAATAATAACACCAGACCACCTTCATCATGCTTTACTTAAGTCTTTTCCATCTAAGAAGAGAGTAAAATTATTACGTGGAAAACATCACTGCACTCAGCAATATAATAATCGTTTAGACGCTTAACTTGACGTAAATTTTACGAATAATGTAGCAAGGAGTATAATTATCTTCAGCATGTAAATTCGGATCTCTTTGTTAAACACAACTATCAAATCGATAACCTCGTTACATTTCAATTTGTTAAAATACATTAAATGTGTGAAAAGAAAATGTGAGACAGACATATGCAATGACAAATCTGCACTGTTTTCATGAAGCGTCAAACTGTTTATGTGTTCAAATGTGGAACGTATGCCGATAATGGTAATCTTCATTAACCTTTTGAGCGCCCAGTGTATTGACGGGAAACTGTGCGCCACACGCCAACCAATAAAGCAGTTGTATGATACCGTATAGCGGGAAATGACGTCATGGCGTCTGAGGCACAATTTTCCGTTGACGTGATTTGCCGTGTTTAGCGCTCAAAGGATTAAAGTTATAGGTATTCAACCGGTTATCTTATTGTACCGACGTAGGGTATTTTTTCCATTAACGCTCAGATCTTTATGATCGCCCTGACTGCGTAGATACCTGTGGCGTCAGATATTTTTAGCTCGTTGTGTGCTCAGAATTTATTGGAAATCAGCTGCTCATATCAGTATTCAGTCTGATTTTGAAAACATAGTTAAGTGGGCTCACGATAACGGAATTATAATAAATTTGACTAAAACGAAATGCATGCATATATACTCCCCATATAATCGAAAGGCAAAGAATATCAAATATGATGAATTTGGTGTGATAGGGCATGATTATGAGTGCTTACACAATTATAAAAATAACTGTACCTGTGAACGGCTCGAATATGTAAATAGGTATAAATATCTGGGTCTATATATAGACAGTCATTTTAATTGGAAAGCTCATGTTATCGCCGTGTGTACTAAACTTCGATCAATTTTGAGTAAATTTTACCACTTAAATACAGTTATTAGTAAAAAAACCATGCTTGTTGTTTATTATGCACTGGCGGATTCGGTGATCAATTACGGCCTTAGTGTATATGGTAGAACTTTCCATACGTACTTAGAAGAAATTAAGAAACTACAAACAAGATTTATTAAATACCTAGTGAATAAGAAAAACAAAAATAAGTTTAAAGGAAATAACGAGCAGCTATATAAAATCTGCAAAATACTCCCTGTACATCTAAGGGCACAGTACTTAATAGCCTTAGAAAATTATTACATTAGAGAGTTTAAGGTGCGTAAGCAGAATAAATATAATACAAGAAATGTAACACTCGGGAAACTTGTACAAAATTATGCAAATAACTATTATGGTAGGAGAATGAATAAGTATGTGGTTCCTAGGATGTGTAACGAAATTGAGTGGTTAAGAGACGATAATAAACAATACAGCAGAAATGTCGTAAAAAGTAGCTTAAAAAGGATATTTTTGGAAAAATTGCCCTAGGACAGTCTTTCCGACTGTATAGATGAATTACCCAATATTTTGTTTCCCCAGTTGTTTTATTACCATTCGCGTTTTTCCCCAAATTGCTTATTTTCCATTCGTCATTATGGCCGGCATTTAATTTCTTACACGTTTTTTTTTCTAATCGTATTTTTCGCTAAATGCATTCATTTACCAGTCCGTATTATTCACATACGTTCACTTCACCTGTACAACATATTCCTCATACTATTTTTTCGCGACGTAATACTATTGAAAATATGAATTTTAGTATCTTTTTGCTTGCAAAAATGCATGCTTGGACCGAATTGTAGGTTAGGTTAGAGCTGTGACCCCTACCCAACCTAACCCATTAATCTAGTTCTAAGGCAGGTCCGACTTGGCTTAGATTAGGTACGACGACGAGCGAAGCGAGGAGGAGTGTTAGGTTGAACTGCGACACTAACGAGCGAGCGAAGCGAGTGAGCCGCGGAGTTAAATCCTCGTTTTCCGTTTACTCAAATTTATGACAACGAACTTGTAATACTATTATGGCGATTGTATAATATGCTTTGAAATGTTATGCGCAAAAATGTATGACCAATAACCATTATGCGTAATTATGCTTATGTGAACAATACGGACTGGTAAAATAATGCATTTAGCGAAAAATACGATTAGAAAAAAAACGTGTAAGAAATGAAATGCCGGCCATAATGACGAATGGAAAATAAGCAATTTGGGGAAAAACGCGAATGGTAATAAAACGACTGGGGAAACAAAATATTGGGTAATTCATCTATACAGTCGTCTTTCCGAATATATCCTTGTTACCCATGTTTGTTAGTAGTAAAATTAGCTGGTTAATATATTTGTAAGGTAAATAGTGTTAGGTGCATATAGCTAAAAATAATGGATATGAGCGCGATCTCGCCAACAAACTGTCTTAGCAGTTTGGCGAGTTACTTTAAGTTGCATGAAGTTATGTACACTGTTATGCAAAAAAAAATATATATATATTTCCGACTAACTGGGTGTTCAGATGTAATTGGTCACAAATAGCGCTAGGAATTTATTGAAATTTAAGACTGCTCAGAAATATTTGAGTACCTCGACCGCTCCGAAATATCTGATGCTGACGGTATAATGCTGAAATTTGGAGTGTAGGGTAGGTGTCTTGTATGAGCCGCTACTTAGCTTGATAGATAATAAATTAAAAAATACATTTCTAGGGGGGGCACTCCTTACATGTTACATGTAGGTACCTAAAAAAAACAGCATACATGTGGCGTGGCACATATTTCGACAGCTATTTTAAAAACATTTAAGGTTTCATTTTTTTTTTTAAATTTATGCTCTGAAAGTAGCATAAATTGTGTCTCCCTCCCCCCCTCTTCGTCTATTTTCTAAACGGTATGTCTAAAAAATATGAAAAAATTACAAAATTGAAGCTTAATAAATACTTTCAACGAAAATCGTTTTCAACATGATCAAATGTACAGTTTTTAAGTTATTTCCAAAACACTGCGCTTCTCAGCAAAAGGACGTAAGTGTCGTGGAGGTACGCTTCTTTTACTAGTGCACTTTTTCATATGCCTAACCCTTATAGTCTGTCCGTCCGACTATAAGAACGCCATATCTCAAAAACTACTAATGTTATCTATTTAAAATTTGGAATAAACGTAGTGTTATAAACATAGTCAGCCCAAATGTATTGCGAAGGAAATATTTTTAAATATGTCCTTCCTTTTTTTCATTATCTGCAGGTAGTTGTTTGCTCATTCATAAAAGATGTTTTTTAATGAGCAAACGATGATGATGTTTATTATTGTTACCATTAAACAACTCTTTGTTTTGTTTTATGTATGGTATTTTAGTGCATGAGTAGGTGTATATAATGTAACGTTTGTGCGTATTTTTTAACTTAATGTTAAATACTACCATGGTGCTACAAGTGAGATCCTGTAATTGGCTCGCTATTACTATTTAAGTTATTACTAACATATTTTAAACTGTTGGATCTCCATTTAAATAAATAAATAAATATGTTTTTATTTTCTAAAAAAAAACGACGAATATGAGAAATTAAGTCTAGCTACTACGTCAAATAAGGTATCATATGAAAGGACATGATCTGCACATTTTTGAACATTTTTTTTATGTGAAAATGTGGAAAAAAATACCATCTCCGACTTTATCTCCGAAGTTTACCAAGCGCCATTTTTGAAATTTTCACAATTTGTATATATGAACATAAATATTACACGATGACATGTGCATTGCTATAAATATCAGGTGCAGTTAGCTTAACCGAATCCGGGTAATAATGTTAGGGTAAGTGAAAGATTGTACGAAACCCTCGGTGCGCGAGTCCGACTCGCACTTGGCCGGTTTTTTCTTATTGTTTTTTAAGTATGGCGTCTCAACGGCAATAAGTGAAAATGAGCCGGTGTTTAAAAATTAGTCTTTGTCGCGTGAGACTAGGAACTGCAAACATCACAAAAAAATTAATGCGATAAAATCATTTTGTGTATTTTACCTGAAAAACAGCAAAAGCGAGTTAAGAATTTATCACCGGCATTTTCCATTACAGTAGGGGATTTATTTGGTTGCCAAAGCCTTTTTTAACCGACTTCCAAAAAAGGAGGAGGTTCTCAATTCGACGGAATGTTTTTTTTTTTTATGGATGTTCACCGATTTACTCAAAGATTATTTGACCGATTTCAATTTTTTTTTTGATTTTATAGAAGGTACTTTCTAGTTGGTCCCATTTAATTTTGGTGAAGATTTGATGATGGAATCCATGAGGAATTGAAGGAACTCCTCAAATATTGTAGGCGATTTTGGTATTATAAGAAACATAATAAGCATTTGCATTCAGAAAGTGTAAATTGGTGAAGTGGAACTGATGCAGAATGCCATCGGAACTCCTCAATGATAAATGATTTACGGGTGGCGACAAAATATCTTGATTAATTTAGCTAAGCAACTTCATAGTCACAAATTTAAATGTTCCTGATGAGAATGGTACCATCGAATTGATTTGATGATGGAGCCGGAAGGTAGGCACCAGATCTATGTAATAAAATAATGTATCCTAGCCGTGTTTGGGCTTGTTCGAATCGTCACGAGATACACTTTTAAGTAACGATTAACTAAAAAGTGTAAAATAAATAAACTTTTAAACAAAAAAATTAAACCGACTCCAAAAAAAACTAAAAAGTAAAAAATAACGCTATAATTCAGTTTCTTCAAATTACTTACAAGTAACCGCTTGTATACTCAATCTATACAGTATATACAATTAATGTTATTTTGGAGTCGGTGCCATCGTGTCACAACTTACTAAAATCGACAATTTTCAATATTTTACACATTCTTTATATGGCACCGACGCCAAAATAAGATTAATTGTATATACTTTGGAGTCGGTTTTATTTTTTTGTTTAAAAGTTTATTTAGGTATAAAATATACTACTTTTCTTGTAAAATTTTGAAAGCACATACAAAAAGACTTTTTTTAAAAAATACTTGCCGTTTACTAACGTTTTGAAACCAGCCCATAATTATTGAAATTACCCACATAATGATATGAATAAAAAATATATCGCATAAATAGAATAAGAGCGGCTAAAAACTTTCGGATCTGCCCTCCTGCATAGGTATCAAGGACCATTAAAACAAGAGGACTGACACTTGCCATACTTTGGATCGTATTCCGATCGCAAGGAGTTATTTTGGCAAAATCTAGATGGCGCTTCAAAACTAAACGTTTAACAATGTTATAATTGAATAAAGAAACATGGTTATAATTAGTTCGCAAATAGCTAACAATAAATAAATTGTAACATTTAAATACTGTGTCACGCTTGCAAAGTCGAAAAATTTTAAAAATAATTCTTATACATAGATGGCGTTGTACACATCGGGGAACGGCTTTTTGTATGGAGATGGTCAGTCTTCTTATTTTAATGGTCCTTGTTAGGTATATACATTTCAAAACTCATAACTATATTTTGTACTTAGTCCCTAACTAGGGAAACACTTTCGCTGCCAACATTTTTCTAGCGTACCTAGTCTATGACATTGGAAAATGCGTATGTAGCGAAAACTCGCTACGAGTACGAGCGGAACGCCCACCTAGCGGGTTGGAAGTGTAAATCTCTAATTTAAAACGATATCAATGCAACTTTCAGTAAAAAATATTTAACTCTAATTTAAATCAGTCTATACTACTCGTATTATCGTAAATTGTAAAAACGAAACGTCCATACATTGAAGAAATTAAAAAATAAGTAAAACATTTGGAGGTCACCAAATCGGAAAATATTTATTTTTTAGTTTTTGTATGTGTCACACTTCATCACACCAAAACGGATTAAAACTATTTTTGGTTTTACTACTTTAAAAAATCATACTAATATTATAAGTGCGAAAGCGTGTCTGTCTGTCTGTTACCTCTTCACGCTTAAACCGCTGAACCGATTTGGATGAAATTTGGTATGGAGATAGTTTGAGTCCCCGGGAAGGACATAGGCTACTTTTTATCCCGGAAAAAATTTAAGGCGGACGAAGTCGCGGGCAGAAGCTAGTTATAAAATAAAACTATTTTGAAGCAAAAAAAGGGGTCATATGACTTTTATTTCGGTCGCGAACTAAGTTGCGGGGTATGAAATAAAATAGAAACGTGAGTGACCTCGTCTTCGGTGAGGTATATGACGTGCGCCTGCACGTCGAGGCCGGGCTCGCGCGCGTCGCCGTCGGGCAGCGGCAGCAGGCGCGCCCGCGCCACGTAGTACTTGTTGCGCAGCTCCCACACCGCACCCACGCCCGCCGCCGGCCCGTGCCCACCGTTGCACTGCGCATGCGCGGGCGAGCTGCCGTCGTCTATTATTTCTGCAACCGAATTATTTCTCCCATTTACCTTTTGAACGCTAAACGGCGGAGCAATTTACCGTGCCAGTGACGCCAGAGCAAAAAAATAAGAAGAGCTCCAAAATCAACAGGGATGGAAAAATACTTGTTATCCAAAGTTTTTGATCATTGAAATTTGGACGGCTGTAGCCGACGTGGCGTCAGTGGCACGACTTTTAGTTGTCGGCCACAGCCGTCGTTGGCGGTCAAAGGGTTTATGCGGCGAAAACGGCCAGTCACTTCTGTAGAAAGCTGAGCCGCAAACGCCCCATAATTTTGCGATAAATATACGTCGACTCGTTGACGCGTTTGGTTAATTAACCGTGAGGCCCGGGCGTCAACGAACGGGGGCTCGAAGGGTTAAGCGGAAAAGTGAATATGGAAAATGAAAAAACTGTTACGTGTGCCGGAGGGCACAATTGCATCATTAGCAAAACGTGACTCGATGCATGCGAGCCAGTCCTGCGCCACAACTCGCGAATATCACTTGTCTGTACATTATCGTGTCTTGGACAATATAGTCATTTGGAACCGTGACCTTGTGTTATTCCTCGTCGCACCTCATCCCACACCAGGAGTCAGATACACGAGGCACTAGCGAACATTGGTGACCCGCGACTGGAGAATATCGGAAACACTCAAGGTTAGACGCGAAGGTGATGTCATACCCGAACCAGCAAGGAGAAAGAGTCCCATGACACGATAGCCATCGCTACAGTAAAAAATATATCGGGCCAAGTGGAATCGAAGCTGAACTACCTAGCGATAGGTACCATAGTAATGTGTGTTGTGCTGACACTATTACTGTTATACCTCATCAGGAACAAGTGCAAAAAAGGCGCAAGGGCCTGGGTGACGAGGACGGTCGAGAGAGCGACACCACCTCTCGCAATGGTACGAGTCCAGAAGGAAACGTCGCCAGGACCTGTTCCTCAACAGCAGTTCACTTACCAACAGTAAAACTAGCATGTAAGTTTTAAATACCTAATGGTTTCATTTTAAGGCTCCAAAAGAGAAGCTAATGTAAAGATTTCAACATAATTAGTGTAAGTAATTCTTCAATACCTATTGTATAAACAACTGTTTCGCAATCAGCACCTACTAATGTTACAAGGTATTCGATATCATGCAACTGCGTCGTAACGCTGACTATAGCGACAATGCAGCTGCATGAAAAGAATAACATGCCTATCGAATACAACCAATGTAATAATTAATTATAGTTGTAATATTTAAAAAATGAACTTAGAAATTTCATTTTTTTTTGTTAGGAGGGGGTTGCTGTGCCGGAGGGCACAATTGCATCGTTAGCAAAACGTGACTCGATGCATGCGAGCCAGTCCTGCGCCACAACTCGCGAATATCACTTGTCTGTACATTATCGTGTCTTGGACAATATAGTCATTTGGAACCGTGACCTTGTGTTATTCCTCGTCGCACCTCATCCCACACCAGGAGTCAGATACACGAGGCACTAGCGAACATACGTATATTCCATAAAATTAAGTACGGTACAAATTCAATACATGTATACGAAGGGACTTAATAATGATGGTCTACAGTTTATGACATAAATAGCTGAACCTGATCCTATTTTTTGCGTATGTATCACGCACTCTGATCCATAATATGGGAAATGGGAAATGTTCTTGTCAAGGATAAAGTCTGCATCACTGGATGACTTCTAAATCGGTAAAATATAAATGGTAATTTCATTTTCAGTTTTAAATGTATATCTACAGTTTATTATCTTGTTGCCTGTCAAATCTGTAATATTTTATATGCAACTAATTTTTGGCCCTTGTCAAAGATAGTGTGTTGGTGTGTTGTACCACTTGGGTGACTTGTTGTTTTGCTGTCAGCTTAACTGCTTCATTTTAATCTTTTCCATGTAGTTGTGACTGGACTCTCCAGACCTCGATTTGCCTCCAATCAGGGGCTTTAGAATATCCTATCTCAATCGGCTAAATACACACTAAACATTTAACTTGCAATAAATATTATACTGCTATGTGTATATATATTTTATCGTAATGAAAATTACTTTACTCATGTCTAGTGTTGGCAAAGACTCAAGTCATTTGAGTCTTAATTTATGAGACTTGACTTAGTTTTTTAGACTCTAGTCATTTAATTGAAGCTTGAGTTCTTTCCATAGTGTTGGGGCCTCGAGTCTTCTATAAAGCCTAGAATGTTATTGTTTACACCTAAGTCTTTTTGAACAACTGAGTTATGAGTTATGATGAAACTCAAATCTACTTGTTGGGGTACATGAGATTACGCTACCTAGGGCCCGTTTCATAAACGCTTTTAACTTGTATTACAAGCGGAAGTCTCTTTTTAGGGTTCCTTAGCCAAAATAGTGCCTACTTAATCTACCATGCACTTACTTTGAGCTTTCAAACCTTATCTGAAATATGAAATTCAAGCATATATACTTAATAGGAAATTAAAAAGTGAGTCGCTTGAGTTGTGATTAAAGGCTCGTAAAAGGTCTCGACTCACAACTCAAAAGACTGAAGTCTTTTAAGCTCGAAGTCCCGTAAATATGAGTCGAGTTCTTAAAATGTGGACTTCAAAAACTTGAGTCTTTACCAACACTACTTATGTCTGTCCAAGAACACAGAGACAAGCAAAAACACAAATAAACAAATTAATTTACCAAGTCACTGTAATTGTAACCTGTAGAATGTGGGCCAGAGAAGAAGGTAGGCTGCTTTCGTCTTTCAATAATGCGCGGTTCTCGAGGCAAAAATAAAAAAATTGCCACGCGGACGAACGCATTTGCAGAAACGCATAAATAGGAGAAACAGTGCGACATTCTTCCTCTTACCCGATATTATCTCTGATGCGACAGCGGCATCAACGGCGCTGACCAATATCACGGGTAAACTATCATTTGCAGACATGATAATTAATGTTTATGCAACTTTTTTCAACATGCGTAGCTGATGTTGATGAGACTACGTTTCCGATGGGTGATGAACGTATGGATACGTTGTATCAACGTATTATATCAATTTTCTCTATATGACCGGCGGCAAAATAAAATAACTATCATATGAATTAAGTCAAATTTCGATATTATACTCTAAGCGTATGACATTACACGACAATGACAGTTGGGAGCAGTGCTGCCAGGTTGCAAAGTAGAAAATCTGTCTTAAATAAATAAATAAAATATTTTTATTTTCAGACAACGCAGCTCTGGTGAAAGACCAACGCGGCACAACTTGCACAGGTGAATATCTACGCGATCAAATGCTTTTTAAAAGTCGAAGTAACTAACTCGTCAACCTGAATTCCGTTTTATAAATGATCTGAAATGGAATCCAGCAAGGTTAAAAGGTTTGTTTCCAAAGAGCGACGAGGCCTAAAAAGCCATTCTGAGCATCGCAGAGCGGCTTTAATAGCCCATGGAATTGGTACCTTTTGCCTTGCATCAAATCGGGTATTTTGTTTTTTTTTATATGTTCTATCTGTTGTGATGATGTGGTTATGGCAAATCTAAATTTTCGACCTTGGACCCGACCCGTGTCAAATTTTTGAAAACCATTAAATTTTCGGACTTTTTTTCAGTTTCCACCAATTTTACTACAGGGGCCTATTTTACGGCAAATGTCACTGTATACTTTAAAGAAGACTAAATTTTGAACAAAAGTAGGTTAAAGTGAGAAGGCGATAAAACAAATAATTTGTAAGATACAGAAGTTCCAAAATTTGCAAAAAACAATCATTCATTCAATCAAGTTGTCGTCAATGTGGTCAACTATTGACCCATTTTACGTTATTAAATGTCCTTGTACGTTATTAAAGTACACACCATTCGCAACAAAACGAGACCTATTCGGTCTATTAAGAGGATATACTAGCAAAAGGCCTTTTGGAAATGAGTACTTTTAAAAACTATTGCTATTGCATCACCTGAAATCCCGCGTATTACAGTGCAAAAGGGACAACTGCAGCTCGGAACGATCTGACCTACAAAAAATTCGCGAAAACAGGGTTTTTTTAGTACCCTATTACCTCGTCGAAAACTGGACTAATTTTAGTTTATATTTCACATATATTATAACGAGGGCTTCGGCTCTCTGAAACTGCAAAAAATGCCACCATCCGGCGCCATAAGCACACGTTCAGTTAACAAATTTAACGAATATAAAAGAAAAACAGAATATACAGAAGTATTAAGTTTTAGAGGGCCTCTAATTCTTAAAATAAAAAAAATATTAAGAAAAATAAAACATTGGGGCATGGCACAGTAATTATGAATACTAATATTATAAATGCGAAAGTGTGTCTGTCTGTCTGTCTGTCTGTTACCTCTTCACGCTTAAGCCGCTGAACCGATTTGGACGAAATGGATTTGGTATGGAGATAGTTTGAGTCCCGGGGAAGGACATAGGCTACTTTTTATCTCGGAAAAATGCCCTTATCCGCGATAAACGAATTTAAGGCGGACGAAGTCGCGGGCAGAAGCTAGTAGATTATATTTATAAATAAATTAGCTCTATGACAATTATCCAGGGAGGAAACGGGGGATTTCGTTTGTATGGAGGAACGGCCACTAGTGAATCCTCTTAAGACCTGATATTTCTTTAGATACAGCTGTTCCAAGCTTCGGAGGTGAGTAAACAAGATAATAGAAGGGTTTGTAAAATGAAATGCGATATAAAAAATAAGCATTATAACTTGCGTAAAAACATACCTAGTAGTTATAACCTGATTGAATGCAGTACTGGACAGAAGATTTTTTTTCTTGTACATCTTTGATGGACCAGGCTGATCTTTTAAATCTACAGCACTCCTTTTGGGGAGAGCTTACCTCGGTAACATTTCTTCATCGACCGGCTCAGGCAGCTCGAAATCGTCGTTTAATGTTGGGTCATCGATGAATGGTTCGTCAATGTCGTCACGTATCAGGTCTGGTTTGTTCTCGCAGGACTGGCCGCTGCAGCTGTTAGAAGATGTGGACTTGGAGACACGCAGAAGCATAGTACTGCAGTGTGATGGTGCACCATGCCATTTTGCCTTGGACGTAAGAAACTATTTCAATCAAAGATACCCTGAAAGATGGATTGGTCGTTGCGGCCGGGGTGACGCCTGCCTTATAGCCTGGCCTCCACGGTCCCCCGACCTAAACCCCATTGATTTTTTTGTATGGGGATACTACAAAGACCGTCTACTCAAGAGAATGCTGCAATTTGGACGAGTTAACCCGGAAATTGAGAGTAGCAGAAGAAACCATTAAAAATAATAGAAGTGCATTCAGACGTTTAAAAGACAACTTTTTTCGGCGATGTCGCACTTGCATTGAGCAACAGGGGGGCCATTTTGAAAATTTCTTGTAATTTAACACCTTGTAATTGGTTTTACTTTGTTTGTATTAATCATCATGTAAATTAAAATTTTGCACTTACCACATTTAGATTTCAATTTTTTGATTGAAGCCTTATGAATAATAAAATGAAATTTTCAGGGTAGCTACCTGATACATAGAGCAAGTTTTTAAAAGCCAAACGGTATTTTTTTTATGTGATTTTATCTTTTTAAAGCCCCTTGAAGTTGTGAACATATAACAATAACCTTCCAGGATGTTATCCTTGCGGTCCATCTGTTATCTGTTAGTCTGGCTGTGTGTCCAGCCCACCGCCACTTTAGCTTTTTGCAATGAATCAGAGCGTCTGTAACTTTTGTCTTCTTTCGAATTATAGCATGGGGTATTTTTTGAATTCGTTTCATTTTTAACATACTCCTTTCCATTCCTCTTTGACACGTCCTGATTTTTGCTTTCGCTTGATGTGTGAACTTCCAAGTTTGGCTAGCGTGTGTTAATGATGGCAGTATGCAGGTATCCATAACCTTTTGCTTAATTATGATCGGCATGTCACTTTTCATAATTACTTTTAAGCTCCAAAATTTTTTCCAATCTATTATCATTTCAATAGAGAGGATATGATCCACGGTTGAGAATCCTCTTCTAAATTCTGCCTGCTCTACGGACTGTTGGTTTTCTATAGCGCCTCTGATTCTCTTTTCCAGAATTGATGAGAATAATTTGTATATTGAAGACAGCTACATATAAGTTATATATTCCTTGATATAGGAAAACCTGTTCGAAAGGAGAATTTTGGAAAGAAATATAAAAAATAGGCGTTTCAAAAACAGAAAACAGTGAAGGACGCGCCAAAGAGCTTAGATTTTTGACCTTTGATATTTTTTATAAATATCCTCTATTCAAAAAACTGATATATTTATTAATGGAAATACTGGTTTTTAGAATGAACTTCAACCAAAAAAAACTTGACTGCAATGGTTTATAATATACCAAGTTAACATGGGTGGACAAGTGCAAAACACCAAATCTGATATTCACCCCTTAAGACCCGGGTACCCGGCTAGCTAAAATCCGGGTTTTCTAAAAAAACTATATGGGTACTAATATAAAGTGCTTTTATGGGTGTTAAGAAATAAAACGATATAATTAAATGATATAGTGCTAATATTTATGGGTTACAATGTGTTACGTCACCGCATAATCGCACCAAACGATTACCTGACTAACTAGACTACCTGCGCGGCCACGACACCTATGATAGGGAAGAACTAAACGGAACAATGAACAATGAACATGCCGGCATTGCGAGTATGTGGTGTTTCTTCGCGTTAACAATTTTTACAACTTACGCTCAGTGCGGTACGCACCATATTTGGCGGTTTTTCCACTGATAAGAATAAGAATAAGAATAATTTATTTTGTAAAACATAGGTAGGTACATGGGTGTTTCATAAATTGCTTAGTAACACTATGTTTTGCCGAAAGGCATACAAAATTCGAGAGTGTAGCATGCATAATACAAAAAATAATAGTCAAAATTAATTAATATTCATTATTATTATCATTAACATTATTATCTATTAAAAATTCTTGAGTAGAATAGTACGCCTTTTAACTAAGAATTTAAACAACGATTGCTTAAACATTTGAATATCCTGCAATTTTCTAATAGTAGTTGGTAGTTTATTGAATATTTTAGGTGCCATTACAAATATACTTTTATCAAATAGAGCAGTTTTATGTGGTTCGTGGTTTATCCTACTCTGCATACGAATACTGTTAAATTTTGCGAACTGGTTCAAATTGCTCTTTACATATAAAGCTGTCTCGTATATGTAAAGAGATGGGAATGTCAATACACTTAGTCTAGTGAAATGAGATCTGCATGATTCTGTGGGCTTTAGACCACAGACGGCTCGAATACATTTTTTTTGGCATTTAAATACTAAATCTTTGTTTGTCGCATTACCCCAAAAAATTACGCCGTATCGTAATGTAGATGTGACGTATGCGTGATAAGAGGTCAGAACTGTGGATTGGTTAACTACTTTACTAAGATGATATAAAGCATATGAGTACTTATTTAGTTTTTTGCATATTATGTCAATTTGATTTTTCCAATTTAATTTACTATCTAAGCTTAACCCTAAGAATTTTGTGATGTCCGTTTCATCAATAATATGATCCTTATATGCTACTTTTAAGTTTGTAATTTTGTCAACTCTCTGTTTAAAATTCATTATTTTGGTTTTTCCTAAATTAATACGAAGATTGTTACTGTTCAGCCATTCTATGAGAGATTTTAGCGAGCTATTAATTTTATCTTCATATGCATGTAAGTGTTCTCCAGTAAATATAACTGTACTGTCGTCGGCAAAGAGAACCATAGATTCATCTATCACTTGTGGTAGGTCATTAATATAAATGAGAAAAAGCAGCGGACCTAAGACACTACCCTGTGGAACCCCAAATTTTATTACTCTGTAATCGGAAGAGTAAGTGATCTGCTTCCTAGTTTTCACACATACGTAATCTAGCTGAGTAATTTGTTCTCGGACGTTGATGCGACGCAAGTTGATTCTGCCCAGTAACTTGTTTGCTATGTTTTGCCTAAAATATCTTTATTGGTTATAAAAAGTGTCTGACTTACAGAGATATAGCCGTAGGGCTTGCAAACAGCATACAAAGTTCTTTCGTACGTTCTGGGGGATTATCAGTGTGGCTTTAGACCAAATCGTAGCTTAGTCATAAAAAGCAAAGTGTACCGGATGACCGCACAATTACAAATATAATATTATATAGACTTAACATAAGACCTGAAATACCTACAAAATTTATAAGTTAATAAAAAGTACGATTTGTTCAATAAATTAATTTCATATCTTTCTATCTAACCCCGATAGAAAGATATGAAATCATTGCTTTAACTTAACAGTTAAAGGAATAATATTCATACGTTCAATTTAAATATCAGTTGTATGAAGCCCATAAGGCGATAAAATACATAGTGGAATAATGTATGTAAACTTTCCACAGGTATTGCACAACATTTGCAACTATACCATAACATTGGTAATTTTCCATGAAAACCCAATATGTTGCACAATAATTGTTAATTAAAATTCTAAGAAATAATAAAATTACCCCCTCCCCAACCAATATACGGCTCGAGTATAAAAGCCAAAGCTAATTCAATTGACAATAACCCCACTATATGTGGCATACGAATGAACACATAAATATACAAATAGTCCCCATACTATTCATGTCGTTACTACAAGTTATCGGTACTACTTACTAGCCTTTGGAAATACTTACAAGAAATAATCGTCAAGTGAATTAGCTTCAGTCAGATAGATATCAAAGTTAAAATAGGAAGCCTAAGTATTGGTTTAGGAACGGGATTTCGATATAAACTGTGACTTTTTATTCTCTACTTCACCTACACTGCTCTTAAAGCTATCGAAAGGGGTTCAGACTGCTTTTACAGTCCTCAGTCTGCACACAAAGCTTTAGACCAATAGTTTCCTGCTCAAACAGGTTATTGAGAAATGGGAGTATGCACAATTGCTCAAGCCAAGCACGTACTTTTTGTAGACTTTGCGAAGGCATATGATAGCATTGATCGGAGAGCCCTCTTCACTATCCTAGGGAATTTCCACATTCCAGGAAAGTTAGTTGACATGGTAGAGGTGGCGACGAAAGAGAGTAAGATGAAGATTAGTGTTGGAGGCAACCAGCCAGGATGTGAAAGTTGCCGTTGAAACTCTCGAACGGGGAGCGGCGAAGGTCGGCCTACGAATAAACCACGACAAGACTGAGTATCTCCACATTAAACGCTATAGTAACCATAGAGCCCTACGAAAAGACCTATATGTAGGACGCTTAGACCGAGGAGTGGTTGACAGGGGACTACAACTGAACTGCTGTGCAGCCTCATGAGCCACGGTTCCGACTGACTCTAACATAGGGTCGGGCAAAGCCTCCTGGAACTCGTCATCTTCTGTACGGTCCGGTTCTTGTAACATTGACGACTCGCGCGAATCGCCATCCGGCAGATCCGGGTTAAGAATGTCGTGGTTGTGGAGCTCAATAATGGGGGTGTTCCCCACTTCTTCTCCTGTGATAGAAGGTGGCTCCTCCTCCGGCGCTCGTGTGAAGTTGGGCGATGAATTATCATCCTGGCGGTCCAGGACCGCCATGTCTGTATCCCCACCTTCATAAGGGGTGCAATTGTAGCCTTTGTATACAACTATTTGATTTTTAAGCTTTTTAAAGGTCATCAATGTGATATTGTCTTTTACAATGTACACGACTTTGCCAATTCGTTTTACTATTGTACCCCTGCACCATGTAAATTTACCATTTGTTATATATTTTTTAAATAATACTTGATCTCCTTGAGAGAAACGCTGTTTATTATGGCCTCCTGCTTTATTCTGTGAACACTGATTTTTATACACAACATTAGCAAGCGACGGAGATGAGGGCGCCGGCACACGAGGGTTAATCAAGTCCAACCGAGATCTGAGTTTTATACCAGCCCATATACCAGCTCGGCAGGCGAAACCCCAGTTGTTGTGTGTACAGAATTCCTATAATCAAACAAATATTTATAAAGATTTTTACACGAATTCTGTACTCCTTTGACGCAAAGTAAACTAGCTTTAATGCCTTTTTTAATTATTTTAATATAGGATTCCGCCTGTCCATTGCTAGCGGGGTTATATGGCGGTGACGTCACATACGAAATAGCGTTTAGTGCACAAAAAGCCTCAAACTCGCGCGAAGTAAACGACGTACCATTGTCACTAACTAAAGTGTACGGAATTCTGAACCTAGAAATAAAATCACACAATTTTTCAATTGTCGCCGCAGACGTCGACGCGTTATTCATATTATACACTTCGACCCACTTCGTATACGCGGCTACCACAACTAAAAATATTTTTCCATTAATAGGACCTAAAAAATCACAATGTATCCTATGGAAGGGTTGCGGGGGGTAGGGCCATTGCGCGAGTGGCGCGCGGGCCGGTGTCGGCCGCAGCTGCAGGCACACAGTACTCGAATTAATCATACTTTCCAAAGCCGCATCAACCCCCGGAAACCAGAATCTAGACCGAACCTCCGCCTTTGTTTTTACTATACCTAGATGAGAACGGTGTAGTTCCTTTGGAACGATATTCTGTAGGTTTCCTGGAATAACTATTTTGTGGCCCCTCATAACACAGCCGTTTTCATAAGAAAGTTGTAACCTACATAAATGAAACGGTTTTAAGGTCAGATCTACCATTTTTTTTAGGCCAACCATTTAAAATAAAGCGTATAACTCTTTGCAGAGTTACATCTTTACGCGTTTGTTCGCGCAACTCGTTTAGTGTTACAGGTAAGTTACCTTCCACGACGAAATTAATGTACGAGGCTCGATCAGGAATGTCTTGCTCCGCCCCCTCCGCTGCTCGCGCACCCGCCCGCTCGGGTAAGCTAGCACGCGATAAGAAATCCGCACTATTGTCAGCGCTCCGTACGTACTCAATGTTATAATTGTACCCACTTAAAAACATAGCATACCGTTGAAGCCTATTCGCCGACACTTCCGGAATGCCGCGATAGGGCCCCAAGATTGACAATAGGGGCTTGTGATCAGTTCGGAGGGTGAACGGTTCAGCCCGGCCGTACAAATATTGGTGGTACCTCCGTACCCCAAATATGATTGCGGTCGCTTCTTTTTGAATTTGCGAGTATTGTTTCTCCGCAGCATTTAATGTTCTCGACGCGAAGGATATCGGACGTTCGCCATCGGCGTCGATCTGTGATGAAATCGCCCCCAAACCAGCTGGGCCAGCATCTACGGTCAACAGCAGCTTCGCAGCCGGGTTGAAATGTGCTAACACTTGTTCCGAGGCGAGACACTCTTTAATGGCGACAAACGCTTTGTCGTGCTCTTTAGTCCAAGTCCACTTTACTCCTTTTTTAAGCAAGTCATATAAAGGACTTAATATAGCAGAAGCATTTGAGACGAAATTCCTATAATAATTTACTAACCCCAAAAAGGATTGCAACTGATTTACGCTTGCAGGCACCGGCGCTTCTACCATAGCCCTGACTTTAAGCGGGGATTTATTCAGGCCATTCTTATTAATTACATAACCCAAATAATTAACCTCATCTTTAAAAAAATCACACTTCTCCTTTTGAAGCGTGAGGCCTGCGTTTTGTAATCTTAGCAGCACCTCATTAAGCCTATGCAAGTGTTGCTCGGTGTTCTCGCCTGTGATGAGCACATCGTCGAGTAGGCACAACGTGCCCGGCACCCCTGCTAGCACAGTCTCCATGGCACGCTGGAACAATGACGGAGCCGAGCACAGCCCGAAAACCATCCTTGTATACCTGAAGATTCCCCGGTGCGTATTAATACAAGTCATCTCCTGTGACTTGTCGTCTAATTCGAACTGATTGTAGGCATTCGACAAGTCTAGTTTCGTAAATTGTTGACCGCCGTGTAGCTTCGCAAAAAGTTCAGTTATAGTAGGCAATGGGTACTGATCAACAACCAGCTGTTTGTTTACGCCCGTCGAATAATCGGCACAAATCCTAATCGATCCTGATTTTTTTAAAACAGGAACGATCGGTGACGCATAATGGGCATGACTAACCGGCACTAAAACGCCTAATGACAACAATCGGTCTATCTCCTTATCCACTTTATCTCGCAAAGCAAATGCTATCGGCCGCGCGCGAATGAAAACCGGTTTCGCGTTGTCTTTTAATTGTAGGCTGACTTTATACTTATTGAATCGTCCTAACTTATCGGAAAAGACTGATGGATACTGTTTTTCTAGCCTAGAAACCATTTCACTACTTGCGTTGGCTTGTTCACAGTATCGGACTGGCAAAAGTTCTAGCTTAAAGAGCGAAATAAAATCACGGCCTAATATCTCCGCAGCGGCATTCCGCACGACATAAACACTAAGTGAATGAGTTTGCTGCGCGTAAGTGACGGGTAGGAGTGCTACCCCTAAGCATGGAATGTTATCCCCGGTGTACGAAAATAACCGTTTCTTTGTTAACGACAATGGCACATTAGTAAAATATTTTTTGTACGTAACTCTCGGAAATCGCTGTAACGGCAGATCCGCTGTCTACTTCAAATTTAAGTTGCACCCCCGAAATTGAAATTGTTTCGATCATTGGCTCGCCTTTCCTTAAACGAATATTAAAACACTTACCGTCGTCGCTATCGCCCTCATCCACGTCACTCGCTTCTGGAAAATTTAAATTTTTACACATTCTGCGTAAATGACCGACCGCTTTGCACTTTTTACATTAAGATTTCCCGAAACGACACTGAGATGTTTTGTGATTATAATAACCACACACTTGACACTGCACTTAATTGTTCTCGACCGCAGTCACTCGTTGCCGTGTTTGTGTGATTTTAAACAGCTGTTCATGATTATGAGCCGGCTGCGCGGCCGCTGCGCACCGCCTTGGCCAGAGTCAGGCCCTTAAGGTCCTGTGCGAAGAGTTTGTCCCTCTCCGGCCCAGATAATAATCCCATGACGAATCTATCTCGGAGAGCTTCCCCCACATTGGAGAACCCGCAGTGCGCTGATAAGCCGCGCAGACGCGCTGCCCACTGGGTAAACGTTTCTCCCGACTGCTGCGTAGCCGCGTAAAATTTGAACCGTTCGCCAAATCCACATCGCTTTGGAGTGAAGTGTTCATCCAGCAGCCGGACGATGTCTTCGTATGGCACGTCCTGTACCTGCTTCGGCAGCGCGAGGTCCGCTGCTAGCTTGTATGTGCCATCGCTGAGTGCGCTAAGTAGAATCGCTCGTCTTTTTGTTCCCGCAGCATCTGTCGTCTGATTAATATCATTCGCGATGAACCACTGAGAAACCCTAGCCTTGTATGTGTCCCAAGACTGAGTATTATGGTCAAACGCGGACAAAAATCCGAATATTGCACCAGACATTTTCCGTTATTCGCTTTTTTTTAAAAAAACGTAGGTAGTCGTCGCCACTGATAGATACGCGGGTGAGGACAAGTAAAACCACTGCTTGCTGTTAGCGTACTGACGTGTATTCCGAAATCCAACATGGACGGGGGTGCGCACACACACCCACACACATATACAACACCGACCAAAAATCAGACTAAAATCCCTCAACCTGGCATTTTTCAATGCCAACGAATGACAGACTTCATTACAGAAAACGACATACTTATTGACGAGCAGTTTGGGTTTAGGCCCAAACACTTATGTGTCTAGCAGGTGCACCGGATTTTGCATATCACGGAGCATGTGCTGGACGGACTGAATGACAGACATGACTATGCCCTCTGTAGTGAACGCAAGACTGGAGCGATATTCCTGGACGCGGCCAAGGCATTCGACAAGGTGTGGCACGCCGATCTGATACATAAACAGTATCAGATGGGCATGCCTGACCGTCTGGTGCGCCTCATCCAGGAATACCTGACTTACCGACAGATAAGGTACAGAGTCGACGGCACCCTTTCCACTCCGCATGGCATTGCCGCGGGAGTCCCTCAGGGCTCAGTGCTGTCGCCGACTCTGTACTCTCTCTACACGAACGACATACCGACACAACCTGACGTACGACTGGCACTCTTTGCCGACGATACTGCGCTCTTCACTTCCAGTAGAAGTCGTCGCTATTGTCCGAGACCTCCAGCGTGCACTTGACGACTTAGGTCGTTGGTTCAAGCGCTGGAGGATCGAGGTCAACGCAGAGAAGAGCGAAGCCATCATATTCCGACACGACTTCCATAACGTCTACGACAAACTCGACAGACTCAAACTGCACGACAAATACATACCTTGGACAGACGAGGTAAAGTATTTAGGAGTGACTCTCGACAGAAACCTGACTTACCGACGACACATCAAAAAGGCCAAAGACCGTGCAACCTACGTCCTTAACCGACTGGGGCCAATGATCGGCAGGCGTAGTAAGATGCGGTTTAGTAATAAACTAGCTCTTTTCAACGCCTGCGTGAGGCCAATACTGACGTATGGGTGTACTGTCTTTGGTCACGTGGGACAGAAACAGCTGCACCAACTACAAGTTGTGCAAAACAACTTTTTACGACGAGCACTCGACGCTCCCCGACGGGTTGCCAACCTAGACCTACACATAGCTGCCGGCATACCGACGATACACGAACATATACGTGACCTAGCACAAAATTACTACGACAAGGCCGACGACCATCCGAACAAGCTGTTCACTCACGCAATCAACTACGACCCACCCCCGTCTCCTAAGGAGGCGGATTACATGACGACGCAAATCAAATCAAATCAAATCAAAATATTCTTTATTCAAGTAGGCCTAGTTACAAGCACTTTCGAAATGTCAGTTACATGAGAGTGAATGTTTGCTGGGAGAAATACAATATGATCCAACATTTGCTGCAAGGATTAGGGAAACCCAGAAAAACCTAATCAGATCATTTAACTTAAGTGTAATATTATTGATAAAATCATCATTTTTAAAATTAAAATAATCAAGAAGATAAATCCCAAAAGGATTGTCAATAAAAAATAAATAATCTAGAATGTGTCTAGAATAAAATTCTAAATGTCAGAGTATATAAAACAATTAAGATTAAAATAATAATAATACCTTAGGTATTCGTTAAAATAATTATTCATATGCCTACATGACGCTATAATTTACATTAATCCCACGCGGCTTCATCATTCATGTAGTCTTGTGTGCTATAATAAGCTTTAGAAAATAATTTTCGTTTCACAATATTTTTGAATTTACCAATAGACAACTCAGTTATGCTGCTAGGAAGTTTATTATAAAATCTCACACAGTTACCCATGAATGATCTCCTTATTTTATGGAGCCTAGTAGCAGGCACTGCGAGCTTATGCTTATTTCTAGTATTAATATCATGTATATCACAGTTCTTCTTAAAGTCGGTAATATTTTTATGTACATACATAATATTCTCATAAATGTATTGACAATGCACTGTCATTATATTAATGTCCTTAAACTTATCTCTAAGCGACTCTCTATAGTTTATTTTATATATCGCACGAACAGCCCGCTTCAGCAGAACAAATATAGTATTAATGTCGGAAGCACTGCCCCATAGTAAGATGCCATACGACATAATACTGTGGAAATAACTGAAATACACTAATCGAGCCGTTATCACGTCTGTTAATTGACGAATCTTACTTACTGCAAAAGCTGCAGAACTCAGTCTATTCGAGAGATTAGCAATATGGGGACCCCATTGGAGCTTAGAATCTAATGTTATACCGAGAAAGACTGTACTATTAACTAGTTCCAGTTCCTCACCTTTAACCATAACGCTTGCTTGCTCGTGTTTTACGCTACTCGTGACAAACTTAACACATTTATTTCTCATTCAACAATAAATTATTTATATTAAACCAATTTACTACTTCACAGATAGCATTGTTTACGTCATTGTGGGATCGTTGATTTCGTACGACTTTGAAAATTAGAGACGTATCATCTGCAAACAAAACTATCTCATGGTGGGTCTTTACGAGGTGTGGCAAGTCGTTTATATAGATAAGGAACAGGAAAGGTCCCAATATTGATCCCTGCGGCACACCCATAGAGACTAATGACCCCGGCGAACGCTTTCCATTCACGTCAACCCTTTGTATTCTACCATTTAAATAAGACTAATAAATTTAGTGCTAATCCTTTAACTCCGTAGTGGTGTAGCTTCCTGATCACTGTCTCATGATTAACGCAATCGAAGGCCTTAGATAAATCACAGAAGATGCCTAAAGCATCTCGCGATTCCTCCCAGGCATCGAAAATGTGTTTTACGAGCTCAACTCCGGCGTTGGATGTCGAGCGACCCCGCGTAAAACCGAATTGCTTACTATGCATCAAATTATTCAAATTAAAATGTTTTAACAATTGATATAGAATTAGCTTTTCAAAAATTTTACTAAATGCAGGTAGTACAGATATTGGTCTAAAGTTAGTGGGGTCAGAGGTACTACCTGATTTAAATAAAGGAGTTATTTTGCTATGTTTCATCAGATCAGGAAACTCACCGCAGTCAACACTGTTATTGAATATATCTGCCAAGTCAGGCGCTATTACTTCTATTAGGGATTTGACAGCATGGACTGAGACCCCCCATAGGTCATTGGTTTTTTTGACATTAATTGATTTAAATGCCTTTACTACATCTGAAGGACTGACATGTTTAAAATAGAAGTCCTTTCTACATTCTGGTACGTTTTCTTTTAACAACAAAACGGCAGACGAAGGTGATGAATTTAAACACTTTGTTGTGGATACTGGTATATCGGTGAAGAAATTTTCAAATTCTGTTGCTACATCTAAACTAGAATCTATAATTTTGCCATCAATTTTTAATTGTAGATCACTAATTTCGTGCCTTGATCTACCAGTCTCACCATTAATCACTTTCCAGGTGGTTTTGATAATATTAGAACTATTTTTGATTTTCTGGGATAAATAATTACGTTTGGCAATATGACAATCAATTTTGAATTGTTTTGAATATTGCTTTACATGTTCTTTAAATTCAACACTCGTATTAAACCGCCGTTCCTCATACATGGCATACAGTGCTTGTCTCCGTTTGTGTAAGTCCGCAGTAGCCCATTCGCTAAATACTGGTGCACCGCCAGCCACAACCGATTTGGAAGTAAATATTGTATTATAATGTTTCATAAAAGTTGTAAAGAATGAATCATACATGTGATTAGGACTCATTTCAGAAGACAGAACGGGTAGCGCCTGAAACAAATGTTGCTTCATTCTTTCTTCAAAGACTCATACCCAGCCAAGACATACCCCTATTAACCGTTAACCCTGACGACGACGACTCTGACTCTGACGAACTCGCCGACAGTATCAGAGCTTTACACGACTTGACGACCCAAGCCCTGGATGTCCGCGCCTTTCAAAGGGCAAAGCGTAGACATGTCAGAAGACCTCGACACCTACTGACTGACCCGGATGATGTCATCACGGCCACCATTAAACAATGGTACCCTGATTACTCATCCGACACTGACGACGACATCTACAGAGACGTAAACCATACCGCTGACATCTGTATGGAACGTGACGCCAGACGACAGGAACGACGCCTGCGCAATCAGGCACGACGACGAAACCAACCGCACACTCTACTTGCACGCCGACGTCTCCGCCGGCGGGGACGCCCACCGCGGAAACAACAGTTTAACCACAAGACCGTAGAGAAAAGCATAGGCCGACAAACAACCGACATACAGACTGACGCAACAACAAAATAGTGTGAAGACTAGGAACACTATTGCTGCTCGTAGCGCCCGCGCGCGGCAGCCCCACGCGCTAGGTGCCGAGGATGTCGTGGCACCCTGGCGCCTAGCACAAATGACGACGGTAACAGCAAACATGCTGCCGTACAAATCAAATTACATGACATGACACCGCTTCTCCCGGGGCTTCCGCTTGAACGGGACCGGGATAGGCGGTGCAGCGAGGGCGACCGTCGGGGATAGCTTCTACTGGTGTTGTGGCAGCTGGCTCCGGCTCGTGTTCGGGCGCTTTATCGTCAGTGGTTTTGAAAATAAAATGGTTTTGAAAATAAAATTGATGTGCGAGTTTTGGATGTGCGTCCGTGTGCGTATAGGTGAGCATCTACAATCCTCCGATTTGGACTACTGAGCTCCGGTGTGGAGCTTTCTTCAATAATTGTCATGTCTTTGGTGTTTGTTGCCATTTGTTCTAACTCGGTTTCAGAGTCGGTATCGGTGTCGGTGTCGGTGCCTTGCGGCAGCGGGTCTAGGCTAGGCATTGATCTAGGCCTTGCGGTGGGTGACGGCGAGGGTGAGGGGTACTCCCGGGGCATGGGGGTTGCCTCCAGGTCGCTTCCCGCATCCACATAGTCATCACTCATTTGGGCGGGTAGAATAATGTCTCGGTAATAATTTCTACCCACCCTTCTCAGCGTCGGTGTCGGTGGTGTCTGCGGTGGCGGGGGGGTTATTGTTGACGTTACGACGTTCGTGAATATATTCCTGATACCCCTTGTTTCAGGATTTGGGGGCAAATGCCCTTTTAAGGGTGCTGGGGGGGCGTGCACGCAAGTGCTCCCCTGCGTTTTTGTCTGAGGGGCGGGACGTTTCTGGCTTTGCCGGGGACCCAGCCAGTGTAGCCAGGAGGCGGTCGATTGACCTCCCCCTCGCCTCCCCCTTGCGGGGGGACCCACTGGGTGTAGGTAGGCCTCCATCGCCAGATTTCGGCCCACCCTCCCGGAGCGGCTCAGAGTTGCGTTCCCCCTCCATGTGGTGACTTCGCTTGTATATTTGGCGCCGCACGTCGCTCGTCCCTTCTAGCCGTGACACGTCACACCGCTTCTCCCGGGGCTTCCGCTTGAACGGGACCGGGATAGGCGGCGCAGCGAGGGCGACCGTCGGGGATGGCTTCTATAGGTGTTAGGCGGCTGACTGCGGTTTAGGAACCGGGCGCGTGATCATCAGTGTTTTTTAATCAAAATGCTGTTGATAGCTGGATGTGTGTGAGACCGTGTACAGATGTGTGCGCTACTACAATCCGATACCAGTAGGTCAGGTCTGCGAGCATCTCACACTGTCCTTGGAGGAGTGTGGGGGGGCCTTTTCTGCGCTTTGCGCACTGAGGCTGAGGCGGGATCTCAACCTGTAACAACAGGTTGTGCTGTTTTTGCTTTGTAGCAGGTACGGTGTCTTTTGGCTACCTTGCGGCCGGGTTTCGGCCTCTTGGCGGCCTTGATGTTCTTTCTTCTTTCTTATTGGTGTGTTGGCCAATCTGCGGTATGGTGGTATTTGGCCTTTCTGCGGCTTGGTGGATATTTTGTTGTATTCGGCAGCTATTAGCCATCACACGGGAGTGGCAAAAGTTCCCGTGGCAGTGACCGCGAACGGGCATCGGGTGGACGCGCGTGAAGCGGCGCTATCCCTCTCAGTAGCGCGTGGCGGGATCCGTCGGCTCTTGCAAACATTTGTTTCGCCAGCTTCCGGATGAAGGCGTCCAAATCCTCCCACTTCAGCGCCCTCTGGAGGTGGGTGCTCCGCACATAAGCACATAGCGTGGGGTGTCTGCTATCGTTCGGAGTGCCAGGTTCTCCTGTGCCTGCAGCTTTTTCCTATTGGTGGTGGCCAGCAGGGCGTACCAGGCTGGCGCTGCGTACGTGAGCCTGGACCTCACGTAAGTTTTGTATAACCCCAGCCTTGTGCGGATGGGGAGGTTGCTTCTGAGTATCGGCAGAAGTTTGGTGCGGGCGACTCTTGCCTTGGTGACGGTTTCTGCTACGTGCTGTTTCATCGTGTCTATCGTGACCCCGAGGTACTTCACCTCTGGTTCCACTCCACTTTGTGGTGTGCAGCGTACCTAACGCACACATACTCATCTCTCCTCCCTTATATTAGCTCGCACCTTATAGTATTGAGCAGTAATAAATCATATTAAAACACATCACTTGTTTCCATTAAGCGCCATCCTTACATGGCGACCCTGCCAGTGCTCCTTATACGGGGGCACTGGCGGGCATCAATGTGCCAGCCAGTGAAATACAAGGACCTTGAATCAGGACATTAGTGAAAAAATAATTTCACGAACGAAACCTTGGTGACAAGAGGTGTGAAAACTTGTGGTGCAGTGTTTAAAAAAAAATGAAGGTCGTTTTTATTCATTTTTTATCTTAATATAAGAGTTGTCGAACATTTCAACGATAATCTTTTCGAGGACGTGCATTTTTTTCGGTGACTAATTCGTACCTAGATCCTGCTACATCTAAATGTAAAAAAAAAGATGACATTAAAAAGTCGATTCCTACATGTCCTTGTTACGGACGAGCGAGACATTGGACAACCTTGGTGCTGTGTTCGGTCTGGTGTTGCAGCGGCAAGAAGGATGACGATTTATCAACGTGAAGAATCGAACTATGTATAACTGTCAGTGAAAAGTGGAAACGGTGTGACGTTGTGACTTTTTTTTCTTTTCATGGTTTTAATTATTTTTATATTTATAAGTTAAACAGTAAGTTCTTATTTTAACAAGTGGGTTTGTTTTTTTTGTTTATCGGTTTATAAATTTTAAGCTATGTTTTAAAACTTAGGGGCCTACTAGAATAATATCTAGTTAAATAATGGACCCACGTACCTAATATTACTATTTCATTTCATTTAATTTAAATTTGGAATATAATGATGTTCGAGAAAACAAAGTCATAGGTATATTAAAGTGCAACATAGAATACATATTTTCAATTGACACATATAATATAATACTTTAGAGAAGATTAGATCACGGGTGGCCAGCATGTCTCCAAATATGGAATGGCATGCGACGTTTGAAATTCCAGCTCCGGTTTCGCGACACAATGTTCGCTCTATGCACTGATTTATAACTTTTAATTGTAGAAATGAAAATTGAATTTGAATTGGTTGTTATAAATAAATTTGCATTGTATCAAAACTTATGTTAGAAATACATTCTTAAATGTCAATATCTCTATCTATGATTGATTGATTGCTTGATATAGATTTTGTTATATGATATTTTACAAGGACATGACATATTTTGAAAATTGGGTATAAGGTTATACGGATTATGAAAAATACAAACTGAGATGTGATGTGATTATCCCTAATAATAAATTGTACTAATTTTAACGCATATTTGGAGAAAAAATATGTTTGTACACAAGCCAGCTAAGAGGTTTTAAAGTGTTGTTTTTTTATAAAGGCGTTTGTAAGTTACGGATAGTGTCGATATTGAAGCACGTTAGATAGGACGTAGGAAAAGGGAAGGTTATATTGGAATGAGTGTAGGAAATAGTTTGACATTTGGATGGTGCTTACAGCATAGTGTTCGGGAAAACTGTAGTAACTAAGTTTTTCAACGAGCAGTTAGCTTGATCACCTAAGTGTTATTGAAATTCTTATATACTGAAGTTTTCATTGTGTATGAATATTTTGAATGTTATTACGAATGTGTTGAAAAGGTCAGTTTTTTTTTTATGAATTGTGTTCAATGATAAATATGACGAAGATGATACCATTCGTCATGAACAGTGACCCGAGAGGCGCTGTTGCACGAAATGATACTTAGCAAGGTACACCAGGGTACAAGACAGGTAGGGAATCCTTGCGATCTGATCATGATTCGGTCGAGAACCAATCGTGAAGGTCCTTGGACACATGGTAAGTATTAATGAAAGGACGTGTTGAAAGAACTGCCTGCATGTATAAAAGGAAAAATATGTCAGTGCGCGCACGTAATAAATAATATCTTGTACCCTAAACTATTAAATAAATGATTATGTACAAGGTCGGCCGACCAGAAATGTAAAAGAGTGCTGTGTACCTTGCCTAGCAAAGTGATGCGGTTTGCACACTTAAGTAATGTTATAAGAAAGAATACTTAATTGATGCATTGAGAATACATATAATGACAAATGAATTAAATGACAAATAAATATGCATTGTAATAATGAATAAAAGTGAATATATAATTAATAATAATGACGTCAATAAATGAAACTAATTAGTAAGAAACTTGCAAGTTAAGAACAAAATCAAATGAAAAACTAGGGACCTAGAAAAATACATGGATGTGACATAGACGTAATATACATTATTTTTTTAAATATAATAAGTATAGAATTTTGTAATAAAATAGTTCATAGACTAGGTATTATCATGTGTGTTATGTTTTAGGTGAAAAGGTAAAATTAAGTTTTTTTTATGATTTGATATAAATATATTTTTTTACCTTTATTATGTGTATTCACTAGAATAAATAAAAAAAAGTATCTTTTTCTTTTAAATGTAACGTAAATTTGTGTGCCTCTGTTTTTTATATGTGTTGTGTTTTATTGTATACCTACTAAGAATACATAGATAAGATGCTTGTTTATTTTTTTTCATGTTTCGTTTGTTTGCAATTGTTATTGTCCTTTTCCATTATTAATAAAATAGCTTTGTAATAAGTAATACATTAGTAATTGAGTTTCAAAATTATGATAGAAGAGTTCAATACAAAAATAAATATCTTATTAAATAAATTCTATCACTTGTTTATCGCCAATTGTATGAAATAGTACCTTGTTTTTTGAGAAAACTGTAGAAATAACTATTATAAAATGATCATGTCTTTAGTTTCAGTAATGTTTATTTTTCACTAAATATAACATTGTGTATAAAAAAAAAATACTTTGTAATTATTAAAGATTTTTTTTTCAATAAGAGGGGAGGTGTGGTGTGCACCGTACCTAACGCACACATACTCATCTCTCCTCCCTTATATTAGCTCGCACCTTATAGTATTGAGCAGTAATAAATCATATTAAAACACATCACTTGTTTCCATTAAGCGCCATCCTTACAACTCCCTCATTTGCCATAGTTAGTGGTGCAGGTGTTCTCTTCTTTCATGTGATCAGTGCTTGTGTTTTACCGACGTTTACTGACAGCCGCCAGTTTTCCAACCATTCTGGCAGGGCGTCCAGCTGGGCCTGCATCTTTCTCGCGGCGTGTGCCGGGCTGATCGAAGATGTGTAGAATGCAGCGTCGTCTGCGAACAGCCCCAGCTGGACGTTGCCAGCAACCGGGATATCGTCGGTGTAGACGGCATAACAGGCGGGCGACAGACAGCTGCCCTGTGGGACCCCAGCACGGATGGGGCGTTCCGTGGATAGGGCCTGTTCTACCGCCACCTGGAAGCGTCTATCGGTCAGGAACGATCGGATGACTTCAATTACTCGGCGGGAGGCGGCGGTGTTCGACAGTTTATGTAGCAGCCCCTCGTGCCAGACCCTGTCGAACGCCTTCTCCATATCCAACATCACGATGACGGCATGCTCCTTCCTGTTGATGCTGTCCGCCATGTAGTGGATGAAGCGCGTGAGCTGGAGAGTTGTGGAGTGTTCTGCTCTGAAGCCAAACTGCTCCGGCCGTGGCTCTATGTGTGGTAGGAGCCTTCCCAGCAGGAGCCGCTTAAACGTCTTTGAGAGTGTTAGCGATGTGGCTAACATTCATCTACGATAACTCAGTACAAAAACAAAAACACGATTTTGAAAAGGTCAATATATTTACACACAACTTATAGGTTCACAAAGGTTTATTCACACGCGAAATCAAACACTAAACTAGGATAACAAGGATTTAATATTAAAGTACGATCGCGGGTACACTAGGTTTTATTAATTAATATGATTATCGCGGGTACAAATTTGATTTAATTTAAAAACGTCACTTAGGGCGATTAGGTTTAATATAAATGCGGATCAAAATTATTAGCGGTTTAATTGCGCGGGCTCTCGCGCGAGAGCAGGAACGAACACTCGCGTAAATTTCGACCGGCCGTAACGATGGGTTTGAGAGCGTCACTAATCGCGTTCACACTGACGAGGTTCGTGGCACTAAATTAACCTAATCGAGACTGACTGGCCCTAAGCTAGGTATAAAGCCTATTAACGTCGACTACTGGATCTCTTGCGGGTTCGGTTCTTGAGGCTTGAAGGCTTCGGTTCTTCTGGTTCTTGAAGCTTCTTCTGGTTCTTGAGGCTTGAGACTTCTTGGCGAGCTGGAACGATACTGACCCTGTTGTCCCTGGTCATCTTAATACGCCAGTGGCGCATAGGGTGCCATTTCAGGGCGGGTCCCTTTTTGGCGGAGTCATCTCCACCCGCTACGACGGGTGGGTCTTCTTCTTTGCTCATATGTGGCAGGCGTCGGGTAAGGTTGCGGTGGAGAGGCCTATGCTCCAATCATGGTGACCGGAAACTGGCCTCTTCCGCGGCCTTAGTGTTGATTATACTGCGGTGCTGCAGTTGGTGGGGTAGTTGCAGTCGACGGGGTGACGGCTGCAAGGTTCAGGATTCAGCAGCGGTTGTTGTTGCTGGTGTTGTTGGTGGAGCTTGTTGGCCTATCTGCGGCGTTGTGGACGTTGGCCTGTCTGCGGCTTTGTGGGTTCCTGGGCGTTCAGGGGACTCAGTTGGCGGGACGAGCTCTCTCGGCAGAGCTCGGCTTCGCTTCTCCGGCGGGCGGGCGTGGAGTGGCGCGATCCCGACGAGTGACGGGACGCTCGCGCTGTCCGCACGACGAAACATGGCACCGGCCAGTTGACCGATGAAGTCATCCAACCCTCGCCATTCTAGGTCTCGGTGCATCGTCTCGTTGCGCATGTAGCGCGGCGCCGAGACGATTGTGCGCAGGGCTTGGTCCTCCTGCGCACGCAGCCTTTTCTTGCTGGTCTCCGATGTTAAAGCGTACCATGCGGGAGCCGCGTACGTGAGACGGGACCGCAGGTACGCTTTGTAAATCCCCAGCTTGGTCTGGAGAGGAAGGCTGCTGGCGAGGATCGGGCGAAGTTGGGTGCGCGCTGACTTCGTTTGCCGTGCGGTGGTCTCGACGTGGTGAGACATCGTGAGTCCCCTGTCGATGGTGACGCCCAGGTACTTCACCGAATGCGACCACGGGATGTCCTGACCGAGCATTCTCAGCGGGGGAGGCTGCTTCACTCTTCCTGTCACAATGGCCTGAGTCTTCGCTACATTCACGCCCATGCGCCAACGCGCTAGCCACTCTGGGACGGCGTCAAGTGAGCGTTGAAGTTTACGGGCTGCATATTCAGTGTTGTAAGACGACGCGTAGAGTATCGCTTCGTCGGCATAGAGGCCCAGCTTGACGTCGCCCAGTACTGGGATGTCGTCTGTGTAGCGGGCGTAGCAGGCCGGTGACAGGCAGCTTCCTTGAGGAACGCCCGCGAGGATCGGGCGCTCTGAAGAGGTGACGTTTTCCACCGCCACTTGGAAACGCCGCTCGGTCAGGAATGATGCTATGATGCGCACGATGCGTCGGGGAGTTGGTGACGTCGACACTTTGTAGAGCAGGCCCTCGTGCCATACTCTGTCGAACGCCTTCTCCATGTCGAGGAGTGCTGCAACGGTGACCTCCTTCTTGTTCATGGCGACTGCCATGTGGTGCAGCACCCTCGACAGCTGCAGAGTGGTGGAGTGTTCAGCGCGGAACCCGAATTGTTCTGCCCTAGGCTGGATGTGGGGTTGTAGGTGGCTCAGCAGGAGTTTTTCGAACACTTTGGAGAGGGTGCTCAGTAAAGTGATCGGGCGGTAGCTTTCCGGCTTGCGGAGGTTCTTCCCCGCTTTGGGTAGCATAATCACCCGGCCAAGCTTCCAGGGTGACGGAAAGTGTCCGGAGCGCAGGATCCCATTGAACAGGCGGGCCACCGCGGCGACTGCGCGCGGCGGCAGATGGTGTAGTGCCATGTTCGGGATCGCATCGGCGCCCGGTGCCTTTCTTGGCTTCGTTCGTCTGAGTGCTCGCTGGACCTGGCCGGGGGAGAAGAAGATCGGATCCTCTACCGCCTCGATCGGTGCCGCGAAGTATCTCTCCCAGTGTTGCTCGACTGCTGAGACGTGCTCCACTTCTTGTGTCGGGGTCGGCTGGAACTGCCTCTCAAGGCTGTCGGCGAAGAGCTCCGCCCTGTCTTCCGCCTTGTACCTCGGGAGGCCGTTGTTGTCGTCCAGTGGGAGTGTGGCCGAGGGCGTCATGCCGAGTTGTCGGCAGAGACGGTGAACAGAGGGCATGTCACCGTCGATGGACGCCAGGTGGCTCTCCCACGACTCTGCAGCGTGTGTCTCCAGCTCCGTCTTCACCTTTTCCACGAGTGCGTTGAGGGACGCTTTGAGAGTGGGGCAACGGGTCCTCTGCCACTCTCTTCTTAGGCGGCGCTTGCGCTTGATAAGATCCAAGATCCTCGCAGGTAGCGGCTTGCGCCGTTCGCTGGTCGGAACGGTGTGCGCTGCGGTGTTCAGCGCCGCCTGTATGCTGGAGGTGAAGCTGGTGGTTGCGCGCTCGACTTCTTCTGCTGTAGAGACCGGCATGGAGTTAGGGTTCCCGTCCATGGCCGCCGAGAAGGTCTCCCAGCAGATTCGTCTTCCAGGAGGTTTCAGTGGCGTCTTGGAGGGCAGATCTTTGATGACCAACAGGACCGGGCGGTGGTCCGATGGCAGGTCCGGCAGGACCTCGTGTGTCATGATGGCGTTGACGCCTTTGTGGACCGCAAAGTCGATGATATCACTGGAGTTGTGGCAGTAGTGAGTCGGCTCTTGAGATCCAGTGATATCGAAGTTTTGGTCCACGGCCGCTCTGGAGATCTTCGTGCCCACACTATTGTTAAGTGACGCGCCCCAGTCCTCATGCTTCGCGTTAAAGTCCCCCGCCAGGATGGTCGGCGTGGGGGACTGCAGCAGTTGGCCGATGTTTCGCACTAGGTCGTTGTGCGGGCCGTGGGGGCGGTATATGGCGAAGAGGCGGAGGTCGTGTCCCGTTATTCGGAGCTCGATGCCCAACGCATATATGGACTCGAAGGGAAGGTACGGGACTTCTTCATGTATGATCCTCCGCTTCACCAATACCGCCAGGCCTCTGTAAGCGACGCCGTCCGGGGAGACCTCGTCTTTCCGGTACACAATGTACCCTGGAGCTTTTAGTGGAACGCCCTCTTTCAGGTGAGTTTCGCTGACCAGCATGACGTCGACCTCCTGCTCCTTGAGGAAGTTTCGGAGCAGGCCGAGTTTGCCGGTCAGCGATTGGGCGTTCCAGTATACCACTCTCAAGCCTTTCTGGCGCTGGTTAGGGTTGAATGTTATGCAGGAGTGTGGAGGCGGCTTGTGTTAATCCGTCGATCATTGACGTATCCTGAGTTGCGGCGAGCTTCATCAATTGCGAAAGGAGCGCTAGCATAGTTGCGGCGGCGTTTGGCGCAGGTGTTGGTTTCGCCGATTTCAGTGCTGTTGGGGGCTTTTGTGGCCTGGGCAGACTTCTTCTTAGGCTTCTTTTTCTTGGATTTGCCGGCCGGTCCTGGAGCGCGTTGGGGTTGCGCGTTGCCCCTTGGTTGGGGGTTGTTGGCCTGCGCCATTAATGATGCAGGCGCAGACTCCGCCACCGTGGGCATCTCTATGGTGGCGCGGGTTTCAGGGCCTGGGCGGGCGGGCTTTGTTAAGGCGTATGGGCCGGCCTTCTTGTTCCGGGCCTCCCTCCGGAACACCGGGCAGCCTGTGTGGTTGGCGGGATGGGGGCCTTCACAGTTGGCGCATGTGGCGGGGGTTTCTTTTGGGCGCTTGCAGTCCTTTGCGAGGTGAGGGCCGGCGCAGCGCACGCAGCGTAGAGGGCGTGGCAGCCCTGTGATGAGTGACGGAAGCCTTGGCAGTTGTGGCACTGCGCCGGGCCTCTTTTGCTTCTCCAGGCCTCAATTTTGACTCCCCGCATGTTGAGGAGTTCGTCGACGGCGTATATGCCGCTGCTTTCGGCCGCCGAGGTCGCCAGTTGGGTGAAGTACACACACCCGGGCCGCCCCTTGCGGGCGACGATTGGTCGGATGTATTCCACCTCGAATCCCTTGGTGTGGAGTGCTTCGCGGATTTCTTCCGGAGGGGTCTGTAGCGGTAGCCCCCTTATTGCTACTTTCAGTTTCTGAGCTTCCTTTCGGTTATAGATGTGGAAGGGGGCCTCGGACTGCCCTATCTCGTCCTGTAAGTCGATCAGGAATGACTGGACAGTCCGGAATTCTTCATCCGATTTCGGCGAAAATCTGACCCCCTCACCCGCGGGGGCGGCGTTGGGTGGGTGGCCAAGCTTCTTCGTGAGTGCCGCAAAGTGCTTCGTCCAATTTGGTAATTTATCAACATGTATTGGTCGATATTTGGGCTTCTCGGGTTGCACGTTGATGGTGGCTCCATCTGTCTGTCGCGAGTTTGTGGTGGCGATTAGTGACTGTTTTGTTTTCTTGTTTATGGAGTTATCGGGTGCAGGCGTCTTTTGTGCCGATGGTTGGGGCGTCTTGTTCGGAGCTTTGGCGGCTGTGGCGTAGCTTGGCAGCGGAGATGTTAGGCTTTTGGCGTTGTTTTCTTCGGCTGGCATCGGATTTGATTGTGTGGCGGCTGTGATTTTTGCCGTCGGTAGTTTGGAATCGGCATTTTCCTTTCTACCCTCAGGAGCGCGCTGTGCCTTTGGGGGGCGAGGGGGGTCGCTGGTGTTCTGCGTAGGTAGACCTACATCTTGCGATGCAGGCCTACCCTCCCTCGGCCCCGCAGAGGTGGCGTTTGGTTCTGTTTGTTGAGTATCGTTTGTTAGTAGTTAGTAGATAGCTGCTTCTGCGGCACCTTGGGACACCCCCCGCGGAGCGGAGATTTTTTATGTATTTTTGACTCCGCCCTTCAAAAAAAAAAAACGGTTGGTCGGCATATAGATTGCTAGTTTTTTTGTATCTGTTTTCTATTATGAGAATTTTTATGTATTTTTGACTCCACCCTTCAAAGTTGGCCTCGCTCAGATAGATATGTGATTTTTTCAATACCCATTAATCATTCACAATTTTGATGAAATAAATCGAACAACCTTTTGGTTAGGCAAAGACACGTAAATTTCTTTTGTGACAGGTGTTGCTTTGTTATTTTTTGAGTCGGCTGCGTTAATTTATCAGGGTAGATAGTAATAAACTGGGCTTAAAAGCGTTTAATTTTATATTAAACTCCCGAGTTTTTGTCGTTTTCTCACGCAAAAGAATTCTGTGGGAATGTTTTTTTTTTTTTAATTATCATAAGTCACACGAGTTGTAAGGATAGAAAAGGTTATAAATAATCTTATTTATTACTAATGGCGGTGTTTTTATATTCCTGGAAGGTTAAAATTACGATGATAGAACCACAGGGCGCAAGTTTAAACGTGTTGCAGCTGCATACCGATTTTAATTGGACTGGTGAGAAAATCAGGTTACGACAAGTCATATTTATGTAGACCTGATACATGACGCTAGTGTTTATGTGTGTGTGTGTATGTATATGTGGCTAATAAAAGCAGAACTCCAAAAGAGGGGGCCATCATTCGTTCAGATTGCTTCGTTTAAAGACAGTGTCGAGGTTCTTCGAAGTAATTAAAATTGTTGAAGTACGGTCTGTGCATTATTACCAGTTGTAAGTTTGAAACTCAGTGTCTACATTGTTGCTTACTGTGGTTACGAGTCAAAAATGGAGGTAAGCTTTTAACTTTACATATATATTCATATTTTGATGATACGGATAACCTAGTTGGTAGGGACCCTGTCTCCAAAGCCGAAGGTCCCGGGTTCGATTCCTGGGGAGGGCAGACGTTCGTCGCACTGAGCACGAACATTTGTTCCTCAGTCTTGGATGTTTTTGATTTATTAATGTATTTAATTTTATAGTACCTATATATATACGTGTATATAGTGTCCCTTACTACTCATAACACAAGCCTATCTAGTGCTTAATTTAGGACTAGGTCGATTTGTGTAAGATATCCCCTGATATATATATTATTCACTTCTATTTGTATAAAACCTCTCAAATATTTTTTGTTTTTGTTTTAGGCATTGAGTGAGGACGCTATTGAGTACTCTATGAAAAATTATTATTTTAGTAATTTGGCTGATGAGGAAGAACCAAAACCGCTTAAAATTCAAGCCCAAAAACGAGCCAACAACATTGATATATTTTTCGATAAGCCCAAAAAGAGACAGGCTACAGAATATTCGTGTACTGTGGCTCAATCTGCAAATGGAGGTACCAATTATATATCTTTCCGCGTTGAAGACTCTACTAAGAGCACTCACCTTGTTAAAATCGATGTTTATGACATGAAAAAGTTGCGTGGTGTCCCAAATGATCAACAGTGGAAATTCGCGGACACGAGGATCAAATACTACGCGAAAAGTGACGATGACGATTATTATTGTAACACAAAAGAATTAATTTACAAGATTACGAAACATATTGCTTCTAAAAACGACTGCAAGAAATATTTTATTGACGCTAAGAAATAAAAAAAGCCGCAATTTATGTCCACCCCGCCCACAACCCCACTCCAACCCATCAACAAAGAACTATATAAGCAACATAAAACGACCCACACTCATCTTAATCTGCACCCGTGAAACTCAATCGACAATATGGATCTTGAGAACTCGGCCTACGATATGGACTTATACGAACGTTGCCAAGACCTGTCCGATCTGCAAAAATCAAATTACGATGACTCCTTGTGCAAACTCTGCGATGAAATTGAGGCGCTTTACATGCAATCAAATGGATATTCACCAGCTTCCCCACCTCCGTGTTTGGCGTACTCGGGAAACCCTCTTTTGATAGAGTGGAAAGATGAAGAAGACATAGAAATGGACAACATCGAATCGGTTACTCTTTCTGATGATGCATACGAACCATTCCAATCAGTTTTTACGCTAGTACCGCAAAACCATGTGTGCAGACTGAGGACTGTAAAAGCAGTCTGAACCCCTTTCGATAGCTTTAAGAGCAGTGTAGGTGAAGTAGAGAATAAAAAGTCACAGTTTATAACGAAATCCCGTTCCTAAACCAATACTTAGGCTTCCTATTTTAACTATGATATCTATCTGACTGAAGCTAATTCACTTGACGATTATTTCTTGTAAGTATTTTCAAAGGCTAGTAAGTAGTACCGATAACTTGTAGTTACGACATGAATAGTATGGGGACTATTTGTATATTTATGCGCCCATTCGTATGCCACATATAGTGGGGTTATTGTCAATTGAATTAGCTTTGGCTTTTATACTCGAGCCGTATATTGGTTGGGGAGGGGGTAATTTTATTATTTCTTAGAATTTTAATTAACAATTATTGTGCAACATATTGGGTTTTCATGGAAAATTACCAATGTTATGGTATAGTTGCAAATGTTGTGCAATACCTGTGGAAAGTTTACATACGTTATTCCACTATGTAATTTATCGCCTTATGGGCTTCATACAACTGATATTTAACTTGAACATATGAATACTATTCCTTTAACTGTTAAGTTAAAGCAATGATTTCATATCTTTCTATCGGGGTTAGATAGAACGATATGAAATTAATTTATTGAACAAATCGTACTTTTTATTAACTTATAAATTTTGTAGGTATTTCAGGTCTTATGTTAAGTCTATATAATATTATATTTGTAATTGTGGGGTCATCCGGTACATTCTCCCGCCACTATGACCTTAGTCATAGGAAACTTCGCCGGTGCCGGTGACTCGTTGATGCTGCCTGATGCACGCAGACGTCGGTTGTTGTGGCTCGATGCTCAGGACCGTGGTGATGAGACGGGCGCCGTGAGCGGCGCGCTGTCTTCGCGCCGCGGTGTCTCGGGCGCCGTGGGTAGTATGACGAGCTTCTTCGTAGGGCGGCGGAGGATGCCACCCTTTGTGTTGACGTCGACAACTCTGGTGATGCCGTCGCTCCCTGGGTACGTAGCGACGACTCTTCCTCGTGGCCATGTGTTGCGAGGTAACGTGTTGTCCATTATGAGGACCACGTCGTTGATGGCTATGACGGCACCTTTGTGTGAGGGGTGCCGTCTGTCCTGGAGGTATGGTAGGTACTCCCGGACCCATCTCGCCCAGAACATATCGGCGAGGCGTTGGGCGGCGCGCCATGTGACGCGTCCGACGACGTCTTGCTCGGTGAAGGTGCCTGGCGCGGGGTTCCACGCCGAGCCTCCCAGCAGGAAGTGGTTTGGAGTGAGGGCCTCTGGGTCCTCTGGATCGGTTGAGACGTGTGTGAGTGGTCGGTTGTTGACGATGAACTCCGCTTCGGCGAGGAACGTGGCGAGGACCTCTTCTCTGGGGTGCCGCTCATGCAGCACTGCTTCCAGGGCTCGCTTGGTTAAGCCCACGATTCTTTCCCACGAGCCGCCCATGAATGGGGCGGACGGCGGGATGAAGCGCCAGCTGATGCCTCGGTGAGTGGCCTCTGTATTGAGGCCTGGGGTCAGCGCGCGCCTCAGCTCCTTGTCGCTGCTTCGCAGGTTGGAGCCGTTGTCGGACCAGATTTCGGTCGGACATCCTCGGCGCGCGATGAATCTTCTCAGAGCCATGATCGCGGAGTTTGTGGTGAGTGAACCTGCAATTTCTAAATGCACAGCTCTAGTGGTTAGACAAGTAAATAATGCAACATACCGTTTTTGTGTGGTACGTCCGACAGTTATTGTTATCGGCCCAAAATAATCATGTCCGACATATGTAAATGGCCTCTTATGATGCGCGAGACGCGTGTGCGGATGATTACCGGTGGGTGGGCTCGGTGGCGTAGCTTTTCTTATGGTGCACGGCCGGCAGGCGTGTATTACTTGTCTCGTAGTTTGTCGTAGGTGTAAAATCCAGACTCGTTGTCGCACTTCGTTGATTACTAATTCGACGCGGCCGTGATGAAGTCGTCTGTGTACGTAATCTATGTACAGTCTCGCTGTAGTGTGTCGTCCATCAATCACGGGAGGATTTTTGTTGCAACTCACGTCGATTGCGGCGTCGATTCTACTTTTGAGTACGATGATTCCGTTTGATTCCAGTATCGCAAGTTTATTCAGCTTGCTTCCTTTTGATACTGGTTTTCCGCTGCTTATCAGGGCGAGGTCATCTAGGAAGACGTCTCGCTGTGCCGCTTTCCAAATAATATGTTCGGCGCTTCGTAGCAGCTCTACGGGAATTATTTTGTAGCTATCTTCGTAGCTCGTAGCGGGCGGCGTAGCGCTCGGTTTTCCCCGGCTACGAGTTTTCTTCCAATCTGGGTCCGCTTCGATATTTTTCTTGGTTCTTTTGTAATTAATTGTTTCGTGCTTTTTTCTGCATAATTGTATAAATTGTAGGACTCGTGCCGTTGATCTGACGTATTTTTCCCATTTGGAAAATCTCATAGCGGCCGGTATGGCGCGGCGAATGTCACATTCGTCGGTTTTTATGGCGTAGCACACTTTTTCTTCGCCGGTGGGCGTGGCCTCGGTCAGATTTTCCGTAGGCCATGTACTCGGGTCTTCATACAGGAAATCTGGACCTTCATACCATCTGTGTTTGGATGAGAAGTCGGCCGGTACATCTCGAGTGGCGTCGTCGGCCACATTCAACTTCGTAGGTACATATCTCCATTCGTTTACTTTTGAATGTTCTTGTATGGCCGATATTCTGTGTGCTACGAACGGTTTATATGAGCGTGAACCATTACGTATCCATTGCAGGACAGTTTTGCTGTCGGTCCAAAAGGTTGTTGAATCGGGTTGCCTTTCATGCTCTTTTTTCACCGCATCCGCCATTCGAGCGCCGATTACGGCGCCCATAAGCTCGAGACGCGGTATACTATGAGCCCGGATCGGGCAAACTCTTGCTTTTCCCATTATGAGAGTTATTTTTATTTTGCCGGAGGCACCTTTTGTACGCCAGTACAATGCCGCCGCGAAAGAATCTTCAGATGAATCCACAAACACGTGAAGTTGTAGCTCTATAGCTTCCGTATAGCCGGCATAGGCCCGCGGAATAGCTATGTTGCGTAGGCATTCTAACCTTTTCAGCCAAATTTTCCATTTTTCCGCCAGGTCATCAGGTAGCTTTTGATCCCAGCCGATACCTCTGCGCGTAGCCTCTTGTAATATTATCTTAGCTCTCACTGTAACCACCGCCGCATATCCTATTGGGTCATATATCGACATGGCTATTCGGAGGGCTTGCCTTTTTGTAGGTCGTTGGTCCTTTATTAGTCCAGGAGGGAGTCGAGCGAGATCCAAATTGAAAGTTAGTTCATCTGATGCTGGCTTCCATATCAGGCCGAGAACTCGTTCGGTGGGCGTGGCTTCGGCTTCGTCCAGCGCGACCATTGTGTCCGCAGGGAGTCGCTCGGAGCCCAAAGCGGCCATCACGGCGGGCGAGTTGGACACCCATCCACGTAGCTCGAAGTTGCCTTCAGCGTGTATGTCTCGTACTTTGCTGGACACCTCGATCGCTTTCTGTGGGTTTTCAAATGAATCTAGATAATCATCAACATAATGTTTTTTTATGATGGCTTGTACAGCGGTCGGCTCCTGGTCTATAAATCTCATAGCATTCATATTTTTTATATAAATAGCGCATGTCGGCGAACATGTAGCTCCGAATATTAATTTTTTCATACGATATTCGGTGGGCGGGGCTTCGTCTCTCCTATCCCCTCTCCAGAGGTATCTTAAGGCATCGCGATCTTCTCGGCGCACATCGACTCTCATGAACATATGTTTTATGTCCGCCGTAACTCCTATTGCATGTTCTCGGAATCGGCTTATTACGCCGGGTAAGTTTTGGAGTAGGTCCGGACCAGAGAGTAAATTATCATTTAGACTTGTACCTCTCGCGACTGCTGCAGCGTCATGGACCACACGAACCTTGTCCGGTTTCATGGGGTTTATTACGGGAAAATGCGGAAGGAAAAATGTTTTATTCGGCGTAGTCGTCGCCGGGGCTATTTCTGCGTAGCCTTGTTCGATTAAATCGTCCATTTCCTTCTCGTACTTGACGCGGAGCGCGGGATCTTTGTCTATACGTTTTTCAACGCTATGGAGCCTCCTCAGAGCTGAGTTATAATTGTAAGGCAGACATACCTGGTCGTTCTTCCATAACAGACCAACCTCGTACTGTTGCGGGCCGACTCGTCGGGCGGTTTCCTCCAGTTTCCGGGTAGCTCTTTCTTCCGGGTCCGAAGCGGGGCGAACGGGGTTTATGGCGATCGAATCAATACTGAAATAATAATCGAGTTTTTTATTTAAATTTTCGTCAGTATTAATACTATTTATGAAGTTTACACGGTGCCCGGGCTCTCTTGTTTGAGCCCCGTGGAGGGTCCAGCCTAGTACCGTTTTACTCGCGATCGGTTGATCGCATCGTCCTTTTCTTACATTTTCGGCTAATAATAACGGCCAGTTATCTTGACCTATCAATATGTTCGGGCGGGCGGTATGATACACGAGCTTATCTTTTATATCTTTAAGGTGATCACACTCGTTAATTACACTTTCACTCACATGTTGAGGAGATAAGGAAAGTTTACTCACGGTTCTCGCTTCAATTTTACTTGAGTTACCCTCTCCCGCCAGTTCTATGCGCACCCGCCGCGACGTGTTATTTTTCAGGCCTTTTTCCGTGAGCGCCTCAATGTGCAGTGGGTCGACTTCGCCGGGCGCTCCCACCTCCGCGGCTAGGGCTTCGTCGATCAGCGTGACGGATGAACCGTCGTCCAACAGCGCCCAGGCGCCGCGGCTGCCGAGAGGGCCCCTTACCTCGACCGGGAGGATTTTTAAATACGATTGAGCTTTACGGGTCCATGCGCATGACACCGACTCAGATGCGGCTGTATCTGTAACTGATTTAATTAAATCTTTATGCACAAGTATATGGTGATTTTTCCCGCAGTTAGGCGCTGAACAAATCATTTTCTTGCAAAAATGTTGTTTTTTACGTATACACAGGCACTTAAAACACAGTTGCGCCGTTTTCGCGATCTCCCGCCGTTTATCTAAACACATATTTATGAACTTCGCGCACTCTCCGCCCCCACTGTGTTGTGTACTTTCACATACCGGGCATTTCTTCTCCATGGCGGTATGGGTCCTCTGGGGTCGCGGCTGCGCGACGGCGGCGGGCGGCGGATATGTACGTGGCGCACTGTACCTTGTAAATTGGCCGGGCGGGCGCGGTGCGTAGGGCGCGTTGAAGTGGCTTCGTTGCTGGAAGGGCTGATGGCGCGGCGGCACTTGGGTTGCGTCACTGATTACGGTGTACGGTTCTCGTAATCTGGCTTCTTCTCGCATAAAATTTACCATCAGCATGACATCGCTTTCGCGCCTCGGTTTGTCAGCTGAGTAGGTATACCACTTTGATTGTAAGTTCACTGTGAGCTTATCATGGAGCGATCGCAGGACTTCTGAGCTATATCTGCTTTCATGGGCGTCGACGAGTTGTAACGTAGCCATTATCGTTCCGAGCTTGAGCGAGAACGAACAGATGTCTTGCGCGTTGTCGGTGAGCTTGGGCAGCTCACGGAGATTTCTATATTCCAGCGCCGCAAGAGTCGCCGTGTTGCCGTAGCACTCTTCCAACTTCTCCATAATGAGTTCCGGCTTGGCACCGGATATGACGAAGTCACTTATCGCCGTATTTTTCAGGTTTCGGGTAGCTGTCTGCAGTCGCGCCGTATTTTCGCCCGGCGTGTAGTACGGGGCAGTGTCCGTATATACCTGCTTGAATGACAGCCATTGCCGTCGGGAACCTGTGAAGACTGGTAGATCCGCCGTTTTTCTTGTGTGGGGATCTTGTTTGCATGCCAGTATGGCATTCCGGATCGCTTCTGTGATGGTCATGATGTCGTTGCTCGGCGCGTACGGTTGTACCGCCAGTTCATCCATCGCAGCGGGTCCCGCAGAGCCGTGAAGCACGGCGGACGGGAGCGCTGGGTACTGCGTGGCCGTAGGCGCAGGCGCGGGCGGCGCATGCGCTTGTAGTGGCACGGCGTACATCGGCGCAGGGGGCGCAGGGGGCGCGGGGGGCATCGTGGCCGCAGGGACGGGCGGCGCATGCGCGCCGGGCGCCTGCGTAAAAGCGGGCGCTCCCGTCGTATACTGTAACTGAGAAGAAAAATTATGGGGATTCAAATCAAGGGCTGGGAGGTGGTGCCGGTCCAACCAGGTCTCGACCTGCCGGCTTGTATCCACATCCGTCGTGGCACTTGCGTTGTCCTCTTCTTCACTAGTTTCTAGCTCCGCTTCAAGCGTTACTAGTTTGGCTGCAGCTAGCACTTCCCGCGCTTTTGCCAATTGGATTCGCCTCTCCTTTGTCGACTTCCGCGATGAGGCCTTTGATTGCGTCTTTCTGGGCGCAATGGGTTTTTCGACCACGGTACTCGGTGCCATCACCGACCGTTGTGCGTCGTACTGTGACGACGCTACGACATCGGCGGGGGCTCGTGCTTGGTTGGGGTCCTGGGTCTCGCCGGCGGCGCCCGCGAGGAGCGCGGATGCCGGGCCGGGACTAGGGCCCGCCTGTTGCACTTTGTGGTGGAGCTCCGGAGCTGGAGCCTGCTGTGCGCCAGTAGGCGCGGGCAGGGCTCCAGGGGGCTGCGCCGCCGCCAGCCGCTTCCGCCCAGCACCAGGAGGCGCTTGCGGAGGTGCCAGCGACGGCGCAGTAGCGCCGCTTCTAGCAGCACTTCTGGTGACCCTCGACGACTCGGAGGTCTGGGTCGTGGTCGTTTCGGAGCTCTGCTCCGAGGTATCGGTAATACCACCGGGGGTGTCGGTCGTCCTTACTGACGACGGAGACGGACTTCCGTTTCTTTGTGACATTTTATTCTATTGAGCTTAGGATCAATCCGGCTCGAAGTGACCAATGTGCAGACTGAGGACTGTAAAAGCAGTCTGAACCCCTTTCGATAGCTTTAAGAGCAGTGTAGGTGAAGTAGAGAATAAAAAGTCACAGTTTATAACGAAATCCCGTTCCTAAACCAATACTTAGGCTTCCTATTTTAACTATGATATCTATCTGACTGAAGCTAATTCACTTGACGATTATTTCTTGTAAGTATTTTCAAAGGCTAGTAAGTAGTACCGATAACTTGTAGTTACGACATGAATAGTATGGGGACTATTTGTATATTTATGCGCCCATTCGTATGCCACATATAGTGGGGTTATTGTCAATTGAATTAGCTTTGGCTTTTATACTCGAGCCGTATATTGGTTGGGGAGGGGGTAATTTTATTATTTCTTAGAATTTTAATTAACAATTATTGTGCAACATATTGGGTTTTCATGGAAAATTACCAATGTTATGGTATAGTTGCAAATGTTGTGCAATACCTGTGGAAAGTTTACATACGTTATTCCACTATGTAATTTATCGCCTTATGGGCTTCATACAACTGATATTTAACTTGAACATATGAATACTATTCCTTTAACTGTTAAGTTAAAGCAATGATTTCATATCTTTCTATCGGGGTTAGATAGAACGATATGAAATTAATTTATTGAACAAATCGTACTTTTTATTAACTTATAAATTTTGTAGGTATTTCAGGTCTTATGTTAAGTCTATATAATATTATATTTGTAATTGTGGGGTCATCCGGTACACCATGAATGGTTGATGGAGTTGGAAAATAAAGAAATGTCGCAGTAACGGTGGTCTATGTATTCATGCGGTTTATTTTTTTTTATTTGCATTTAATTATAATGAATGCATGTATTCTTAATTAAGAAGTACTTGTATGTTTTTTTTTTGTCCCCTGTAATGCTTAATAAATCGTTCTAATCTTTATTGCATTTTTAATTCATGTTAAAACATAAGTTAAGTAAAAAAAAGTACAATAAGGAAAATGTAGATATTAAACACATAATTTATTAAAATAATCATTTATTTCATGAAAATTGATTGGAACATTTTGTTTACAAGGAAATCATTACATGAGGTATTTTCGAAAAAAATACTTAAAAAATCAAACATTGTTTTACCTATAAACTTAAAATAAATATACACTAAACAGTATTCTCCGCAAACCGAAGTAAAATAGTTCTGGAGTGATTTATGGTTATAAAACCATTTCTTTGCATTTCTTTTTAAAAATAACTTGTGATAACCAGAAGGTTTTCTACCAAAGGAAACAAAGAATTCACCGTTTCCATTTACATCAATATGAATTGCTACCCAGTGCGAGCCAGGTTTTGAGTCCGGATCTAAATTGCTTATTATATAAACCGGAAGATTCATAAAAACGGGGATTCTGTTCGCTGGAAAAACATTTGGTTCGATTGTAGGGCAAATTTTCTTCATGCATAATTGCAATTTCTTGGTATCCATTACAAATTCTTACATTTATTGATGAGTTCGTTACTGAGGTTTGTGAAACAGTGGTGCAATGGGAAACTTAGATCTATATTTATATACCACTTAATTAACTGTTATAATCTACAGCTACATCACGATGTTTGTTGATTTCAATGATATTATCAAACTCTGCATAAACAACACAGTTAACAGTAGTAGTAAGAGCGCTTTCAAATCGAACTTCTAACCTCACACTGCCATGTCTAACAAGATTCCAATGAGAAGTAGAACTCGCTGATAAATCAGGTGTTAAATCAAAACACATTAAACAATAACCATTTCCATAATCCTCTCTATTTATTGAGTTTCCTTCGTTATGAAAATGAATACCAGTTCCAGAAAACAAGGTATGGTATGTTGATACTGTTAAGCCGGTACTGAAAGATGGTTGCAATGTTTTTGAAGGAATTTGATGACCGTCTACATATAAACTAAATAAATTCATAGTATGGTGGTTGAAGTTAAAGGGATTATGTTTTAAATTGCCATTAAATGCCGTGTTATCAACAAACCCTATAATACATCTTTTTGGAACCTGACCGAGAAATATATTATCAAGTGTTTTTCCTTGTACTCCTGACGGTATCGTAAGTACTTTGACTTCAGCTCTTGTGATTGGATATTTTGCAGTCGTTGAGTCTAAAACCTTTTGATGAGCAAGTAAAACACTTGGATTGATTTTTGTTCTTCTAATTATTAAACTGGCATCCGTTATTCGCACTTTGAGTTTTTTCTCTTGACTGCACATTAGATTAAATGACTCTTTTGAGCGTACTAGTTTGACACGCACTTCGACACCATTAATTAAAAACTTTTCTTGATTAAATATATCACCGTGCAAGTGGCCTATCATTTCAACTTCCTTACTATCTTTTATAAATCCTTCTCTTTTAACCCACCCTTTGTTAGTTGCATCGGTTGCATCCATATGACTTGCAGTGTCTCCATACCAAAGCCCACATGTAAGGTGAGACTCTTTTGCTGCTGGTCCATAATTAAGTAGTGTCTCCATATATGCACGATAGGCATATGTATTGTTAGGGGGCGATACTAATTTTTGATTTAAATATATATCCAACTGGTTAAATAGCGAATGCAACCAGTTATTTACTGGTGCAACATGAGTGTCTGCTGATTTGATGTTACTACCGTCTTGATTCAATATTTTGGCTTTGACATGAAGTAAAGTGTGAGACAGGTCAATATAGTCATCGCCTGATCCAGGAACTTGAAACTCAATGGGGCCGTCGTCAGTTAAAGATGAAATAGGTTTATAATGTATCCACTGCCCACTTTCTATACTTGTTTGCGTTGATGGAAGAGCAAACAAATCTAATTCCGACTTGGCGCATTCACACGAATGGTTATGTAAAAATGACATGTCTAGTTAGAAAAAATATCGATAGAATTTATTTTATTTTTAATTCGTTTGGTACCTCTCCCTCGCAATGCTCTGAATGCAATGGTGCGGTCTTGTCTTTTTCGTGTCATTTTATACCCAGACCCTGACATTAAAGCCTCAATTTTTTCATCAGCTTTTCTTTTTAAATTAGTACTTGCATCCTTAAAACGAGACTTAATGGAATCGTCGATAGGGTGAGAATTCATCATGTCAGACAGTAGACCAACACCAGCATTTAATGCTTCTTTCCCGACCGTTCTAAAACCACTAGACAATAAGGGAAATACAGATCTAAACAGTCCTCCTAAAAAACTTCCTATGCCATGTCCTCGCTGGTGAGGAACACCTTTGTAAATAATTCCAACTCCAGAACCAGCTTGATGAGAATAATAATGTTCATATGGACAAAGATTATTTCCACGCCTTTGATTCATTTTATTCGCTGAAAATGTAGTTTCACGCAAGAAGTTCCAAACTGGAATGGAACTTTTCCACCCGTATGTGTTCTTATATCAATTTCAACAGTATCAAACTCTCTACGTAAAACTGGTATGTAATGTGCAGGAGCAAAACCATGCATTTTATATGCTCCATAAATGTATTTTGTTGGATCAAGTGGTATTATTCTTAGTAACGATGTCATAACATCTCCTACCACTTGAGGTTGAACAATATCTGAATATATAAACAGTTGCGATGGTAGTCCTAGATATAAATTAACAGGATATTTTCCAATTTGACATTGAATAAGGTTAGTATTTGGTTTAAAACCAAGCTGAAGGTTAAGTATTGGCGTAGCACGTACAGAAATTATTTCTTTATGTGAAGAAGTGACCTTAACCATTTTCGATATTTCGTCGTATCGGAATTTCACTTTGTTTTTCAATAATGTGTTTTCGTTAAAAGCAGTTAAAAAGTGATCAATATCATCATAAGTGGTTGCAGGAATATGTGACTTATATTCAACATCAATAGGCTTGTTTTCGTTTGGTAATGAGACTTTCTTTTTTATGTAGACTACGTTTTCATGTTCTTGAACATTGTACATTGAACATGGGTAATGAAACTCCACTAATCCTACGACCCATTCTCCTTCTAATTTTATTGTCTTCGGTAGTTTTGTAAGAAAGTTGGCTGTTGTATTTTCGGGGTAGTATGAAATTGAGCTATTGCTCAGCAAAGTTAAATAAAAACTATCATCACTCATATTTCTTCTAAGCTCGATGCAGAGATCCAGCTATTAAATTTATTCGGATAACCTTTCCACTTCACAAGCACCTCCTTTCTGTTGCCAACTCGTCTTGAACTTATTATTTTATCTATTTTATAGGTGATGGTGGGGTTATAAGTAACTTTCTGTAACTCTTTAGAATAAAAAGTACCAGTAATTGTTTCACCCTGTAAATCTTTTAATGTGTAAACAAGATGAGGTGATCTGTTAATGACCGATTCGATAACAAAGATTTCGTCACTCCAATTGGTTTCATAACCTTTTTGAAATATGTGTTTGTATTTGGTTATCCTTACATGATCACCAACATTCAAGTTAGTAGTAATAAATGTTTTAAGTCTATTTCTTGGTCTATCGTATAAATTAGTCCAAACAGTCATAATATTATTAAAATTAACATCTATCGGACGCATTTTAATACTTGAATGGTAACTGTGATTATATGAGTAAAGGAGGTCTTGTAAAATGTCAATGTATTTATAAGTATTTTTGTGTGTAAAATAACGCCACATTTTCATTTTTAATGTCCTTTGAAATCGTTCTACAATACTCGCCTTTATATCGGGATTATTTGTGGTATAGTAGTTTATATTTTTACCTTTAAAATACTTCCTGACCTCTTTGGAAACAAATTCTGTACCTTTGTCAGATTGAATATGACGTGGAGTTACTCTAGCTTCCGTGAATATATCTTCAAAACATTTTTTTACCGTGTCCGAGTCCTTCTTTATCATAGGTCTAGCAAAAGCATACTTACTAAAGACATCAATAACGCACAATATATACTTGAAACCACCATTGTATTGACTGTATGTACGCATATCACTTAAATCTACTTGCCAAAGTTCATTGTAATTTGATAAAATATATTTGTTTCTAGTGAAACGTCTCTGAACTGGTTTGTGTAATGTATATGTTTCCTGAGAACGTAACCAGTTAGCAACCTCATCTTTATTCATTCGACCATGCATTGCTTTAAGTAACTTATTAATACTACTGTAACCCGGTCCGGTCACCTAGGTCCAACTGGATTTGATACATCATAGTATATTCTATTTATCTCTAATAGGGGGTCCATTTTTCCCAATCTAATTTTTTTTTAGATTGTTTGAGTGGCTTAGTAGAAAGAGGTGTCGATGCGTTTTTCTCCCTTACTGATGAGTTGCCGTTGCTTGAAGAAGCGGGTGAAGTGTTGGAGTCAATTGATTGAATTCTTTTAATAAATTCCAAGTTCGACGGGTTACCTATACAGGATGTAGGAACTTTAATATCATTTAAAAGAGTGGCAAAATCTTCCCAACCTATTGGTTTTGAACGTTTAAGAGGTCTTAACACATCGCCTACCAAGTCAAGAATATTACTGTTTGGAATAGTACGATTATTTATTACTACTTCACCGTTCTCCTTCCACCAAACTTTTGTTTGACTTTTAATCATGTGCGCAAGCAATGTTTGAGTTTTTGCTCTATAAGATTTGGGTATTACGTCCATGATATAAGAGGGGGAATATTGCTTAGATAACTCAGGTTTCGCTGCATCAGGTGGTGTTCCATAAACGTCACTTTCTGGTTCCTGCAATTGTTCCTTCTTAGCTGGATCCTTAATAGCATTGTCCTCCTTTTTAATATTTTTTTGATCAAAAAAATCGTTCTCGTTAGTAGTATGTTCCATTCCACCCAAAACTATGGGTATTTTTAACGGCTTTCGATTTGATTCAGCAAAATGTAAGAAACGTTGTAGCGCTTGCGAATATAATTTCCACTTTTCACGATCATCAATTTTACTCTTCAGGATTTTTGCCATGTCTCCATCTAAACGGGACGATGAATTTTCTGTTGAACTCTCACTCCGTTTGAGTCTTTCGATAAAGTCAGGTTCCACTAACAACATTTTCTTCGTGTTATCCATTATGTCTTTGCTATAGTATTAAATAAAGCACTTAAAACTGCACCTAATACAATAGGTAGAAATGCTCCACCTTTCTGAATAATAACGTTTTTTCTTATTTTGTGTTTAGTTTTTGAAACTAACTTTCGTAAAATGTCTTTATACTTTCTTAACTGAGATTTCTGCTTTTTTCTAAAGGAACTTTACCCTTTAAAACGTTGTAAATACACTCACAAATGATATTAATCTCTTCATCATCGCAAGACTTGAGCAAAGCCGTTCGATATTTTGGTTTAAGTAGGTGCAATGCTTCAAGTAAATGTTTATGTGTGTTAACCCTCGCATGCATCATTTATAACTGACTAAAACTTGTGGATTCTCACTGTATTTAAATCCTTTTTTAGGAACATACACTGTACAATGACCATCAAGCGGGAATATTTTAGTTTTGAAACGACATGCATCAGGAGTATTTTGTTTTAGATCAATCATGAGGTAACCATGAGCGTTATCAGTAGCATCCTTGTAGGCTTCATCAACAAACTTTGGATTTTCTGGATAAACTTGCCGTGATAAATATCGTATTTGAGTTTTATCTCTGGGATTTTTAAAATAAACAATGTAGGAGGTGTTCAAGGATATATCACGTTGACCTCTTCCTTGATGAAATAAATTTTGAGTTATATAAAAAACACTTAAATTCCTGTGATGGCTACCTTTAGTAAAAATATCAACAATACGTCCGTCGGATTCTCTCATTAAATCATTGATTATAAGGAGTTTAGTTTGTTTCCCATCGAACATATTTAAATCAGGAATACCTTGAACATAATCAATACCATTCAAATTATACAGTGGCTGCATTTCGTCATAGCACCACAGCACTTGACTAAATTCAATATTACACATTTGCCCCACATTTTTCAAAAAATTTGTGACAAAGTTCGATTTTCCACAACCACTTGGACCAGCAACAATAGCCGTAAATGGATGGATGAAATGGTTCATTGTTTAAACAAAAAAAAACTGTCTTTCTTCGTTGAAGTTTATCATGAAATTAAAACGCAAATGTGAAAACGTGTGTTTATATATGTATACTGTGCTTGTACAAAAGCTTTCCAATGTGTAACAATAAAAAAAAATGTATATATATTTTTTCAGAAAATTTATTTTATAAATTATAACTAAGAAAAGAAACCAATAAAAAACCATGAGCACACAGACAACAAAAAAAACGTTAAAAATACACTATTAAAACGAAGTTTCTTAATCTAGCAACATAAAATCATATTGATGGAAATATATAAGAAACATATAAATGTATTATTCTTATTCTTAAAACACAGAATTATACAAAAAACAAAGGAAAAAAAAAGTTAAATATCATCTACATTTATTACACATCATATTTTTCTACACAAAATTGCTACATTTTAAACACTACTTATAATTTATTGGATGTTATTCATCTATACACTTTAATTTATGATGACCCCAAGCTATAGTATCGAATGAATCTTTACAAATATATCGCTTTGTATCCGAGTGAGATAGAGATACTTTATTAATTTTTTGTGTAAAAATTACATGTTTGATTGAGCGAAATCGAACCATTTCCGACATAATATTATGTTTTTCATCAAGACAACGTTTGTAATCATTAATATGGAATTTCTTAGTAACACATTTATTCACGCCTTTAGCTTTAGCCACTATATTACCACCAACATTTAAGGCATACATTTTTGATCTCAAGCCAACAAATTCCTTCAAAATTTCACCCTTATTTTCATCTTTAAAGTATCCCAATTTTTTTTTGTTTACACATGGAAAGCCGTAAATATTATTAGATACATAGTCGGATGTGTCAAAATATTGTTTAATATCATTCTTAATGTCATTATAAAAATTCTCCGTATAAATTTGGTAAATAAAGCTGTCTGTATCTGTATACAACAATTTAACACTATTATCAAATTTTTGCTTCATGTATTGGTAATGAAAGTTGTACATTAATGTTTTTGATATGTCTAATATACAGAAACCTAAATAAATAGGCTTGTTATAAATAAATTTAGTTTTTTTCAATTGTACCGCTGCCAAACATTCGGAAAAAATTGAAATACTATGAAATTCGGGACGAGCTATATAACTTTCAATTCCTTTGACATGACCATGATTTGCCCAATGCGTTGATAATTTTACTTGCACACGTTTTTCTATATTTTCCATAGTTTTGCCGAAAACTGCATTATTCATTAGTTTGTAGAAGTCTTTTTCGAAATCAGTTTTTGCACTTGTTCTTAGTGTAGTGTTTAAATCAATATATTTTTGAAGCCAGTTAGTTTGTTTAAATTTCAAAATCCTATGGACTTTTATTAGATGTAATCCATTTTCTAAACATTGAATAAGATTTCTATAGTGTATAATGTATTTTTCTTTGTTGTTTAAATTGGGGACTAATTTTGGCTGTCTACTTTTATCTATTATTATGTGCTCGGGGCAAAACGGGAGATCTGAATGGGAATCGTGCAATATGTCGGGATATTGTAGATCGACTTCTAAAATATAACCATGGTCAGCATCTTCAGAAATTCTGAAATCTGTAGCAGGATCAACCCATTCAAATTCTCCAATAGGTAGATGTTGCGACATCGCCCAACCATACAAGTTATTGGCATCGAGGTAAATGAGATACGATGTCGATTGATCAGAATCAAACTCTGACATATAGCAATTATTTGCTTTAGCATAACGATTGCTACATTGCGATATACCTCCTCGAAGTCCTTTTTTAATAAACGAAACTTTATTAAAGTCTGTTAAAAGTTCAAGTTCAACTCCAGTTATTTTTAACATAGCATCCCAACTGAGACCAGGTGCGGTAAAATAGTTTGCGGCATCGAGTTTATAGGTTTCTAGACACACAGAACGGAAATTTTCAAAGATGTCTGTTAATAGGAGTACATCTGTTTTTAAATACAAGTTTGAATAATCTAGCATTGTTTTACAATTAAAATGATTCCAAACGTTTTGTGCGTGTTCATAATCTGCATTTGTTATACAGCTATCTGTTAATGAACTATAAAAATCATTTATTTTGGTTAACGACGACACTTTAAGAGATTCATACGATTTCATAAACTCATACGGAAATATGCCTTTTTTCTTTAAAAGTTTAAAATCGTCATCTTTGGGGTATTGGTTCCTTAGCTCACGAAATTGATGTTCTTGAAGGTTTTTAGCTAAACTATCTAAACTACTCGACATGAACCTAAAGGAATCAACAAATCTCAGTGTCAACCGTCTCTTATCAAATTTCAGTTGTTTGCTGAATGAAATATATTTTTCTTTATTTTGAGGTATTATATCTATAGCTCCTTCCTGGAAATTCAAAGCTTTTACGATAAAATGTGCATCATAATTGCTCAGATTGTGAAAAAATACAGGAATATGTGATGGGGGTGTGAATTTATGGTCACATGACTTATGTGTTACTCCTTGAAATTTTCCAGTAGTCCAATCATAACTGAAAACGCTTTGAGATTTTAATTCCTTTTCACATACGAAACAATTTTTATCTGTTGAAATTTTATTTAAATCATTCTGATCTAATGGAATTGGTTTTTTCCGAAAACAAATAAATTTATGTACATTTGCCAAGTCACTATAAAGGGTATCCATAAATACTTTAGCACAATCTGGACCGACATATGACCTATACCGTGAAAGACTGCTATCAAATGAACACTTAATAAAATAACCAAAACTGTACATTTCATGTTGTTGTATGTTTTTCGTATAAGATTTTGATGCATCGGGATCGCAAGACGCTATTGGATTCAAAAATGCCTCAAAATCTGCATACACAACAAACGGTAATTTAAGCTTCCGTTGATATTTATCGAAAACAATCTTGTCACTTGAAATTTCTTCGCCAAACCAATTTGGTTTCGTCTTTTCAGGGTTCGGGAGTTCAACAACGACATGACTGCAATCATTTTTTTGATGATTCGTTAATTGTTCATCTGAACGAAACGCTAATAAACAACCATCGCAAATGTGATAGCTGCGATTAGTTGTCGATATTTGACGGCTTACTAATCGAGATAAGTTCTTTATATAACAATAATGCCCTTGACTACCTCTCGATATGTAAAGTAAATTTATATGCGTTGATTTGCGGCATTTGGTGAAATATAGTGGACCGTTTACTTCATGGGATTTTAAGTTTTCATTATAACACAGTCCAAAAACATTGATGCTTATGTCATTTAATTTTTCAACTTTATGTATATCGGTTATTTTAACTGGGAATGGTATATCCGCAAAATTTAATTTATTTCGATGTATACTATAGGACGATACTCTCTGTGAACTATCCTTTACTGGATACAATGCTGATAATAGAGCCCATTTCAAACACTCGTGGTCGTAGTTTTGCACGTTAATGATTGCTTTTTTGGTTTTAATGTCGTGGGGTAAGTCAATATATGAAGAACCGCGCAATGGATTAAACTGATTAATGTTCATATCTATGTATTTAATATGTTTAAGACTCCAACCACTGTCTTTTTTTTCAAAATTAGAAATTTTACTAACCAACGAGCTTTTTAAATTTTGAAAAACAGTTTCCCTGTCATCTCCTTTGCAAATAGTCCAACTCAAAACGTTAAAATCTAAATAATTTATAATTTGTTTAGTTTCTTGTATAAATTCAGCATGCAATATAAAACTTACCTTGAAAATGGTTAGCTGATTAATTGTATCGTCTATTAGTTTGTTTAGAGAGCTTTTGATAGCTTCAAGAAAAAGTTCTGGGATCTCAAATTCAAGGTCAGTTTTTCTCTGGTCTGACATAATTCTATACGTTAATAGCCTATTTCCAAATGCAGCTTCAATTAATTCAACATTTGGATAAGAATGATCAAATTTTACACAGTTGTTTTTATGGATGTTACTTCTTAAATGCTGGGCATAATACCTTCTTGAAACGCTCTTTTGACAGGTTTTACACTCCACGGTGTCATCGACGATAGCAGGAGCCGATGGTTCAGTTGTGGACCGAGAAGTTGACGGTTTTTCACTGTCTCTTCGGTGTTCTATTTTCACTGCTGGAGTAGACGAATCACGAGGTTGCAAAAAATCTTTTGAAACGCGTTTTCTTTTCACTCCACGTGTTCTAAAAAAAAAATAACAAAAATTATATATTCAATGCGTAAGTAATGAGTAAATATAACAATATGATTAATAAATGCTTCACTTTTATTAGTCACTTGGAACACCTTATTACCTCGTTTTTTTGATACACAAATAAAACAATATGCCTCCATGGGTAATATGCCATCTATGGCATCGTAATCTGATGTTAATAATGGAACACCGGTGAAGTGTCCACTACAAGGGGTAATATATGGTTTAATGTCAGGATCACTAGCTATTATGTCATCAAGTTTTCCACTGATAAACCATAATCGTAAATATTTATGAAAACTGCTTAATAGCAACGATTTACTGAACATTTTAATATCTTCGCTAGTCAACGACATCATGATAACGAATACGATACATTTGGTTAAGGATGATGTTTATATTGGGACCGCCTCCCTACCCTACTTATACTTAATAGTGGGGAGACGAACCCGAAGAAGGACTGGTTTCAACATGATTTAAATATTTATACTCACAATTTAGGTGATTGGTTCTCGAATTCCTCACAATGTTGATATAGCTCCTTATCGTAATTTGATTTTTGCAGATCGGACAGGTCTTGGCAACGTTCGTATAAGTCCATATCGTAGGCCGAGTTCTCAAGATCCATATTGTCGATTGAGTTTCACGGGTGCAGATTAAGATGAGTGTGGGTCGTTTTATGTTGCTTATATAGTTCTTTGTTGATGGGTTGGAGTGGGGTTGTGGGCGGGGTGGACATAAATTGCGGCTTTTTTTATTTCTTAGCGTCAATAAAATATTTCTTGCAGTCGTTTTTAGAAGCAATATGTTTCGTAATCTTGTAAATTAATTCTTTTGTGTTACAATAATAATCGTCATCGTCACTTTTCGCGTAGTATTTGATCCTCGTGTCCGCGAATTTCCACTGTTGATCATTTGGGACACCACGCAACTTTTTCATGTCATAAACATCGATTTTAACAAGGTGAGTGCTCTTAGTAGAGTCTTCAACGCGGGAAGATATATAATTGGTACCTCCATTTGCAGATTGAGCCACAGTACACGAATATTCTGTAGCCTGTCTCTTTTTGGGCTTATCGAAAAATATATCAATGTTGTTGGCTCGTTTTTGGGCTTGAATTTTAAGCGGTTTTGGTTCTTCCTCATCAGCCAAATTACTAAAATAATAATTTTTCATAGAGTACTCAATAGCGTCCTCACTCAATGCCTAAAACAAAAACAAAAAATATTTGAGAGGTTTTATACAAATAGAAGTGAATAATATATATATCAGGGGATATCTTACACAAATCGACCTAGTCCTAAATTAAGCACTAGATAGGCTTGTGTTATGAGTAGTAAGGGACACTATATACACGTATATATATAGGTACTATAAAATTAAATACATTAATAAATCAAAAACATCCAAGACTGAGGAACAAATGTTCGTGCTCAGTGCGACGAACGTCTGCCCTCCCCAGGAATCGAACCCGGGACCTTCGGCTTTGGAGACAGGGTCACTACCAACTAGGTTATCCGTATCATCAAAATATGAATATATATGTAAAGTTAAAAGCTTACCTCCATTTTTGACTCGTAACCACAGTAAGCAACAATGTAGACACTGAGTTTCAAACTTACAACTGGTAATAATGCACAGACCGTACTTCAACAATTTTAATTACTTCGAAGAACCTCGACACTGTCTTTAAACGAAGCAATCTGAACGAATGATGGCCCCCTCTTTTGGAGTTCTGCTTTTATTAGCCACATATACATACACACACACACATAAACACTAGCGTCATGTATCAGGTCTACATAAATATGACTTGTCGTAACCTGATTTTCTCACCAGTCCAATTAAAATCGGTATGCAGCTGCAACACGTTTAAACTTGCGCCCTGTGGTTCTATCATCGTAATTTTAACCTTCCAGGAATATAAAAACACCGCCATTAGTAATAAATAAGATTATTTATAACCTTTTCTATCCTTACAACTCGTGTGACTTATGATAATTAAAAAAAAAAAACATTCCCACAGAATTCTTTTGCGTGAGAAAACGACAAAAACTCGGGAGTTTAATATAAAATTAAACGCTTTTAAGCCCAGTTTATTACTATCTACCCTGATAAATTAACGCAGCCGACTCAAAAAATAACAAAGCAACACCTGTCACAAAAGAAATTTACGTGTCTTTGCCTAACCAAAAGGTTGTTCGATTTATTTCATCAAAATTGTGAATGATTAATGGGTATTGAAAAAATCACATATCTATCTGAGCGAGGCCAACTTTGAAGGGTGGAGTCAAAAATACATAAAAATTCTCATAATAGAAAACAGATACAAAAAAACTAGCAATCTATATGCCGACCAACCGTTTTTTTTTTTTGAAGGGCGGAGTTAAAAATACATAAAAAATCTCCGCTCCGCGGGGGGTGTCCCAAGGTGCCGCAGAAGCAGCTATCTACTAACTACTTTTGTTTCCATTTGGGATGCCGGGAGAGCTTTCTTTGTGATTGCGACTTCGTTGTTCCTTGCGCCTGCCGATTTGGAGCGGCGGCGCAGTCTGGGGTCTGTAGGCGGTGATATCTGCCTACAGGCACGCTTTCCTTCCTCTTCCTCTTCGGATGTAGTCGGGCTGGTGGCTAGCTTCCGTTTTACAGCGGCGGATGCAGCAGGTGAGTCAGTCGCGTGTTGCTGACTGAGTAGGTTCTGGTATTGTCGATCGTCCGGGTGGAGCTCCTCCTCATCATCCCCCAGTTCGTTCGCCTTAATGCGTATATAGACGGCCATCCAAGCCATGAGGGCCGGCGACGCTACGCCCATCTCGATCAAACGGGCTACCAAGATACGGTCACGATCTAGGCATTCCCGTGGCGAGGGGGGCGGGTCGACGCTGGACATCGGTGGCAGTAATGTGCCGGGGGCCGCGGCCGCAGTGCGCCAGTGGGATGGCGTAGCAACGGCAAAGCGGGGCTTCTGAGTGTTCGTAGGGGTCGCTGGAATATCGGCGGCCTCTTCGGCGTCGGCGTAGTGGTCATCGACGGCTTCGGCGGTGTTGGTTTTTCCTGTCGGTAGTCGTGAACCGGCAGATTCACAGGTACCGACAGAAAAGTGCGGCTTCGGTGTGGGGTGAGGGGGGACGCTGGTAGACAGCGTAGGTATCCTGGCGCCTTGCGGCACCGATCTACCCTCCCTTTTGCCCTTGGTGGTGGTGGCGGCTGGGTCCATTTCGAAAATTTTCGAAAAACGGTCTGAAAAACGGGACTGCGACGCTTATTCCAGCCGGCTATGCCAGACCCTGCATGGTTTCCCCCGGGGCGTCCGTTTGAGCGGGACCGGGTTTCACCATACAACGAAGGCACCGACTAGAAAGCAGCAAAAAAATGCAGGTATCCCCTCCCAACGGTCGAGCGGTGGGGCGCTGTTCGCACGGCGAGTCTTCACAGAAGGCGACGGTTAGCAGCAGAGAGCGGTGTTGGAGCGTCCGAACAGTTTGGGTTCCGTTGGCAGTCCCTGACCCTGTTGGCCGGGTCGGGATCGCCTTTATTTCTACTCTACGCGGCGCGCTTCACGGCCCTACCGCCAACCGTGCGGAGGGGGTTTTGAGGCGTTCGGCCAATCAGAGCGCAGCAAATTTCAAGTTTCGGTCAAGTGCGATCATTTTTAAAAATTACTATGGAGAATAATGTAGGCTCTGTGATTGGTCGATCGTCTCGGAAACGGAGATGTCTCGATTCACATTTTACTTTGAAACCTATGGTTCTAAAGCTCTAGACCCTACAGATTTAACCCGATTTTAATTATTTAAATGGTGTTCGATCCGTCTTAATCAGTTCTATCTACTAAAGTTTAAAGCGGAGTAATCGATTTACCCATATAGGTATAATTAAGCATTAATTGGTTCAAATTAGTTCAGGTTCATTAATTATAGTTCAAATTTCGATTACTGTGCTTTAGGCTATCTAGTACGGGTTTTACGCTAATAAGATTCGGATGTAGTTAGTATTGCTCTATCTTATGTGAAAGTTCGGGACTGATTAATAAATTATTTCTTAGTGGGATCGGGCACATGGTGAGTCGTCATTCTGGCGGCTCACTTACGCGTTTAACTTCACGCCCCCACACACTTAGCTCAGACGATATGGACGTGACTGACGGACTGGAGGGCGGCACCGAAAGCGCCATTCCGGAGTGGTTGAGCCCCGACATGCTCTGCCGGCTCTTATTCCTTTTCCTTAGGGAAAAGGATCCTAGATTGCTGGCACAGTTCGGGGTATTCGCCCGTGAAAGAGCTACGGAGGTAGCCCCCAGCACCCCGTCAAAGACCGACGTTAGGCCCCCAAAAACTGACTTCTCGACCCAGACAGAGCCCACGGTCCCGACTCACCCTCGGGACCCATGTCCTCCCCCCCAAACCCCGACAATGCCCGCCCCAAAGGCCCCAAAGGCCCCAAAGGCACAAAAGGCCTCAGCGGCCTCAAAGGCCGTAAAGACCGCAAAAAAACTGCCGTCCCAGGCCCCCCCTCCGCCGAATCCGGCCAGGTCAGCCAGGGCGATCGACAGGCCTAAAAAACCTCAGCCGACCCCCCTGGGCGACAAAAACCCCTTCGACGCCCTAGACCTCGACTCTCCCGACGCCACAAAAACCGACCCTCCTGTCGCACCTGGCACGACAAACTCGACGACCACGACTATCACGACGAAAGACACAACAGTGTGTGCCCCTGTGACCCGTACACGCTCCCTTTCGGGACCCAAAAGCGCTCGGAAGCGCTCGCCCAGGCGACCTCTCGCCAGGGGCAGGCGCAGTGGCACGCACTCCCACTCGCGTTCCCCGGTCGGCCGGGCCAGGGACGGCTCTTTCTCCTCTTGCATTGAGGACCAGCGACCGCAGCTGGGCAGCGAGCACCCTGACCCGACTGTGCTGGACACGGAACAGATGGACTGGCAGACACAGACAAATGTAAAACGACCCCGACCCACCACGTCGACAAAGACAAAATCCCCGGCCCCTAAGGCCCGCCGCACTACCTCAGTGCAGCAGCCCGGCGTCGTTATGTCGACGTCTGATGAAAACGACACCACTGACGAGACTGAAATAGACACCAACTCAACTGAAGTGGCAGGTCCATCTGGGTCTGCCACCGCTCAGACAGACTCTCCGACAAGAGATGAGGACAGCCCCTATGGCTTAAAAAAGTACCCCGTCATCACCATCGCAGATGCTACGAGGTGGGTCTTCATCACCTCCTCCTTAGCCCAAAGAGGAATCCGACCAATCTTCTGTGAGCTCAAGAAGAATATGGGCATTAAGATAAAGGCAGATGGACAGGCCCAGTTCAGTAGCATCTGCAACTTTTTGAAAGACGCCAACGTACAGTACAGCCGTGACCTCTTCCAACATGAGCGGACCTTTAATGTCTTAATTAAAGGGATCCCCAAAGAGGTCGACATAAACGACATACTTGACGACCTTCTCGAACAGGGGCTGGCTGTTCGAGAAGTACACAGACTGCACAGCAAAACACGAGGTGACTTTGACACCGTACTGGTTAAGGCCGACACCGACAAGGACACGAGGACGAGACTTTTGGCTCTATCCCAGGTACTATTACTTAGGGTTAGAGTCGAAATACCGACACCATCGGAGGTGGTCATCCAATGCCACCGATGCCAACGTTATGGCCATACGCAGCGGGCTTGTAATGAGCGGTACCGCTGCGTAAAGTGTTTGGGTGATCACCCCACCTGGCACTGCGACAAACCTGAAGACCAGCCAGTGGCCTGCGTGAACTGTGGTCAGGAGGGTCATTCAGCGAACAGCAGGAAGTGCCTGCTAGCACCTCCAAAAAGACGTGTACCTACGCACAATTATAAAGTTAGGACGCTGAACTCCGACAGACCGGCACCTCCTGCAAGGAGCACAAAGTACAACTTCCCGAGTCTAAAACCGACCCGACACCCACAAAACAACAGCCTTCTGGCCAAGTTCACACCGGCCACTGGTCAGTCCAGGAACTCGACCCAACGCGGGACCACGTTTGCGAGCATCGCAAACTCCCAACGACCGACACGACCCGACTTGACTGGGACAGCGGCGGCTATCCCTACTTACACTGAAGCCACCCCCGGAACCTCTGCGGTGCATAAAGTCAGGGCCCTCCAGGCCCGCCTGGCTGCGCTGGATGAGGAGATGGGGAGGGTGGAAGGACGACAGGCCCTGGCACTACTGAGTCAGTATGACGCCATACTGGCTGACTTCAACAGACATCATGGACTGTAACCGACCGAAAATCAGACTTAAATCCCTCAACCTGGCATTTTTCAATGCCAACGGGTTGAGGGGTATGAAAGACCAACTGACGACCTTCCTAAATACAAACCTCATTGACATTGTACTTATACAAGAGACGTTCTACAAACCGACACACAAGAACTTCAAGATTGAGAACTACAATGTCATCCGACACGACAGACCAGACAGACAAGGTGGCGGAACGATGATTTATTACAGGCGCAATCTCGACTGCCACAGCATCGACTCTCCAGCTCTCAGGAGCATGGAGGTGTCGATCTGTAAGATTGCTCTGGATGGCCATCCGCCGGTAGTCATCGTCTCCGCCTACCACCGACCACGAGACCTCATACAAAAGACAGACTTCGACGCGCTTGGCAAGTTGGGCCCTGCTGTAATCATAGCAGGTGACCTAAATGCCAAACACACCTCATGGGGGTGCACCGCGAACAACAGGAACGGCGCAAAACTGCTGCACCTGCTTATCGATGGCCTACCTTTTGATTTGATAGTCCCTAGAGAACCAACTCACTACCCAGCAATAGACACACAAAAAGCAGACATATTGGACGTGGCCCTCCTTAAGAACGTAACCCTAAGGCTGCGTTCTATCGAGGTGTTCCACGAACTAGACTCAGATCACCTGCCCGTAGTACTGAAACTCGGAGCAGACAATGACGATAACAGAACCCTTCTCAAATCCATCGTGGACTGGGAAAGGGTCAAAACAGGTCTCTTAAAGACACCCTCTATTCTAGATTCAATTCCAGACGATTTAACCACAACTGACGAGACTGACAAAGCAATTTTCGTCTTCAGCAGTTACCTCAGCGCTGTCCTAAGCGAAGCCTCAAGGGAGGTACCGGCGGAGGATATCCACCGCCGGCCCCTACCTGAGGAACTGAGTGCGCTTCTGCGGAGGAAAAACGCTCTTCTTAGGCATACCACATGGTACCCTTCGCCCCAAAATCGCAGGAACTTGAGAGCATTGCAACGCGATGTTCGAGAGAAGATTGCCGATTTTCGGGCGAACTCTTTCAACGACCTGATTTCAGAGTTTACGCCCAGTCACACTGCGTACTGGAAAGTAGCGAAAGCTCTGAAAACAGACGCCGTACACACGATGCCCCCTTTAATTCATCCTGGCCACACCACACCGGCCTTCGATGACCTCGAGAAGGCTGAGTGCCTTGCGGGTAGTCTCGAGGAGCAGTGCTCCCCCAGCCGACTGTACCTGGACCAAGACTTTGTCGACGACGTTACTAGAGACGTAAACAGACGGACACAACTCGACATGACTTCGGACCCGATCAGACCGGCAACCCGTGAAGAGCTAGCTCAGCTCATCAAGGGTCTAAGACCGAGGAAAGCACCGGGACCCGACGGCATACCGAACCGACTGCTAAAACTGTTGACTGACAACCACTTAGACCTACTGACTAGGATCCTCAATGCTGCTCTTGCCGGCTCCCATTTCCCAAGGGAATGGAGGCAGGCGACGGTCATTGGGATCCACAAGACAGGAAAACCGACAAACCTACCGACTTCGTACAGACCAATCAGCCTTCTTTCCTCGCTGGGGAAACTGTACGAAAGACTCATACTGAAACGAATGACAGACTTCATTACAGAAAACGACATACTGATTGACGAGCAGTTTGGGTTTAGGCTCAAACACTCATGTGTCCAGCAGGTGCACCGTATTACGGAGCATGTGCTGGAAGGACTAATTGACAGACATGGCTATGCCCTCTGTAGTGAACGTAAGACCGGAGCGGTATTCCTGGACGTGGCAAAGGCATTCGACAAGGTGTGGCACGCCGGTCTGATACATAAACTGTTTCAGATGGGCATGCCTGACCGTCTGGTGCGCCTCATCCAGGAATACCTGACTGACCGACAGATAAGATACAGAGTTGACGGCACCCTTTCCACTCCGCATGGCATTGCCGCGGGAGTCCCTCAGGGCTCAGTGCTGTCGCCGACTCTGTACTCTCTCTACACGAACGACATACCGACCCAACCTGACGTACGACTGGCACTCTTTGCCGACGATACTGCGCTCTTCACCTCCAGTAGAAGCCTCAAGGCTATTGTCCGAGACCTCCAGCGTGCGCTCGACGACTTAGGTCGTTGGTTCAAGCGCTGGAGGATCGAGGTCAATGCAGAGAAGAGCGCAGCTATCATATTCCGACACGACTTCCATAACGTCTACGACAAACTCGACAGACTCAAACTGCACGACAAATACATACCTTGGACAGACGAGGTAAAGTATTTAGGAGTGACTCTTGACAGAAACCTGACATACCGACGACACATAAAAAAGGCCAAAGAACGTGCAACCTACGTCCTTAACCGACTGGGGCCAATGATCGGCAGGCGTAGTAAGATGCGGTTTAGCAATAAACTAGCTCTTTACAACGCCTGTGTGAGGCCAATACTGACGTATGGGTGTACTGTCTTTGGTCACGTGGGACAGAAACAGCTGCACCAACTACAAGTTGTGCAAAACAACTTTTTACGATGAGCACTGGACGCTCCCCGACGGGTTGCCAACCTAGACTTACACATAGCCGCCGGCATACCGACGATACATGAACATATACGAGACCTAGCACAGAACTACTATGACAAGGCCGACGACCATCCGAACAAGCTGTTCACTGACGCGATAAATTACGACCCACCCCCGTCTCCAAAGGAGGCGGATTACATGACGACGCAAAGACTCATACCCAGCCAAGACATACCCCTCTTAACTTTCAACCCTGACGATGACGACTCTGACTCTGACGAACTCGCCGACAGAATCAGAACATTACATGAACTGACGACCCAGGCCCTGGATGTCCGCGCCTTTAATGGGGCAAAGCGCAGACACATCAGGAGACCTCGACACCTACTGACTGACCCGGATGATGTCATCACGGCCACCATTAAACAATGGTACCCTGATGACTCATCCGACACTGACGACGACACCTACAGAGACGTTAACCATACCGCTGACTTCTGTATGGAACGTGACGCCAGACGACAGGAACGACGCCTGCGCAATCAGGCACGACGACGAAACCAACCGCACACTCTACTTGCACGCCGACGTCTCCGCCGGCGGGGACGCCCACCGCGGAAACAACAGATTAACCACAAGACCGTAGAGACAAGCATAGGCCGACAAAAAACTGACATACAGACTGACACAACATCAAAATAGTGTGAAGACTAGGAACACTATTGCTGCTCGTAGCGCCCGCGCGCGGCAGCCCCACACGCTAGGTGCCGAGGATGTCGTGGCATCCTGCCGCCTAGCACAAATGACAACGGTTACAGCAGACATGCTCCCGTACAAGTTAAATAACATGACATGACATGACGACAGGTTGTCTCCTCCAGGTGCTGCGTGAATGTCTCCCAGCTGACTTTGGTTTTGGGCTTCCCCAGCGCCGTCTCGGGCTTCATGTTTATACACATGAGGACTGGGCGGTGATCAGATGGCAAATCCGGCAGTGCCTCATGTGTAATGTCGACGTCAATGTGTCTATAGACTGCGAAGTCAATCACGTTGCTGGTCCCATGCGCTGCATCGTGGTGAGTTGGCTCTTCGGGGCCGGCGACGTCGAGATCCCAGTCATCCGCAGCTTTTTGAATGATACGCCCCGAACGGCAGATGTGGGAGGCGTGCCATGCCGGGTGCTTGGCGTTTAGGTCCCCGGCCAGGATGGTCGGCATCGAGGTTGCCATAAGCACTGCGAGGTCGCTCCTCAGGTTGGCGTGAGGCTCTCCTGCTGGTCGTAGATGCGGATCTCTTTCCCTTCCACATTTATGTCGACCCCAAGCGCTTGCATGGAGTCGAGGGGTTGGTGGTCCACCGGCTGGTGGATTAAATTCCTCCGCACCATCACCGCCAGTCCGCGGTAGGCAGCACCTTCTTTGTTCGTTTCATGCTTCCTGTACACGATATAGCCGGGTACCTTCAGCTTCGTGTTCTTGTTTAGGAAGGTTTCGCTCACCAGCATCAGGTGGACGTCCTGTTCCCTGAGGAAGTGGCAGAGCAGGGCGACCTTGCCAGAGAGCGACTGTCCATTCCAATGCACGACTCTCAGCTTCCTAGGATAGGATAGGAGGCTGGGGAGTGTAGGCGGCTTGTAGGGCCTGTGCCACGGCTGTTGGGCCTTGCTGGGCGGCCGCCGTGAGCAGCTGGGCTATTAACACAGCCAGGTTGGGCTGTGGTGCTGCATGCTGTGGCACGTCGGCCGCGGTATCGTTGCTTGTCGCAGAAGGCACTGGCTTCTTTTTGTTCTTCTTCTTTTTCTTCTTTGTTTTCTGTGCTTGTACACCTGATGCATCGCTTCTCGCTGTCACGCCCCGTTGGGTGGGGGCGTTCGCCGGGGCCATCAGGCTTGATGGGGCCGACTCTTTAACCGTGGGCTGCGAGAGTGATGCCCTGGTGACTGGTCCAGCCCTTATGGGACCAGTGAAGGCGGTTCTGCCAGACGTCTTGTGTCTTCTCTCGTAAACGAATAATGGACAGGTTTGCCGGGTGTGCCCCCCCGTAGTTGGCACACTTGGCTAGGTCCACCTTGGGGTCCGTAGTGCAGGCATGCGCCGGGTGCGGTGCGGCGCAGCGGACGCATACCATGGGCCTGTGGCAGTCGGGAGAAGAGTGACGGAAGCCTTGGCAACGGTGGCACTAGGCGGGTCCCCTCTTAGCCCGCCAGGCCTCAAACTTGATGTTGGGCATCCTCAGCAGTTCGTTTACCCTGTAAATGCCAGAGTGGTTTCGAGCGGGGCCCGTCAGCTGTAAAAAATAAATACAGACAGGGCGCCCCTTCCTGGCGTTGATTTGTTTTATATGGTCTACAGGGAAACCGAGCTGTCCGCAGGCGTCCTTAATGGCTTTGAGCGGAGTGTTCATCGGCAGCCCCGTCAGAGCCACCTTCAGCTGTTTCTCATCTTCGCGCCCGTAGATGTTGAAGCTGAGCTCCGCGCCATCTCTCTCCAGAGCCACTAGCGGACTACCAGCCGGTATTCCTCCTCGTAATTTAGCCGGAATTCCACCCCCTCTCCGTGGTCCCTGGAGTTGGGTGTGCGGCCCAGTTATTGGGCCATATTATCCAATACTTTATGCCATTCGGGGAGCTTTTCGGCGGTTATTGTTGGATATTTCTTCCTTTTTTCCGTTTGTGTCGTTTCAGCAGGTGCATAGGTCTTCCCTTCTCGTTGCTGTTTTTGCGTTTGAGTTTGATTCGATGCGCCTGTGGGCGGATCGGTGGGCGGCGCCCCTCCTTCCGACCTTGATGATCCCGATGCTGCTGTTTTTGTTGGCCGCCGCAGTCTCGGGTCCGTGGGCGGCGATATTGCGCGGCACTGCCGCTTGTCGGGGGCTTGTGTGGGCGGGCTTCGGGCGTCCGCCTTCCTTTTCAGAGGATACGCCGCTGTATTGAGCTCTATACATTTCATGAATGTTATTTCAGGCGGTGATAGCTCCGTGCCGCCATCGCCCAGCAGGTGTTCTTGGAGCCTGATGTACGCCTCAGACCAGGCGATTAGGCTCGCCGATGCGGACCCCGACTCGTCCATGCGGGCTACCACGATCCGGTCATAATCGAGTTACGCCCGGTGGTAGTCGGTCTCCGCGTCGGTCGGGAAGATCGCCTGACTGCCGCTGGGTTCCGGCGAGGAGCTTTCGTTATGTCTTGTGGCATCGTCGAGAATTGTGACCTCCATGTCAGACGACGACTAGGCATTGACCTAGCCTGTAGCACTGCAAAGGGCGATGCCGGGGGTGCGTCCTGAACGCGGTGGGGGGGGGGGGGGGGGGGGGGGGGGGGTTGCTGGGCTCTAGGTCGTCGCTCCCTTGGGCGATCGGTTGGGTGGGTAGAAATGCCCCTTGAAGGGTGCTGCGGGGGGCGCACGCGAGTGCTCCCCTACTACCTCAACGTCAGAGCGGGACGTTCCTGGCTTTGCCGGGGACCCAGCCAGTGTAGCGAGGAGTCGGTCGATAGACCTTCCCCTCGCCTCCCCCTTGCGGGGGGACCCACTGGGTGTAGGTCTACCTCTCCTCTCCTCTCCGTCTTTCGGACTTCGACCCACCCTCCCGGAGCGGCACAGAATACTTTTCCCGATCCATTTTCGGTGATGCTAGTATATCAGCGCTGCACACCGCTCATCCCTCTCAGCCGTAACACGTCACGCCGCTTCTCCCGGGGCTTCCGCTTGAACGGGACCGGGATAGGCGGCGCAGCGAGGGCGACCGTCGGGGATGGCTTCTACGTGTTGGTACGGCAGCTGACTCCGGTACGGAGACCGGACGCGTAGTCGACGGTATTTTTTAAATAAAAATGCTGTTGACTGCTTTGTAGTGGTGTGCGACCGTGTGCATGTAGTTGCGCTGTTACAATCCGATACCAGTATTTTTTTTTTTTTTTTTATGGTTCTAGTCTCAGTTTGGTCGTTAGACGACCGCTTTCGAGTTATTAAATGGTGCCGCGCTCCGAAGGAGCGAGGCACAGAAGAACAAAGGCTTTTGCCTAATAGTTATGTAACTAATAGGACTGTAAACAAACCGGTTTGAATAATCTAGTGTTTGGCGCAATAGAAAAACAAAAGAAAATATAAGCTAGTGAAGTAACAATTTTGAATTTAATTTTGAGCAGTAGGGGATGACCCCGGAGGGCGATCCCTTTTACTGACGTATGGACCAAATCTCTGAAAATGAGAGATCTGGTCTTTCATGGATTTAAAGCCCGTAAGGAGAGGCCTATATCTCAAACGAGGTCGAGAATTAGACTTAGCCGAAGGCCTCCCACGGTTCAAGGAGACTCTTCCTTCCTCTGAATTGTCATTTGTTGTGCCTTCAAAGGCGAGTCAAGAGGGTCAGTGTCATGTATACGTCTGATGCTTAAGTCAGTGTCAATTTCCTTCTCACGTTTGAGTCTGATGGTAAATTTATCATCAGGCATAAGTAGTGCATGTCTCGCCCTTTTTATGCCTTTCCTAGGAGGAAAGTCAGGCGTATAGTCGACGGATGCAGTCACTAGTGGGTTAGGACTGCGTTCGGAACGGTAAAAGTAATTAGTAGCCAGCATTTTAAAATGCTGCGCAACCGAGTGAATATTTAGGTCGGCATGGATATCCACGTTCCGAACGTAGCCCGGGGCGTCGACTACACGCCTGAGGAATCTATTTTGAAGGACCTGTAACGACCAGAGCTTCTCACGCGAGGACTGTCCAAAGACAATGCTAGCATAAGAGAACACCGGCCGAATACAGGTTTTATAAATAGTAATTTTGTTATTGCGAGACAGTTTAGATTTAGAGGAGAGTAGGCAGTGCATTCTGCCCAGGATAAATGCGGCTCTATTTCTGACTGTGGTGATATGTTTTTTAAAATTGAGACGTCTGTCTAAGATAACACCGAGATATTTGACCTCCTCCCTCCAGGGAACAGTTCCCCCCAAAAGAGTAATTTCACTATCCGGCTTGTATTTCTGTTTGTCACTGGTACGAGTGATGTAACGATCAAATGTGCACGACATTATTTTTTTTTCGTATAATAATATTTTTCCACCCCTTCTTAATCTCATAAAACAGATTTGAACATCAAACTATAGTTACTAGATAAAAATACCTAATTCTTATAGGTATACTACCTAAACTACAAAAGTAAACAAATCGTTAAATCATAAATGCCTATATACCTATTTTTAAATGTCCAACATGTCCACATAGTCTAACATGTGACAGAAGTACCACTTTTACAGGTAGTCTAATTTGTCAAGGATTTTTAGTAGAAATAGGGAACATTTGAGGAGTTGGGATCACTTTTTACTTGATCGTCGAACGAGTAACATAGTCTCTGGCATTTTGAGGTAGTAAACAATTAAAAGGGGAATTTCTGTCGGATTTATGTTTAATTATTAAATTAATTTTGTTTGGGGATTTTTGAGTTTTAAGCTAGAAAGCAAATTTTATGCCAGAATGATGTTTTGGTACATGGTTATTGTACCGGATGACCCCATAATTATAGAATTATATAGATTTAATATAGGAAATGAAATATCTAAATAACTTATAAGCTAATAAAAATATAAATTATTCGATAACTTCATTTCATACCTTTCCATCTAACCCCGATGGAAAGCTATGAAATCATTACTTTGACTTAACAGTCAAAGGAATAACTCTTATCTAATCAAATATCAATTGTATGAAGCCCATAAGGCGATAAAATACATAGTGGAATAATGTATGTAAACTTTCCACAGGTATTGCACAACATTTGCAACTATACCATAACATTGGTAATTTTCCATGAAAACCCAATATGTTGCACAATAATTGTTAATTGTAATTCTCAGAAATAATAAAATTACCCCCTCCCCAACCAATATACGGCTCGAGTATAAAAGCCAAAGCTAATTCAATTGACAATAACCCCACTATATGTGGCATACGAATGAACACATAAATATACAAATAGTCCCCATACTATTCATGTCGTTACTACAAGTTATCGGTACTACTTACTAGCCTTTGAAAATACTTACAAGAAATAATCGTCAAGTGAATTAGCTTCAGTCAGATAGATATCATAGTTAAAATAGGAAGCCTAAGTATTGGTTTAGGAACGGGATTTCGTTATAAACTGTGACTTTTTATTCTCTACTTCACCTACACTGCTCTTAAAGCTATCGAAAGGGGTTCAGACTGCTTTTACAGTCCTCAGTCTGCACATTGGTCACTTCGAGCCGGATTGATCCTAAGCTCAAAAGAATAAAAATGTCACAAAGAAACGAAAGTCCGTCTCCGTCGTCAGTAAGGACGACCGACACCCCCGGCGGTATTACCGATACCTCGGAGCAGAGCTCCGAAACGACCACGACCCAGACCTCCGAGTCGTCGAGGGTCACCAGAAGTGCTGCTAGAAGCGGCGCTACTGCGCCGTCGTTGGCACCTCCGCAAGCGCCTCCTGGTGCTGGGCGGAAGCGGCTGGTGGCGGCGCAGCCCCCTGGAGCCTTGCCCGCGCCTACTGGCGCACAGCAGGCTCCAGCTCCGGAGCTCCACTACAAAGTGCAACAGGCGGGCCCAAGTCCCGGCCCGGCATCCGCGCTCCTCGCGGGCGCCGCCGGCGAGACCCAGGACCCCAACCAAGCACGAGCCCCCGCCGATGTCGTAGCGTCGTCAGAGTACGACGCACAACGGTCGGTGATGGCACCGAGTACCGTGGTCGAAAAACCCATTGCGCCCAGAAAGACGCAATCAAAGGCCTCATCGCGGAAGTCGACAAAGGAGAGGCGAATCCAATTGGCAAAAGCGCGGGAAGTGCTAGCTGCAGCCAAACTAGTAACGCTTGAAGCGGAGCTAGAAACTAGTGAAGAAGAGGACAACGCAAGTGCCACGACGGATGTGGATACAAGCCGGCAGGTCGAGACCTGGTTGGACCGGCACCACCTCCCAGCCCTTGATTTGAATCCCCATAATTTTTCTTCTCATTTACAGTATACGACGGGAGCGCCCGCTTTTACGCAGGCGCCCGGCGCGCATGCGCCGCCCGTCCCTGCGGCCACGATGCCCCCCGCGCCCCCTGCGCCCCCTGCGCCCCCCGCGCCCCCTGCGCCGATGTACGCCGTGCCACTACAAGCGCATGCGCCGCCCGCGCCTGCGCCTACGGCCACGCAGTACCCAGCGCTCCCGTCCGCCGTGCTTCACGGCTCTGCGGGACCCGCTGCGATGGATGAACTGGCGGTACAACCGTACGCGCCGAGCAACGACATCATGACCATCACAGAAGCGATCCGGAATGCCATACTGGCAAGCAAGCAAGATCCCCATTCAAGAAAAACGGCGGATCTACCAGTCTTCACAGGTTCCCGACGGCAATGGCTGTCATTCAAGCAGGTATATACGGACACTGCCCCGTACTACACGCCGGGCGAAAATACGGCGCGACTGCAGACAGCTACCCGAAACCTGAAAAATACGGCGATAAGTGATTTCGTCATATCCGGTGCCAAGCCGGAACACATTATGGAGAAGTTGGAAGAGTGCTACGGCAACACGGCGACTCTTGCGGCACTGGAATATAGAAATCTCCGTGAGCTGCCCAAGCTCACCGACAGCGCGCAAGACATCTGCTCGTTCTCGCTCAAGCTCGGAACGATAATGGCTACGTTACAACTCGTCGACGCCCATGAAAGCAGATATAGCTCTGAAGTCCTGCGATCGCTCCATGATAAGCTCACAGTGAACTTACAATCAAAGTGGTATACCTACTCAGCTGACAAACCGAGGCGCGAAAGCGATGTCATGCTGATGGTAAATTTTATGCGAGAAGAAGCCAGATTACGAGAACCGTACACCGTAATCAGTGATGCAACCCAGGTGCCGCCGCGCCATCAGCCCTTCCAGCAACGAAGCCACTTCAACGCGCCCTACGCACCGCGCCCGCCCGGCCAATTTACAAGGTACAGTGCGCCACGTACATATCCGCCGCCCGCCGCCGTCGCGCAGCCGCGACCCCAGAGGACCCATACCGCCATGGAGAAGAAATGCCCGGTATGTGAAAGTACACAACACAGTGGGGGCGGAGAGTGCGCGAAGTTCATAAATATGTGTTTAGATAAACGGCGGGAGATCGCGAAAACGGCGCAACTGTGTTTTAAGTGCCTGTGTATACGTAAAAAACAACATTTTTGCAAGAAAATGATTTGTTCGGCGCCTAACTGTGGAAAAAATCACCATATACTTGTGCATAAAGATTTAATTAAATCAGTTACAGATACAGCCGCATCTGAGTCGGTGTCATGCGCATGGACCCGTAAAGCTCAATCATATTTAAAAATCCTCCCGGTCGAGGTAAGGGGCCCTCTCGGCAGCCGCGGCGCCTGGGCGCTGCTGGACGACGGTTCATCCGTCACGCTGATCGACGAAGCCCTAGCCGCGGAGGTGGGAGCGCCCGGCGAAGTCGACCCACTGCACATTGAGGCGCTCACGGAAAAAGGCCTGAAAAATAACACGTCGCGGCGGGTGCGCATAGAACTGGCGGGAGAGGGTAACTCGAGTAAAATTGAAGCGAGAACCGTGAGTAAACTTTCCTTATCTCCTCAACATGTGAGTGAAAGTGTAATTAACGAGTGTGATCACTTAAAAGATATAAAAGATAAGCTCGTGTATCATACCGCCCGCCCGAACATATTAATAGGTCAAGATAACTGGCCGTTATTATTAGCCGAAAATGTAAGAAAAGGACGATGCGATCAACCGATCGCGAGTAAAACGGTACTAGGCTGGACCCTCCACGGGGCTCAAACAAGAGAGCCCGGGCACCGTGTAAACTTCATAAATAATATTAATACTGACGAAAATTTAAATAAAAAACTCGATTATTATTTCAGTATTGATTCGATCGCCATAAACCCCGTTCGCCCCGCTTCGGACCCGGAAGAAAGAGCTACCCGGAAACTGGAGGAAACCGCCCGACGTATCGGCCCGCAACAGTACGAGGTTGGTCTGTTATGGAAGAACGACCAGGTATGTCTGCCTTACAATTATAACTCAGCTCTGAGGAGGCTCCATAGCGTTGAAAAACGTATAGACAAGGATCCCGCGCTCCGCGTCAAGTACGAGAAGGAAATGGACGATTTAATCGAACAAGGTTACGCAGAAATAGCCCCGGCGACGACTACGCCGAATAAAACATTTTTCCTTCCACATTTTCCCGTAATAAACCCCATGAAACCGGACAAGGTTCGTGTGGTCCATGACGCTGCAGCAGTCGCGAGAGGTACAAGCTTAAACGATAATTTACTCTCTGGTCCGGACCTACTCCAAAACTTACCCGGCGTAATAAGCCGATTCCGAGAACATGCAATAGGAGTTACGGCGGACATAAAACATATGTTCATGAGAGTCGATGTGCGCCGAGAAGATCGCGATGCCTTAAGATACCTCTGGAGAGGGGATAGGAGAGACGAAGCCCCGCCCACCGAATATCGTATGAAAAAATTAATATTCGGAGCTACATGTTCGCCGACATGCGCTATTTATATAAAAAATATGAATGCTATGAGATTCATAGACCAGGAGCCGACCGCTGTACAAGCCATCATAAAAAAACATTATGTTGATGATTATCTAGATTCATTTGAAAACCCACAGAAAGCGATCGAGATGTCCTGCAAAGTACGAGACATACACGCTGAAGGCAACTTCGAGCTACGTGGATGGGTGTCCAACTCGCCCGCCGTGATGGCCGCTTTGGGCTCCGAGCGACTCCCTGCGGACACAACGGTCGCGCTGGACGAAGCCGAAGCCACGCCCACCGAGCGAGTTCTCGGCCTGATATGGAAGCCAGCATCGGATGAACTAACTTTCAACTTGGATCTCGCTCGACTCCCTCCTGAACTAATAAAGGACCAACGACCTACAAAAAGGCAAGCCCTCCGAATAGCCATGTCGATATATGACCCAATAGGATATGCGGCGGTGGTTACAGTGAGAGCTAAGATAATATTACAAGAGGCTACGCGCAGAGGTATCGGCTGGGATCAAAAGCTACCTGATGACCTGGCGGAAAAATGGAAAATTTGGCTGAAAAGATTAGAATGCCTACGCAACATAGCTATTCCGCGGGCCTATGCCGGCTATTCGGAAGCTATAGAGCTACAACTTCACGTGTTTGTGGATTCATCTGAAGATTCTTTCGCGGCGGCATTGTACTGGCGTACAAAAGGTGCCTCCGGCGAAATAAAAATAACTCTCATAATGGGAAAAGCAAGAGTTTGCCCGATCAGGGTTCACAGTATACCGCGTCTCGAGCTTATGGGCGCCGTAATCGGCGCTCGAATGGCGGATGCGGTGAAAAAAGAGCATGAAAGGCAACCCGATTCAACAACCTTTTGGACCGACAGCAAAACTGTCCTGCAATGGATACGTAATGGTTCACGCTCATATAAACCGTTCGTAGCACACAGAATATCGGCCATACAAGAACATTCAAAAGTAAATGAATGGAGATATGTACCTACGAAGTTGAATGTGGCCGACGACGCCACTCGAGATGTACCGGCCGATTTCTCATCCAAACACAGATGGTATGAAGGTCCAGATTTCCTGTATGAAGACCCGAGTAAATGGCCTACGGAAAATCTGACCGAGGCCACGCCCACCGGCGAAGAAAAAGTGTGCTACGCCATGAAAACCGACGAATGTGACATTCGCCGCGCCATACCGGCCGCTACGAGATTTTCCAAATGGGAAAAATACGTCAGATCAACGGCACGAGTCCTACAATTTATACAATTATGCAGAAAAAAGCACGAAACAATTAATTACAAAAGAACCAAGAAAAATATCGAAGCGGACCCAGATTGGAAGAAAACTCGTAGCCGGGGAAAACCGAGCGCTACGCCGCCCGCTACGAGCTACGAAGATAGCTACAAAATAATTCCCGTAGAGCTGCTACGAAGCGCCGAACATATTATTTGGAAAGCGGCACAGCGAGACGTCTTCCTAGATGACCTCGCCCTGGTAAGCAGCGGAAAACCAGTATCAAAAGGAAGCAAGCTGAATAAACTTGCGATACTGGAATCAAACGGAATCATCGTACTCAAAAGTAGAATCGACGCCGCAATCGACGTGAGTTGCAACAAAAATCCTCCCGTGATTGATGGACGACACACTACAGCGAGACTGTACATAGATTACGTACACAGACGACTTCATCACGGCCGCGTCGAACTAGTAATCAACGAAGTGCGACAACGAGTCTGGATTCTACACCTACGACAAACTACGAGACAAGTAATACACGCCTGCCGGCCGTGCACCATAAGAAAAGCTACGCCACCGAGCCCACCCACCGGTAATCATCCGCACACGCGTCTCGCGCATCATAAGAGGCCATTTACATATGTCGGACATGATTATTTTGGGCCGATAACAATAACTGTCGGACGTACCACACAAAAACGGTATGTTGCATTATTTACGTGTCTAACCACTAGAGCTGTGCATTTAGAAATTGCAGGTTCACTCACCACAAACTCCGCGATCATGGCTCTGAGAAGATTCATCGCGCGCCGAGGATGTCCGACCGAAATCTGGTCCGACAACGGCTCCAACCTGCGAAGCAGCGACAAGGAGCTGAGGCGCGCGCTGACCCCAGGCCTCAATACAGAGGCCACTCACCGAGGCATCAGCTGGCGCTTCATCCCGCCGTCCGCCCCATTCATGGGCGGCTCGTGGGAAAGAATCGTGGGCTTAACCAAGCGAGCCCTGGACGCAGTGCTGCATGAGCGGCACCCCAGAGAAGAGGTCCTCGCCACGTTCCTCGCCGAAGCGGAGTTCATCGTCAACAACCGACCACTCACACACGTCTCAACCGATCCAGAGGACCCAGAGGCCCTCACTCCAAACCACTTCCTGCTGGGAGGCTCGGCGTGGAACCCCGCGCCAGGCACCTTCACCGAGCAAGACGTCGTCGGATGCGTCACATGGCGCGCCGCCCAACGCCTCGCCGATATGTTCTGGGCGAGATGGGTCCGGGAGTACCTACCATACCTCCAGGACAGACGGCACCCCTCACACAAAGGTGCCGTCATAGCCATCAACGACGTGGTCCTCATTATGGACAACACGTTACCTCGCAACACATGGCCACGAGGAAGAGTCGTCGCTACGTACCCAGGGAGCGACGGCATCACCAGAGTTGTCGACGTCAACACAAAGGGTGGCATCCTCCGCCGCCCTACGAAGAAGCTCGTCATACTACCCACGGCGCCCGAGACACCGCGGCGCGAAGACAGCGCGCCGCTCACGGCGCCCGTCTCATCACCACGGTCCTGAGCATCGAGCCACAACAACCGACGTCTGCGTGCATCAGGCAGCATCAACGAGTCACCGGCACCGGCGAAGTTTCCTATGACTAAGGTCATAGTGGCGGGAGAATGTACCGGATGACCCCATAATTATAGAATTATATAGATTTAATATAGGAAATGAAATATCTAAATAACTTATAAGCTAATAAAAATATAAATTATTCGATAACTTCATTTCATACCTTTCCATCTAACCCCGATGGAAAGCTATGAAATCATTACTTTGACTTAACAGTCAAAGGAATAACTCTTATCTAATCAAATATCAATTGTATGAAGCCCATAAGGCGATAAAATACATAGTGGAATAATGTATGTAAACTTTCCACAGGTATTGCACAACATTTGCAACTATACCATAACATTGGTAATTTTCCATGAAAACCCAATATGTTGCACAATAATTGTTAATTGTAATTCTCAGAAATAATAAAATTACCCCCTCCCCAACCAATATACGGCTCGAGTATAAAAGCCAAAGCTAATTCAATTGACAATAACCCCACTATATGTGGCATACGAATGAACACATAAATATACAAATAGTCCCCATACTATTCATGTGACAATCGTTGTTTCTGTGAGCACAACGCGCAGTCGTCTGTAGCTAGCAAATTACGCCGATTTCAAGACTCGCACTCCCTGTGCGCGATGCACCGCCGCCCCCTGGGTGTGGTGCCCCCGTAAGAGAGGAGCTGTTCAGTCAACACCAGGACAATCTGAAGACCTCATTTTCAAGTACCCTACCAAATTCATCCGAACGGGAAGAGTTCAAATAGCCCGACCCTTGTCTCCCCCCGCGTAGTGCTCCTTAAGAGAAAATGTATATTGTGTACAGTGTAGTGCAACGACACGCCCGCCGCTCGGATTGTTTATAAAAACCGTAAGTACACACCTCAGGCCTCACGGCCTGAGTACATTTTACTCACCAGGACACTATGTCCCCCTCACCCCCCGAGCCCCCGAGCACGCCCTGGGGAGGCCCTGACCCGGAGTTCACGACAGCGGAACTTTTCAATCTCTTCATCGCATTCCTAGCGGAAGTCGATGGGGGGCTTGTGGAGCGATTCTGCAAGTTCGCCCGGGTGGGTCCCTCTGGGTCGCTCTCGGCGACCAGCCCCTCTGGCTGCCCTCCCCCCCGCTGCCAATTCGGAGAAGCATGCGGCCCGCTCCTCCCTTATGGGTGCGGCCCTTAAGGCTAAGGGCACCACGGTGCCCCTAGGGCAGTCTGCCTCTCCGAACCTGGCTCCCCCCTCCCCCTCCCTCTCCCAATCGGGAGCGAAAAAAAGCGGGTTCCACCAAGACCCCTGTCATTATCCTCCCACCCCCCGGCCCCGACCGCGAGGGGAAGCCGACCGCACCGGGCGGCAAAAAGGGCAGCAATGCAGCCCCTCCAACTAACTCACTGGCCCAAGAGGCCACAGCCGTCCGTGAACGCTCGGCTTCCGACTCCAAACCAGGGTCCTCATCATACCCCGCCAGACGAAGGAACTCGGAGCGAGGTAGTGTCCGCTCCAGGACCAGATCGCGTTCCTCCCGGAGACCCTCCATAATAGGGAACTCCCTAACCGCCCCCCCCGCCCAAAATCATACCTTTGGAGGGCGAGGGCAGAGTCATAGACCTTACCTCTCAATCCATCCCAGCCAGACCCCAATCCTCTCTAGAGGACCCCATGGAGCAAGACGCCAGTTGGACCGTGGTCTCCCGCCCTAAGCGGCCCCGCGGTCAAGACTCCCCCCCCCCCCCCCCTCCGGGGTATGTCACCCCCCGCTCTCGGGGTTCTTCGGCTTCGCCGGTTGCAAAAACCCCGCGCGCCCCAAAAGGAGACCACGTACCAACAGGCCTCCCCACCACGACCCAATCTTTCAGCATCGCCCACGCCAAGGATAGAATAGACCTAGACCTACTAACTGACGAGTCAACCGACAGACTAGACCCCTCGGGGTTCTCGCAATTCCATCCCACCCCCCCTCCCCCCGATAACAATGCCAGCCATGCCCCACATCCCGACGATATCCTCTTCGCGGACCCGCAATCAATCAAACCCAAGATTATTGGCCACATTTTACTTATGGATAAGACCAAGTGGAACACGGCAAAAGGCCTAATACAGCAACGCGGTATAAAAATAGCCCAAGCCATTAATCTAGAGAAGGGGAAACGCGGGGCCCGCGAAGACGGAATCCGCGTCACCTTCTATACCCCCGATGACTTCAGAGCCTTGGCTAGACTTATGAAGGATATCTCCCTTCCTTACCACCGTAGTCTCTTCGAGGAGGAGAGGGGGTTTACGGTGGTGATAAAGGGGGTACCCAAAGAGCTCACCCAGGAAGAGGTCACAGATGACCTAGTTGAAAAAGGCATTAAGGTAATCACATGTCACAGATTCTGGAACCGTCATCGGGGCAAACTGGACATTGTTATGGTACGGGTTAATCCGGACCCAGCCACCAAAACTGATATTTTTAAAATTAGGGAGATCTGTATGATCTCAGGCTTGCGGATCGAGAAGCCTAGGCCTTCATTATATATTGGCCAATGCCACAACTGCCAGCGATACGGCCACGGCACTAAAGGTTGTAGCGCCCCCGCGAGGTGCGTCAAATGTAACGAATCCCACCATACCTCAGAATGTAAAAGAGCCAAGGACGACCCGTCCCCCCCTTACTGCTGTCTCTGCGAGACCTTTGGCCACACAGCCAACTACTTAGGCTGTCCTCATGCACCCAAAAGGCGCAGAAGGCCCATCCCTTCGCGGGCCAATCCAAATTCCAACTCCTACCAACGCACCCACAATGGTGCCACAAACCACAGCCTGCGGCCCAGCTCCCACCAACAGGTCCCGGATATCCGCAACTTCCCAGCCCTCCAAGACAGCAGGCCTTCCGCCAGACCTTCCATGGGTAGATACCTTCCCTATCACCCAAATACTCAAGTAGGGCACGACTCTATTCCACCCTCTCAAGAATCTCCTCCTCTGTGCAGACTGAGGACTGTAAAAGCAGTCTGAACCCCTTTCGATAGCTTTAAGAGCAGTGTAGGTGAAGTAGAGAATAAAAAGTCACAGTTTATAACGAAATCCCGTTCCTAAACCAATACTTAGGCTTCCTATTTTAACTATGATATCTATCTGACTGAAGCTAATTCAATTGACAATAACCCCACTATATGTGGCATACGAATGAACACATAAATATACAAATAGTCCCCATACTATTCATGTCGTAACTACAAGTTATCGGTACTACTTACTAGCCTTTGAAAATACTTACAAGAAATAATCGTCAAGTGAATTAGCTTCAGTCAGATAGATATCATAGTTAAAATAGGAAGCCTAAGTATTGGTTTAGGAACGGGATTTCGTTATAAACTGTGACTTTTTATTCTCTACTTCACCTACACTGCTCTTAAAGCTATCGAAAGGGGTTCAGACTGCTTTTACAGTCCTCAGTCTGCACATTGGTCACTTCGAGCCGGATTGATCCTAAGCTCAATAGAATAAAATGTCACAAAGAAACGGAAGTCCGTCTCCGTCGTCAGTAAGGACGACCGACACCCCCGGTGGTATTACCGATACCTCGGAGCAGAGCTCCGAAACGACCACGACCCAGACCTCCGAGTCGTCGAGGGTCACCAGAAGTGCTGCTAGAAGCGGCGCTACTGCGCCGTCGCTGGCACCTCCGCAAGCGCCTCCTGGTGCTGGGCGGAAGCGGCTGGCGGCGGCGCAGCCCCCTGGAGCCCTGCCCGCGCCTACTGGCGCACAGCAGGCTCCAGCTCCGGAGCTCCACCACAAAGTGCAACAGGCGGGCCCTAGTCCCGGCCCGGCTTCCGCGCTCCTCGCGGGCGCCGCCGGCGAGACCCAGGACCCCAACCAAGCACGAGCCCCCGCCGATGTCGTAGCGTCGTCACAGTACGACGCACAACGGTCGGTGATGGCACCGAGTACCGTGGTCGAAAAACCCATTGCGCCCAGAAAGACGCAATCAAAGGCCTCATCGCGGAAGTCGACAAAGGAGAGGCGAATCCAATTGGCAAAAGCGCGGGAAGTGCTAGCTGCAGCCAAACTAGTAACGCTTGAAGCGGAGCTAGAAACTAGTGAAGAAGAGGACAACGCAAGTGCCACGACGGATGTGGATACAAGCCGGCAGGTCGAGACCTGGTTGGACCGGCACCACCTCCCAGCCCTTGATTTGAATCCCCATAATTTTTCTTCTCAGTTACAGTATACGACGGGAGCGCCCGCTTTTACGCAGGCGCCCGGCGCGCATGCGCCGCCCGTCCCTGCGGCCACGATGCCCCCCCCGCCCCCTGCGCCCCCTGCGCCCCCCGCGCCCCCTGCGCCGATGTACGCCGTGCCACTACAAGCGCATGCGCCGCCCGCGCCTGCGCCTACGGCCACGCAGTACCCAGCGCTCCCGTCCGCCGTGCTTCACGGCTCTGCGGGACCCGCTGCGATGGATGAACTGGCGGTACAACCGTACGCGCCGAGCAACGACATCATGACCATCACAGAAGCGATCCGGAATGCCATACTGGCAAGCAAGCAAGATCCCCATTCAAGAAAAACGGTGGATCTACCAGTCTTCACAGGTTCCCGACGGCAATGGCTGTCATTCAAGCAGGTATATACGGACACTGCCCCGTACTACACGCCGGGCGAAAATACGGCGCGACTGCAGACAGCTACCCGAAACCTGAAAAATACGGCGATAAGTGATTTCGTCATATCCGGTGCCAAGCCGGAACTCATTATGGAGAAGTTGGAAGAGTGCTACGGCAACACGGCGACTCTTGCGGCGCTGGAATATAGAAATCTCCGTGAGCTGCCCAAGCTCACCGACAGCGCGCAAGACATCTGTTCGTTCTCGCTCAAGCTCGGAACGATAATGGCTACGTTACAACTCGTCGACGCCCATGAAAGCAGATATAGCTCAGAAGTCCTGCGATCGCTCCATGATAAGCTAACAGTGAATTTACAATCAAAATGGTATACCTACTCAGCTGACAAACCGAGGCGCGAAAGCGATGTCATGCTGATGGTAAATTTTATGCGAGAAGAAGCCAGATTACGAGAACCGTACACCGTAATCAGTGACGCAACCCAAGTGCCGCCGCGCCATCAGCCCTTCCAGCAACGAAGCCACTTCAACGCGCCCTACGCACCGCGCCCGCCCGGCCAATTTACACGGTACAGTGCGCCACATACATATCCGCAGCCCGCCGCCGTCGCGCAGCCGCGACCCGAGAGGACCCATACCGCCACGGAGAAGAAATGTCCGGTATGTGAGAGTACACAACATAGTGGCGGCAGAGAGTGCGCGATGTTTTTAGATATGTGTGTAGATAAACGGCGGGAGATTGCAAAAACGGCGCAGATGTGTTTCAAGTGCCTACATCTCTGGGAAAAACAACATTTTTGCAAGAAAATGATTTGTTCAGTGCCTAACTGCGGGAAAAATCATCATGTGCTAGTGCATAAAGACAATATTAAATCAATTACAGATACAGTTGCGAGTGAAACAGTGTTGTGTGCATGGACCCACAATGACTCTCCCTCCGTCGACCCCGTCCACTGTGCCGCCGGGCCCGCAAAGAAGCCCACCTACACAGCGAGCGCGCCGGACGGAGTCTACGCTGCGCCACCACTGCCAACCAGCCCGCCCGCACCTACTGGTGCCGCTTGGAAGCAGCTGGCAACCGCGCAGCTCCCGGAAGCCCTGCACGCGCCTAGCGGCGCACAGCGGGCTCCCATGCCGGCCCCGCGACTTATCGCGCCGGCACCCGAGCCGCCACTCGTCCTACACACGAGTGACGTCGGCCGGGCCATCAGCATCAATCGGCGCCCCCGACGCCGCACTCGCCGAGCGCGACGCCGTCGGTCGCGCCGCCCAACCGCGCAGCTCCCGGAAGCCCTGCACGCGCCTAGCGGCGCACAGCGGGCTCCTTTGCCGGCCCCGCGACTTAGCGCGCCGGCGCCCGAGCCGCCACTCGCAATCCAGACGAGTGACGTCGGCCGGGCCAACAACACCAATCGGCGCCCCCGACGCCGCACTCACCGAGCGCGACGCCGTCGGTCGCGCCGCCCAGCCGCGCAGCTCCCAGAAGCCCTACACGCACCTGGTCGAGCACAGCGGGCTCCCATGCCGGCTCCGCGACTTATCGCGCCGGCGCCCGAGCCGCCACTCGCAATCCAGATGAGTGACGTCGGCCGGGCCAACAATACTAATCGGTGCCCCCGACGCCGCACTCGCCGAGCGCGACGCCGTCGGTCGCGCCACCCGACAACACAGCACTCTGAAGCCCTTGCCGCGCCTAGTGGCGCACAGCGGGCTCCCATGCCGGCCCCGCAACTTATCGCGCCGGCGCCCGAGCCGCCACTCGTCCTACACACGAGTGACGTCGGCCGGGCCATCAGCATCGATCGGCGCCCCCGACGCCGCACTCGCCTAGCGCGACGCCGTCGGTCGCGCCGCCCAACCGCGCAGCTCCCAGAAGCCCTACACGCACCTGGTCGAGCACAGCGGGCTCCCACGCCGGCCCCGCGACTTATCGCGCCGGCGCCCGAGCCGCCACTCGTCCTACACACGAGTGACGTCGGCCGGGCCATCAGCATCGATCGGCGCCCCCGACGCCGCACTCGCCGAGCGCGACGCCGTCGGTCGCGCCGCCCAACCGCGCAGCTCCCAGAAGCCCTACACGCACCTGGTCGAGCACAGCGGGCTCCCATGCCGGCCCCGCGACTTAGCGCGCCGGCGCCCGAGCCGCCACTCGCAATCCAGGCGAGTGACGTCGGCCGGGCCAACAACACCGATCGGCGCCCCCGACGCCGCGCTCGCCGAGCGCGACGCCGTCGGTCGCGCCACCCGACAACACAGCACTCTGAAGCCCTTGCCGCGCCTAGTGGCGCACAGCAGGCTCCCATGCCGGCCCCGCAACTTATCGCGCCGGCACCCGAGCCGCCACTCGTCCTACACACGAGTGACGTCGGCCGGGCCATCAGCATCAATCGGCGCCCCCGACGCCGCACTCGCCGAGCGCGACGCCGTCGGTCGCGCCGCCCAGCCGCGCAGCTCCCAGAAGCCCTACACGCACCTGGTCGAGCACAGCGGGCTCCCATGCCGGCTCCGCGACTTATCGCGCCGGCGCCCGAGCCGCCACTCGCAATCCAGATGAGTGACGTCGGCCGGGCCAACAACACCGATCGGCGCCCCCGACGCCGCACTCGCCGAGCGCGACGCCGTCGGTCGCGCCACCCGACAACACAGCACTCTGAAGCCCTTGCCGCGCCTAGTGGCGCACAGCAGGCTCCCATGCCGGCCCCGCAACTTATCGCGCCGGCACCCGAGCCGCCACTCGTCCTACACACGAGTGACGTCGGCCGGGCCATCAGCATCAATCGGCGCCCCCGACGCCGCACTCGCCGAGCGCGACGCCGTCGGTCGCGCCGCCCAGCCGCGCAGCTCCCAGAAGCCCTACACGCACCTGGTCGAGCACAGCGAGCTCCCATGCCGGCTCCGCGACTTATCGCGCCGGCGCCCGAGCCGCCACTCGCAATCCAGATGAGTGACGTCGGCCGGGCCAACAATACTAATCGGTGCCCCCGACGCCGCACTCGCCGAGCGCGACGCCGTCGGTCGCGCCACCCGACAACACAGCACTCTGAAGCCCTTGCCGCGCCTAGTGGCGCACAGCAGGCTCCCATGCCGGCCCCGCAACTTATCGCGCCGGCGCCCGAGCCGCCACTCGTCCTACACACGAGTGACGTCGGCCGGGCCATCAGCATCGATCGGCGCCCCCGACGCCGCACTCGCCTAGCGCGACGCCGTCGGTCGCGCCGCCCAACCGCGCAGCTCCCAGAAGCCCTACACGCACCTGGTCGAGCACAGCGGGCTCCCATGCCGGCCCCGCGACTTATCGCGCCGGCGCCCGAGCCGCCACTCGTCCTACACACGAGTGACGTCGGCCGGGCCAACAATACCAGTCGGCGCCCCCGACGCAGCGCTCGCCGAGCGCGACGCCGTCGGTCGCGCCGCCCAACACAACACTCAGAAGCCCTGCACGCGCCTAGTGGCGCACAGCGGGCTCCTACGCCGGCCCCGCGACTTATCGCGCCGGCGCTCGAGAGGAAAGCGCGCCGCCCACGGCGCCCGAGAAATCGCAGCGACGCGCCTTACACACCGCGTCCGCGCCGCCCACGGCGACAGCGCGCCGCCTGCGCCGCAAGAGACACCGCAGCGCGAGGACAGCGCGCCGCCCACGGCGCCCGTGTCATCACCACGGTCCTGAGCATCGAGCCACAACAACCGACGTCTGCGTGCATCAGGCAGCATCAACGAGTCACCGGCACCGGCGAAGTTTCCTATGACTAAGGTCATAGTGGCGGGAGAATGTACCGGATGACCCCATAATTATAGAATTATATAGATTTAATATAGGAAATGAAATATCTAAATAACTTATAAGCTAATAAAAATATAAATTATTCGATAACTTCATTTCATACCTTTCCATCTAACCCCGATGGAAAGCTATGAAATCATTACTTTGACTTAACAGTCAAAGGAATAACTCTTATCTAATCAAATATCAGTTGTATGAAGCCCATAAGGCGATAAAATGCATAGTGGAATAATGTATGTAAACTTTCCACAGGTATTGCACAACATTTGCAACTATACCATAACATTGGTAATTTTCCATGAAAACCCAATATGTTGCACAATAATTGTTAATTGTAATTCTCAGAAATAATAAAATTACCCCCTCCCCAACCAATATACGGCTCGACTATAAAAGCCAAAGCTAATTCAATTGACAATAACCCCACTATGTGTGGCATACGAATGAACACATAAATATACAAATAGTCCCCATACTATTCATGTCGAGTGAGTGAGTGGGGATTCAGTGTCCAGCGCTCGTCGTGAGAGGTCGTCTTTACTAGTGCGCAGCTGTCAGCTCCGTAGAACAAATTAAAATCGCTTAGTTTCGGCAATGCCCTGGTGGGCGTTTTTGCCGTTTGTGCTGTCATTGTGTTTTTCCGTGTATAGAAGAAGACTTTCCAGTGCGCGTGAAAATCATTGTGCGTGTTGTGTGAACTTTATATGTGAATTGTGTGCGAAATTGACGCTTATGTTAAAATTCTAAAGAAAAGAAAAATTAATGAAAGTATTTAAAAAGATTTCCTAAATACTTGTGTGAGAAAAAAGCAACTCACTATTGTGATAAAAGAGTAGATCACAGTTCTTCTCTCAGTTATCTACTAAATTCAGTGCGCGAGTGCCGTTTATAGTTTAAATAATCAGTGTTTTGGTGCAATTTTTAATTTTTTCCTCGATATCTCCCTGGACATGCCCGTATTTCTGCGTATAGGGATACGGCGCTAATGATGGAGGGAAAGAGGATTGTGCCCCCTCCCTCGTTGGCGAGCTTCCTTGCTCGTCAATATCCTAATGTTATGGAGGAGTTTTTGATTCTTTCAAATGCTCAGAAAGTATCTAATACAGGTAAGGAGACTTTTTCTTCCTCAAACCCGACTTTGACATCTGTTGACAACCGTATTGACGGCGACTCTACTGACTTTAGCCGGTATGGCTCGCAAGCCTCCGGTCTGACCTGTGACAAGACACCTCGTAGATCAATTGATTCTTTTAAAAAGCGTGCTGTCTTAAGCGTGCGCTCGAGCTCTCGCTCTCGTTCTCCTTCCTATTCGCGTCCGGCCTCTGTTCTTTCTGGAGGTTTGGGTGACTGCGAGTCCGAGTTGGTAACCGTGCAGGACACTCCTCTTGCACTTGGTCAGCCTACTCCTGAATCTCAACTGCCTCTTGGTCAGGCAGATTTAAGGGATCTTCGAAGACACTTTGCAGGTGATGTGGCCACGCCCCCCGCCTCGCTTAATTTACATAACTCCCATGTGGAGGTTATTGTTCATTCTCAACTTTCTAGTATGGACTCGGCCTCGATCGAGTCTGAATCTGAAATTGAATATCAGTCTGTCCTTTCTGATGAAGGTTTTGAAACTGTTAAACGTAAAAATAAAAATAAAAATCGTGGCAGGAAGCGTGGCAACATTAGCCCTTCTTCTCCTGTCAGTCTTGCTGATTCTTCACATGGGGATTTCATGGCTGATTTGTCTCGCAGTCAGCCTAATCTCAGTCACCCTAATTCGACACCCAAGCGTTTGCGCCAGGAGGCTCCACAGCATCCTCACGTTGTTGATCGTGAGGAGATGGAGGTCATTGTTGAAAATGCCAAAAAGGAGAAAAGACCTCCTATTTTGTTCTTAAAAGATAAAGCGCGTTGGACAAAGCTAGCTGCTGAGGCCAACCGCAGAAACATTGGGTTGCTCAGAGCCACCTCGGTAGCTGCTCGTGATGGCAGACCGGGAGGCATTGGGATTATTACCCAAAATATATCTCAATATAAAGCCTGGATTGACCTGATGGTTGATGGCTATCATACCTATAATCCTGAACGCAGACTTCACGTGGTCATTAAAGGCCTTCCTGTGGAGATTGATAATACTTCCATTTTAGAAGACCTTAAATCCCAAGGTCTCCCGGTACATGAAGTTCACCGTATGTTTAGGGGTGATAAAAGAGTTCCCTTTGAGGCGGTTTTTGTCTCCCTTGATCGCACTCCAGCGGGAAAGGAGATTTATAATATCAAGTCTTCCTGTGGTCTTAGTGGACTGCGTGTTGAAGCACCTTATAAAAATAATAGAGTGCCGCAATGTAAAAATTGCCAATTCTATGGTCACTCGGAGAATTATTGTAGGCTCCCTTCTCGCTGCGTTAAGTGCGGAGGTGGTCATCATACCAGTAGCTGTGAACTTAAAAAGGATTCACCTCCTGATATTCAATCCAAAATTAAAGTATCCTGCTGCAACTGCGGCGGTGATCATACCGCTAATTTTCACAATTGCCCGGCTGCTCCTAAACAAAATAAGAATTCCAGATCAAATAGGAATGGTAACAATACCCGTAGGCGTAATAAAGCATCCAGATTCAGCAGTCAGAATCCTTCGCCGCCTTTAAACAACAATGGTGTCAGCACTGGCAATCAAGTACCCCTTGTTACGGAGTCCTCTTTTCCTACTTTAGGTGGTAAGAGGCTGCACTCTTCTACTCAAGTTGTTGAAGCTGCAAACTTTATCTATGGCTCCTCTCAAGAGTCTCAGTCTGGCCCTCAGGCGCAGCCTCCCCGTCCTGGCTCGTCAGCCCAAGGTCCCCTTAATCCTATCTTGGAGAACGTGGCTGTTGATCGTTCATCCAATTTTCAACAGCATAGGCCTCCCTATAATCAAATTGCTGCCATGCCTTCTAGATCTGGCCCAAATTATTCTAATAACATTTCTCGACAAGCACCTCCCTCTCACATGAGGAAGCCATATCCTGGTGCCTCCTTGGGCTCAGGTCCTAGCGTTGTCTCCCCTTCTATTTTAGGAGGAGCTGCGCGTAATCAATCTGATGACGATGATCTCAGACTAGTTTTTGAACTGGCTGAGATCATTGACATCGATGAGGTCCGCAGTTTGGCTGCTGAATTCAGGGCTCAAAGAAATTCCAGAGGTCGGTTTGATGTACTCTTCAAGTACTCAGCTCTCCTATCGGCGATCCGCTCTATCAATACTCAGACAGCTCATAATGGATAATACACCCGGTAGAGTCAAGCCCAAGCATCTATCGCTGGCATATTTTAATGCCAATGGCGTTAGGTCTCAGAGAGACGAAATTGCTTCATTTATCAAATCTCATAATATTGACATCTTTCTTATTCAAGAAACATTTTTAAAACCCTCTTTAAGGGACCCTAAAATAGCTAACTTTAATATAATCCGTAATGATCGCACTACGAGTGCTGGGGGGGGTACCTTAATTTATTACAAAAGGGCATTCCATTGTTCACCCATTTCCATACCAGATAATATCAAACACTTAGAAATATCTGCGTGTCGCATAGCCCTTACGGGTCATGGGCCTATTACCTTAGTATCAGCTTATTTATCTCCAAATCAGCCATTATTAAAATCCGACCTAGAGGCTGTGTTTGGGTTGGGTGAATCGGTCATTTTGGCTGGCGATCTCAACTGCAAGCACAGTCTCTGGAATTGTAATTATTCTACTTCAAGGGGCAGGCGTCTTCTTAAATATACCAATGATCTCTCTATTGATCTGATAGCTCCGTTTGAGGCGACTCATTTTCCGAGTGACCCTACGAGAAGAGCTGATATCCTGGATGTGGTACTTCTGAAGGGCGTAGCTTTACAACTGCGCTCTTTAGAAGTGCTTCATGAACTCTCTTCCGACCACAGGCCGGTCACTTTGAAAATGGGGCCTCCTCGTGACGGACCGCCTCTTACTAGGCGTATTATCAACTGGCATCAGGTTAGTCTAGTAATGTCAGATAAGGACGTCATAAATCGTTTTGACGGACTTTCCGCTCAAATCAATTCTATAGAGGACCTTGAAAAGGCTATTAATCTTCTCACTTCGGGCCTTCAAGCCATACAAAACGAGTGTTCCAAAGACGTCCCTATAGAAGACTTCTATACCTGGAGACTTCCCAGCCATCTTCTCAAACTTTTAAAAGAGAAGAACGAAGCTACCAGGAAATACGATCTTGCCCCTTCAAGCGAGAATAAGTCTATATTGAATAATTTGCGGCAAAGGCTTAAAAGGGGTCTTGCTGATCACAAGAATCAGAAATGGAGCGATCTCTTGTCGGAACTCTCCCCTAGTCATCTTGCATTTTGGAAGTTGACTAGGACCTTAAAATTAGATACTGTTGTGGACATGCCTCCCCTCAAATTTATGAACAACGGCTCGGAGCAGATCGCCTTTAATGACGATGAAAAGGCTGAGTGCTTGGCGGTCTCGTTGGAAGCCCAATGCTCCCCAAGTACTGAGCCTGTTGATCCCGTACATCTGGCCCGAGTTGAAAATGAAGTAGAAGCGCGGCTCTCTACACCGCCTTCTGACGCTCCACTAGAACCTCTGAGTCTATCCGAATTAAAGCTTCTCATAAGGTCTCTCAAGAAACGTAAATCCCCAGGCGAGGACAGGATATCCAATAGGATGATCGGAATGCTCCCTGAGAGTCTTCTGATCGTCCTGTTGGCAATCTATAACATCTCTCTTGCCAAATGCCACTTTCCTAAGGTATGGAAACATGCTGAGGTAATTGGTATTCACAAGCCGGGTAAGCCTCGTGATGATCCTGTTAGCTATAGACCTATCAGCCTTTTAAACACTCTTGGGAAACTTTATGAGAGGGTGATTATGAATAGACTCAGAAAAGTGATTGCGGCGGGGCACCTGTTGGCAGACGAACAGTTTGGCTTTAGGGCTGAACATTCGTGTGTTCAACAGGTGCACCGCATAACCGAGCATGTCCACTTCTGGTGGACCAACTGGGGTCGGTCCATACCTACAGGGGCGATATTTTTTGATATCTCCAAAGCATTCGACCGCGTCTGGCACAAAGGCCTTATCTACAAATTATTCAATATAGACATTCCCACAAGACTAGTATTTCTCATCTCCGATTTCCTCTCTGACAGGAGCTTTAGTTACAGGGTTGATGGTACCTTATCACCCAAGCATCCTATCAGGGCAGGAGTCCCTCAAGGGTCGGTTCTCGCGCCAACCCTCTTTTCATTGTATATAAATGATATTCCCAGAGTCCCGGGAGTGCATTGTGCCCAGTATGCAGATGACACGGCCCTTTTTGCCACCTCTCCTCGAGTTAATAGCATAAAAGTTCTCCTCCAATCTGCGGCCGAAGCCTTTGGGCAATGGTGTAGACTTTGGAGGATGGAGCTCAACCCTCAAAAGAGTGCAGCTGTCATTTTCACTCGCACCAGCGACAAACATAAATACAAGCCGGATAGTGAAATCACTCTTTTGGGGGGGACTGTTCCCTGGAGGGAGGAGGTAAAATATCTTGGTGTCACATTAGACAGACGCTTAAATTTCAAAAAGCATATTGATGCAGTTAGAAATAAAGCCGCATTTATCCTGGGCAGAATGCACTGCCTACTTTCCTCCAATTCCAAATTGTCTCGTAGTAACAAAATTACTATTTATAAAACCTGTATTCGGCCAGTGTTCTCTTATGCTAGCATTGTCTTTGGACAGTCCTCGCGTAGGAGGCTCTGGTCGTTACAGGTCCTTCAAAATAGATTCCTCAGGCGTGTAGTCGACGCCCCAGGCTACGTTCGGAACGTGGATATCCATGCCGATCTAAATATTCACTCAGTTGCGCAGCATTTTAAAATGCTCGCTACTAACTATTTTTACCGTTCCGAACGCAGTCCTAACCCATTAGTGACTGCTTCCGTCGACTATACGCCTGACATTCCTCCTAGGAAAGGTATAAAAAGGGCGAGACATGCACTACTTGTGCCTGATGACAAATTCACCATTAGGCTCAAACGCGAAAAAGAAATTGACACTGACCTTAGTATCAGACGCTTATATGACAATGACCCTCTTGACTCGGCCTTGAGAGGCATACCAAATGACAATTCTGAGGAAGGAGGAGTCTCCTTGAACCATGGGAGGCCTTCGGTTAATTTAAATTCTCGACCTCGGTTGAGGTATAGGCCTCTCCTTAGGGGCTTTAAATCTATAAAAGACCAGATATCTCATTTTCAGAGATTTGGCCCATATATCAGTAAGAGGGATCGCCCTCCGAGGTCATCCCCTACTGTTCAAAATTAAATTAAATTTAATATCTCAATTTGTTATTTTATAAATCTAAAATCTCTTTTGTTTTTCTATTGCGCCAAACACTGGACTATTTAAACCGGCTTGTTTACAGTCCTCTTAGTTATAGTCATATAACTATTAGGCAAAAGTCTTTGTTCTTCTTTTCTGTGCCTCGCTCCTTCGGAGCGTGGCACCATTTACTAACTCGAAAGTGGTCGTTTAACGACCAAACTGAGACCAGAACAATTAAAAAAAAAAAAAAAAAAAAAAAAAAAAAATACTATTCATGTCGTAACTACAAGTTATCGGTACTACTTACTAGCCTTTGAAAATACTTACAAGAAATAATCGTCAAGTGAATTAGCTTCAGTCAGATAGATATCATAGTTAAAATAGGAAGCCTAAGTATTGGTTTAGGAACGGGATTTCGTTATAAACTGTGACTTTTTATTCTCTACTTCACCTACACTGCTCTTAAAGCTATCGAAAGGGGTTCAGACTGCTTTTACAGTCCTCAGTCTGCACATCCTCTAGTCTTCACTCAACCGCCTCAAAGCCAAAAGCCCAATTTTCCTTCCCATCCTCAGCCTCTTATGAGCATCCCGACCCACTCCTTTGCCGACATAGTAAAACCTAAGCCGAACCACAGGCCTTCCCACCAACATCCATCCCACCACCAGCCTCACCAGACAAGTCACCACCACCCCCAGCATTCTTTTGCTCACTCCAAAAACCACGGCCAGCCATGCCAGGCCTCCCCTCTCACCGTCAGCCCCGAAGAGTTCCCCGAGCTGTACGAGGCGTACGCTTTACGCGTTCGCCTTGTAGCAGTTGAGGCGGAGCTCAAGGGTGCTGACGGCAGTCAAAAACTAAAAATCCTTAGGGAACACCAGGCCCTGCTGGCCGGGGTCAATTTTTCAAGCCCGAAATGGATTTAACGTCACTTAAGCGAAAACCCACTTCAATCAATATCGCGACCTATAACGCCGACGGACTGGCCGGCCTCAAAGACCAACTCATCCTCTTCCTCCAAGCCAACGATATAGATATTATTTTAGTCCAAGAATCCTTCTACAAGCCGTCTAGCCTTGTATTCAATCTCCCAGGATTCACCATCATTAGAAACGACAGACTGACAGGTGTCAAAGGGGGCACCCTCATCTTTTATAAAAAGGACTTGCATTGTATCAGCCTGGACCCGCCACAACTAGAAAACCTTGAAGTCTCCATATGCCGTTTCACTCCTTTAAACCACGCCCCAATTACTGTTGTCTCAGCTTACCTTCCCCCTAACTCAATCATTTTAGATTCCGACCTTACCAAACTTGCAAAACTAGGCCCCTCTGTAATCATCATGGGCGACTTAAATTCAAAGCACACGGCTTGGAACTGCAGAGTAATAAATTCGAACGGACGCAGGCTGATGCGATACCTCCTTGACGAAACCTCTCCATTTGACTTAATAGCGCCCCTTGAGCCCACGCACTACCCACATCAGCAGGACCTGAACGCCGACATACTTGACGTTGCCCTTCTAAAGAACGTAGGCATGAGGCTACGTTCTATAGAAGTGCAGCAAGACCTAAACTCAGACCACCGACCAGTCATTCTCAGACTCGGTCCCTCCCCCAGTAGTGGCCCCCCGACTACCAAGACCATAGTGGATTGGGAAAAGGTGAGGCAAGGTCTATTAGAGACATCCCCCCTACTCTCCTCACTCCCCGAACAACTACAGACTGACTCACAAACAGATGAGGCCATTGACTGCTTCACTAGATTCATCAGGTCCGTCCAAGGTGGGGCGTCGAAAGAGGTGACGGCTGAAACCGCCCTCCGTAGACCCCTCACCAAGGACCTGCTGGATCTCCTGAAAAGGAAAAATGCTGCCCTCAGAGAATTCTCTTCGTTCCCTTCTCCCGATAACCGGACGGCCCTGCGCGCCTTGCAACGCGAGGCTAAGCGCAGGATTGCCGAGTATCGGGCGAACGAATTTGAGGATCTGATGGGGGAGATCTCGCCCAGTCACCTGGCATACTGGAAGCTAGCGAGATCTCTCAAATCAGATACCTCCTCATTTACAATCCCCCCCCTGAACAGACCGGACCACCAGACACCGGCCCTCGAAGATCACGAGAAAGCCGAATGTCTGGCCGACAGCCTTGAAAACCAATGCACACTACCCCCCGCTGACACCGACGACGCCAGAACCCACACCGCTTACGTTGAGGCGGTCATCAACCACAAAACAGCCCTAGCTCGCGCTGCCCCCCCCCTCGACCCATTCACATTAGAGGACCTTAAGTCCGTCATCAAGAACCTCAGGCTGAGGAAGGCCCCTGGTGAGGATGGAATATCCAACAAAATCCTCAAAATGTTCCCTGACGACCTACTCTCTATCCTACTTTCCATCCTGAATTCCGCTCTCCGCAAATCCCACTTCCCTACCCCGTGGAAAGCAGCCATTGTCATCGGCATTCCCAAACCGGGTAAGCCAAAGTCCGAACCATCCAGCTATCGCCCCATCTCTTTGTTAAGTTCATTGGGCAAACTGTATGAAAAGCTCGTACTGCTTAAAATCCGCAACTTCGCCAACCAAATTCTGATCCAGGAGCAGTTTGGTTTCCGGGCAAAGCACTCTTGTACACACCAGGTGTACAGAATCGTGGAGCACATTATTGAGGGCTTCAACCACCATTGCAACTTAAAAACGGGAGCGGTCTTCTTGGATGTAGCGAAGGCATTCGATCGGGTATGGCATGCCGGTCTGGTTTATAAACTATTCCAGATGGGCATGCCGGGAGGTCTTGTACTAATCATACAGGACTTCCTCACCGAGCGAAGCTTCCGCTACCGCCACGAAGGCACGCTCTCAACCCCTCGTCCCATAAGGGCGGGGGTCCCACAAGGATCTGCTTTGTCTCCGATACTGTACACCTTGTTCACCAATGATATCCCGACTCACCCGGGAGCCAAACTGGCCCTCTTTGCTGATGACACGGCCCTCTATGCATCAGGCGCACGACTAGACAGGATCAGGAAAGCCCTCCAAGAAGCCCTAAATGACCTGGGCAGGTGGTTCAGGCTTTGTCGCATATCCGTCAACCCTGAAAAGAGCTCCGCCATTATATTCTCCCCAACCCTCAGAATCCTTGGGACCCGCATCCGACCTCTCCAACTCTATGGTGTAGACTTACCATGGGAAAATCACATCAAATACCTCGGAGTCACCCTGGACCGCAGACTCTCTTTCGAAACGCACTTAAAAATTGTCAGGAACCGGGCAGCTTTTGTCTTGGGAAGGCTGGGCCCCATGCTTAACAGCAAAAGCAAGATGAGCCCCAAGAACAAACTGCTCCTCTACAAGATGTGCGTACGGCCCATCTTATCCTACGCATGCCCGGTATTTACCCACGTAGGTGAAACCGTCCTTAAACCTCTCCAGATTCTGCAGTCCAGGGCTCTCCGCAGAATCACAGACTCCCCATGGTACGTCTCCAATTTGAGCATCCACTACGACACCCACGTGCCCACCCTATACGCTTTCCTTAGGAAAGCCACAGTGCACTTTCTAAAGGACAACACCCCCACCCACCCCAACCCCCTGATCAGAGCTGCTTGTAGCTACCACACCCCCCCCCTCCCACCTCTGTCCCCTCCGGTCCGACAGACAACCTCTCAATAGCCCTCAGCAACTCAACCCTGCCAACAACCCCGCCAATTACCCCGGTCCCAGAACCCGCTATACCTTACCACCAAAACCTTGATACAAATATCCCACTATTACATCAGGGCCCCATACCCCTAACCAACTCTTCTCCGCCACCTCTCTCCACCAGCCTGTACCAAGACTCTGAACCCTCAGCAGCACCTGCTCCGACCCTCCCCTCCAAAGGCCCCAACCGGAAAACTTGGAGAGGCTTAGCCAATCAATTCCGGCGTCCAAAGGACGTACTAAATGACCCGGATGACGACATCACCAGTACCATTAAAGAATGGGACCTGGTGATGGAGTCACTCCGGGCCAATCAGAAGAAAAAGGGCGGCCGAAGGAGGGGCAGACCCCCCGAGGATTTTTTCGCGCATAGGCCGGTCTACGAAAACCGGTACCAAGACCGTGACGCTCTCGCAGAGCGCGACCGTCGTCTGGCTGGGTTATCCCAGCCACCCTGACCCCCCCAACCCCAACTCTTCACACCCTATCCCACACCATAATAATAATTTTCAATAATTTTCATTTTTACTATTATGATCATTATCATCACTATTATAATTTATATAATTATACACCTATCATATCTCTCCCACACCCACACACACACTAACAGTCACACACATTACCTAGCTGGTCATGGACGCCTCACGTCACAGCACAAACACCACCATTCTATGGCGGAATCTGGAGGTTCTCTTGAGTAACCCCGTTCCAGCCCGTCCGATCGCCAGTACAGCCGCAAGGCTCTGGCCAAATGCCAATTGTGTCAAAAAAAAAAAAAAAAAAAATACTATTCATGTCGTTACTACAAGTTATCGGTACTACTTACTAGTCTTTGAAAATACTTACAAGAAATAATCGTCAAATGAATTAGCTTCAGTCAGATAGATATCATAGTTAAAATAGGAAGCCTAAGTATTGGTTTAGGAACGGGATTTCGTTATAAACTGTGACTTTTTATTCTCTACTTCACCTACACTGCTCTTAAAGCTATCGAAAGGGGTTCAGACTGCTTTTACAGTCCTCAGTCTGCACAGTTATCAAATAAAATGTTCTTATCTGTAACAGTGATAAACGAGGACATTTTAGACTCGCAGTAATTTATCCAGATTAGGCAGTCTGGACACTAGCCATTTATAAGTGCAGTGATTTGCCTACAAGATTCATTGATCTGGTCGGAGGAAGAGGGGACCTTACGGAGGACATGTGGGATTTCCACACCCTTGGATACCAGCTATGGTTTTTGAATATTGGTCTCCCGTTAAATTTATGTATATATAACCATAATACTACACGGATAGGGCCAATGTCTTACTTGAACGCACCTTGGACAAAGATATCACTCACAGAATTAGTAGATTTTGGGAGTTTTCATTTTTCAACAAAGAAAGTCATGATTACATGCTTTTTGGTAAATTAATGTATTTTTGAGATAATGTGCGATTCGATGAAGGAATCTGTTTTTAAAAGTAGTGTGATTATCTGTCTAAGAAAGGGCAAATACTCATTCCATTGATATTGTGGATCAGACCGATGTTTCGCTAAGAATGGCCGGGATATGATTCGTCAAACAAAGAGACTTGACGAATCCTGTATAACATCTTGTTTGATTGACATTCATAAGGAAATAACGTACAAAAGGTTTTGTAGATTCCTTGTCGAAGCGTACAGAGGAAAATAACAAGTAATCAGTGCACATGTGTTCATGAGAAGGAATGACATTTATTTATCGTCTACGAATGGCGTATGATTTTCAAATACGAAAGGATAAGTAGTTTTCAGGGTTTGTTAAGGAATAAAAGTGTTCACTTAATCCATAAATAAGAGAGGAATGTCGTGATTAGAAATACGAAGTTGTGTTACGTTGATTAATGTTTTATTGTGCAATTTGGTATTGGAACCTGTTTTGCAATAGAAATGAGGTTAGTATAAAGGAATGGACGAAATCTCAAGTTATAAATGTATTATTGAACATCCCTAATATTTTGCTAAGAATGGCCTAAGATCTATCTTCTAGAACAGAACTAGATGCGATCTTTGAACAGTGTCTAGTGTGATCAATAATCATGGTTAATTAACACGTTCGGGCCAGCAACGTTTTACTACGTCATCATCAGATTTTTTTTATAAACACAACGTCTATTGACTTCCAAACAAAAAAATACATTTCTCGCACTACGTTGTACAACGTCGGCAGCCCATATTATTTCATATTAGAACCTTTCCTGTGCCGTAACCCTGAGAAATTTGAAATAGCTAGAGCCGCAACGCGTCAACTTTTGGGAGGATTTACCGAACATCCATTGCACACGCACACATGCCCACGGGCGCCAACACAACGTTCGTGTACGTCGCGCGGGTAAGCGGCGCGCCCCACAGTTGCCGGAGTGCGTCGCAACGGAGTGCGCGCGCGCTGTTGTTGACGGAGACGCGAAAGTTGTTGAAATAATCGTAAGTATTTTGTACTTTTTTATTAAACCTGTCGTTTTTTTACGGATTACGTATAGTATTTGTCTTCAATATGGTAGGGACCCTATATTTATAATTGCAAATAACCGTACGTACGCCACATACGATGTATGATAGTTAGATTATGATTATTTTATAATATGTTATGATTGAATTAAAGTCAAGTAAACATTATAAATAGAAATGAATAAATGAAGAGCTAAGTGAATATTATAGGAAAAAACATGTAATTAATTTATATAACTTGTAAATTACTTTGTATCTTTGTAAAACGAATAAAAAAAGTAAAATACATACCTTTTGTTTTAGATGGATAAAAAACGACGTAATAAAGCGACCATGAAACTTTTTGAAGACTCGTTGTCAGGAGAAGTTACACCTGATCCTTTCAGTGACGATGGGGAATTCGGAAGTGATCAGGATTATGATCCAGGACCAGCCGAATCATCAGACAGCAACAACTCTGCAATTTACGTGCGACCTTCAAAAGCAACAACATCAAAGATCGAATCTTCAGCCTCAGGTGACCCCAGTTCTGATCATTCAGCCTGTTCCTCGAGTTCTGAAAGTATTTTTGGGACTCGGAATCGAAGGAAACAGAAACCGACATCAGCTAACCGGCGTAGAATTGCATCCGACAGTAGTTCAAACACGGCAGAGGCTGATACTATTTCAATTGAATCTCTTCCTGGGTTACCCTTTGCAGCTGATTTAGAAAATGAAGTACCCAATGCCTCACCTTCACCTGAACAAATGAAGAATATCCCTACACCTCCTATTTCACCACGAGCCATCGAGAGGGACGCTGAGCTTGTTTCTCTTTCATCACCGCCCATTTGCCAGGTAAACTCAGACGATATACCAGAATCTTCTACGCCACCACCGCCTCAGATACCTGAAAATGTTCAAAATGATTCAATTTCTGCTACATTTCCGCTGGTCCCTGACATTGGTCAGTATTTAAATTCGTCCCCTTTTTCAATGCGTGCATTTAGCGAGGTACATTCAGAAACGCCATCGATGGTGAAGTTACCAGAAGGAGCGGAGATTCAGCCCGAAATAACCGCACTAGTGGACAATGTACACTCGGGAATATCAGCTTCGCCTGCAAATGAACCAACGCCCAGTCCTTTACCGCTACCTGCAGAGATAGATCACTCACCACGCTCTGGATCGCCGGCTCAGGTAGATGTAGAAGACTCACAACCACCTTCTGATACGGTAACTAGACGCTCACCTCATGTTTCTCGAAGCCAAACCACCAACAGATAGGCCACGGCGTCCAAGGCGCCGTACACCTTCTCCAGCTGAAGAGTGGGAAATTTCTACTGCTGATATTCCAATGTTCGAGTTCGACCATAGTTCACAAGGGGTCCAATTCGACGTCGCTCAAAATGCTTTGCCCGTTGACGTCTTCAACAAGATGTTTCCACCCCACATTGTAGATTACATTGTAACGTCAACAAACGAGTATGGAAGAGCTCTGTGTGCCACTAATCGCCCAACAACAAGGAACTCACGTAGATACCGCTACAAGGACACTGACCGTGAAGAAATTTTGAAGTTTTTAGGCCTATGTTTACTAATGGGGCAAGTCAAGGTTACGAAAAAGAAAAGACTTTTTACATACACTGATCCCTTGTACTACCAACCAATTTTCCAATACACCATGTCAGCGAGAAGATTTGAACAAATACTTAGATGTTTATGTGTTTCTGAGCGCGGTGCTAAAGGCAAAGATAAAATTATAAAATTCATTGATGCCGTAGTAAAGATATTTCGCGAATGCTACAAACCTGAAAAAGAACTGTCATTGGATGAATCGATGCTTTTGTTCAGAGGACGATTGTCTTTTAGACAATTCATAAAATCTAAAAAATCTAAATATGGCATAAAGTTGTATGAGCTAACTACGTCTGATGGGTACGTACTAAACATATCCAAGAAAGAAAGAAAAGATGAGAGCAATGAAAATGAGACGAGAAGTAAGACTGAAAAACTTGTAATGCGACTTATGAGGCCATTTTTATTAAAAGGACATCACCTCTTCAGGGACAATTATTATAATTCAGTGACACTGTCCCAAAAACTATTAGATTTAAAAACTCACACTGTTGGTACCCTCAGAAGTAACCGAAAAGACAATCCAAAACACCTGACCATGAAGAAACTGAAGAAAAATGAACATTTTTGGGTTAGAAAAAATAAAGTGTACGTATCGATGTGACATGACAAGAGGTCAGTTCTCATGTTAACGACATTAAACCATCCCAAACTTGTAGAAGTTTCGAACCGCCGTGGGCAGAAACGTATGAAGCCACTGGAAGTCTCCACCTATAACCAATATATGTCCGGAATTGATAGAGCAGATCAAATGGTCTCCTACTATTCAACCCCCAGAAAAACTTTGAGGTGGTATAAAAAGGTATTTTTTCATGTACTAGACCTTGCAATTTGGAACAGTTTTTACATATATAAGAAATATTGTAAAAATAATACCAGAGCTTACGAATTTACGACGTTCCGTGAAGATTTGATAAAAAAACTCATACAACTTCCGCCAAACCTAAAACCTGAGGATATGGTAAAAAGAAACAGATTCGACAATCGACTAAAAGAGAGACACAACTTTATACAACCAGCGAATTTAGAAAATATTCAGAATAATGGTCACTGGCCTGAAAAAATCCCGATACGGGAAAACTCCAAAAAAACGAGCTGCTACATGAAATGTAAGATGTGTTCCAAAAATAAAGTAAGGAGGGAAACAAGCCTGAGATGTAAAGGCTGTGAGGGAAAGCCAGCACTCTGTGCTATTTGTTTTGAGGCTTGGCACACCCAGACAGAATAGATATTAAGGTACCTAGTTATTGTATAGCGATACATAACATAACTATGATTATTTTATAAGTTTTTTTAAGACTGATTGAATATAATTGTGTAAAACTGATAATAATGTTCCTGTACTAGTGGAATAAACCTTCCTGATAAGTATAATAAGGTCTAGTGTCAAGAACATTTTTAGTTGGTACGAAATGAGAATATTATTATTTTGTTGTTGCAAAGCGATACAAATTATGATAATTTTTTTAAGTTTATTAAGACTGATTGAAAAAAATACATATGTGATAAAACTGATAATGTTGCTCCTGTTTAACTACTGGAGTAAAACTTCCTGATAAATCATGCTAATATAAGTGATTGTTACGTTTCACATACTTTATTAGGCATAAGATAATAAATATTCCTATTTGTTTTTGCTTAGAACTTGATTAGTTTGGTAAAGATTACCTAATAATAAAAAAATATGTTAAAAAGTGGTTTTATTATTAATTTATAAGTATTATAAGTGTATAAAAGTCAGCGTTTATCTACGTTGTTCATTTTAGCATGCTAACATCCAAATATTTTAGTGATACAACGTTTTATCATGTCGACGTCTTTAGATGTTTATGCATCACAGTCACAAAAATGATCAAGCATACGACGCAACTTCCATACCCGTCACCGTGTTATGATGTTGTTTCTCGTCTATAAGAAAAGTAATGATTTGTTGAGACACAACGTGTATGCAAGTTGACGTGATAAGACTTTAAGACTTAAAATGTGATATAAAGTTAATATATGTGACACAACGTTCATGAACGTTTGACTTTTCTCAACGTTGTTCTTTAGCTAATAGTATAGTAATTTACTTAATGTGACACAACGTTCATGGACGGTGACGTCCTTAGACGTTGTGTAGTTATTTGATATAAAACAACTTGACGCATATGACACAACGCTATATAACCACGACGTCTCAAAACGTTTGTGTCGCGCAAGAAATCTTTCGAGTATATATGGCGTGCAGATCGTCATCCAACGTACCCGCAATTTGTATGGGGAATTACTGTGTCACAACCTCAGTATCTGTTTAGGCCGGCGGTGGGCCGAACGTGTTAAAGTAACTACGAAAGGTTTCCTTGTCAAAGAGTACAGTGACATAAAAGAACATGTTTTTAACATCAATTACATGAGAAACATAATAATTTTGCTAATAAGAATATATAGTTTATTGAAGTATTTATCAGAACTCAAATCGTTCACTCTATCCTTTATACAAGAAGGATTTAGATTGATAATCGAAGGAAATCAATATTAGCATACCCGTGAGAAGTGTGTATGTGTCCAGACCAGTAAAAATATAGTTATATGTTTATAGAACATAGCAGTGAACATATAATTCATCAGATAAGATTTATCAGATATGAAATAATAAGTTTTCTAGGTATATAAAAGAGTAGAAGAGTTCACTTAATCCATAAATGAGAGGATTTTTGTTGATTTTAACGTAGAGAACGTTTTCTTTCAAAATATCAAAGAAATTGAGAATGATATTATATATTAAATGTTTGATATTATCTGGTATGGAAATGGGCGAACAATGGAATGCCCTTTTATAATAAATTAAGGTACCCCCCCCCCCCCAGCACTTGTAGTGCGATTATTACGAATTATATTAAAGTTGGCTATCTTAGGGTCCCTTAAAGAGAGTTTTAAAAATTTTTCTTGAATAAGAAAGATGTCAACATTGTGAGATTTGATAAATATAGCTATTTCGTCTCTCTGAGACCTAACGCCGTTGGCATTAAAATATGCCAACGATAGATGCTTGGGCTTGACTCTACCGGGTGTATTATCCATTGTGAGCTGTCTGAGTATTAATAGAGCGGATCGCCGATAGGAGAGCTGAGTACTTGAAGAGTACATCAAACCGTCCTCTGGAATTTCTTTGGGCCCTGAATTCAGCAGCTAGACTGCGGACCTCATCAATGTCAATGATCTCAGCTAGTTCAAAAACTAGTCTGAGATCATCGTCATCAGACTGATTACGTACAGCACCTCCTAAAATAGAAGAAGAGACAACGCTAGGACCTGAGCCCGAGGAGGCACCAAGATATGACTTCCTCATGTGAGAGGGAGGTGCCTGCCGAAAGATGTTGTTGAAATACTTAAGGCCTGATCTAGAAGGCATGGCAGCAATCTGATTATAGGGAGGCCTATGCTGTTGTCAGTTGGATGAACGATCAACAACCACATCTCCAAGATAGGATTAAGGGGACCTTGGTGGGCTGACAAGACAGGACGGGGAGGCTGCGCCTGAGGGCCAGACTGAGACTCTTGAGAAGAGCGATAGATAAAGTTTGCAGCTTCAACAACTTGGGTAGAAGAGTGCAGCCTCTTTCCACCTAAAGTAGGAAAAGAGGACTCCGTGACAAGGGGTACTTGATTTTCAGTACTGACTCCATTGTTGTTTAAAGCCGGTGAAGGATTCTGATTGCTAAACCTGGATGCTTTATTACGCCTACGAGTATTGTTACCATTTCTATTTGATCTAGAATTCTTATTTTGTTTAGGAGCAGCCGGGCAATTATGAAAAACAGCAGTATGATCACCGCAGCAGTGCAGCAGGACACTTTAATTTTGGATTGAATAGCAACAGGTGAGTCCTTTTTAAGTTCACAGCTACTGGTATGATGACCACCTCCGCACTTAACACAGCGAGAAGGGAGCCTACAATAATTCTCCGAGTGACCATAGATATTATTTTTATACGGTGCTTCAACACGCAGTCCACTGAGACCGCAGGAAGACTTGATATTATAAATCTCCTTTCCCGCTTCCGATACCAGTAGTCCGTGGTCATCTAAATACGCCAGTGGCGCATAGGGTGCCATTTCAGGGCGGGTCCCTTTTTGGCGGAGTCATCTCCACCCGCTACAACGGGTGGGTCTTCTTCTTTGCTTATATATGGCAGGCGTCGGGTAAGGTTGCGGTGGGAAGGCCTATGCTCCAATCATGGTGACCGGAAACTGGCCTCTTCCGCGGCCTTAATGTTGGTTATACTGCGGTGCTGCAGTTGTTGGGGGGTGTTGCAGTCGACGGGGTGACGGCTGCAGGGTTCAGGATTCAGCAGCGGTTGTTGTTGCTGATGTTGTTGGTGGAGCTTGTTGGCCTATCTGCGGCGTTGTGGACGTTGGCCTGTCTGCGGCTTTGTGGATTCCTGGGCGTTCAGGGGACTCAGTTGGCGGGACGAGCTCTCTCGGCAGAGCTCGGCTTCGCTTCTCCGGCGGGCGGGCGTGGAGTGGCGCGATCCCGACGAGTGACGGGACGCTCGCGCTGTCCGCACGACGAAACATGGCGCCGGCCAGTTGACCGATGAAGTCATCCAACCCTCGCCATTCTAGGTCTCGGTGCATCGTCTCGTTGCGCATGTAGCGCGGCGCCGAGACGATTGTGCGCAGGGCTTGGTCCTCCTGCGCACGCAGCCTTTTCTTGCTGGTCTCCGATGTTAAAGCGTACCATGCGGGAGCCGCGTACGTGAGACGGGACCGCAGGTACGCTTTATAAATCCCCAGCTTGGGTGGAGAGGAAGGCTGCTGGCGAGGATCGGGCGAAGTTGGGTGCGCGCTGACTTCGTTCGCCGTGCGGTGGTCTCGACGTGGTGAGACATTGTGAGTCCCCTGTCGATGGTGACGCCCAGGTACTTCACCGTGTGCGACCACGGGATGTCCTGACCGAGCATTCTCAGCGGGGAAGGCTGCTTCACTCTTCCTGTCACGATGGCCTGAGTTTTCGCTACATTTACGCCCATGCGCCAATGCGCTAGCCACTCTGGGACGGCGTCAAGTGAGCGTTGAAGTTTACGGGCTGCATATCCTGTGTTGTAAGACGACGCGTAGAGTATCGCGTCGTCGGCATAGAGGCCCAGCTTGACGTCGCCCAGTACTGGGATGTCATCTGTGTAGCGGGCGTAGCAGGCCGGTGACAGGCAGCTTCCTTGAGAAACGCCCGCGAGGATCGGGCGCTCTGAAGAGGTGACGTTTTCCACCGCCACTTGGAAACGCCGCTCGGTCAGGAATGATGCTATGATGCGCACGATGCGTCGGGGAGCTGGTGACGTCAACAGTTTGTAGAGCAGGCCCTCGTGCCATACTCTGTCGAACGCCTTCTCCATGTCGAGGAGTGCTGTAACGGTGACCTCCTTCTTGTTCATGGCGACTGCCATGTGGTGCAGCACCCTCGACAGCTGCAGAGTGGTGGAGTGTTCAGCGCGGAACCCGAATTGTTCTGCCCTAGGCTGGATGTGGGGTTGTAGGTGTCTCAGCAGGAGTTTTTCGAACACTTTGGAGAGGGTGCTCAGTAAAGTGATCGGGCGGTAGCTTTCCGGCTTGCGGAGGTTCTTCCCCGCTTTGGGTAGCATAATCACCCGGCCAAGCTTCCAGGGTGACGGAAAGTGTCCGGAGCGCAGGATCCCATTGAACAGGCGGGCCACCGCGGCGACTGCGCGCGGCGGCAGATGGTGTAGTGCCATGTTCGGGATCGCATCGGCGCCCGGTGCCTTTCTTGGCTTCGTTCGTCTGAGTGCTCGCTGGACCTGGCCGGGGGAGAAGAAGATCGGATCCTCTACCGCCTCGATCGGTGCCGCGAAGTATCTCTCCCAGTGTTGCTCGACTGCTGAGACGTGCTCCACTTCTTGTGTCGGGTTCGGCTGGAACTGCCTCTCAAGGCTGTCGGCGAAGAGCTCCGCCCTGTCTTCCGCCTTGTACCTCGGGAGGCCGTTGTTGTCGTCCAGTGGGAGTGTGGCCGAGGGCGTCATGCCGAGTTGTCGGCAGAGACGGTGAACAGAGGGCATGTCACCGTCGATGGACGCCAGGTGGCTCTCCCACGACTCTGCAGCGTGTGTCTCCAGCTCCGTCTTCACCTTTTCCACAAGTGCGTTGAGGGACGCTTTGAGAGTGGGGCAACGGGTCCTCTGCCACTCTCTTCTTAGGCGGCGCTTGCGCTTGATGAGATCCAAGATCCTCGCAGGTAGCGGCTTGCGCCGTTCGCTGGTCGGAACGGTGTGCGCTGCGGTGTTCAGCGCCGCCTGTATGCTGGAGGTGAAGCTGGTGGTTGCGCGCTCGACTTCTTCTGCTGTAGAGACCGGCATGGAGTGTGGGTTCCCGTCCATGGCCGCCGAGAAGGTCTCCCAGCAGATTCGTCTTCCAGGAGGTTTCAGTGGCGTCTTGGAGGGCAGATCTTTGATGACCAACAGGACCGGGCGGTGGTCCGATGGCAGGTCCGGCAGGACCTCGTTTGTCATGATGGCGTTGACGCCTTTGTGGACCGCAAAGTCGATGATATCACTGGAGTTGTGGCAGTAGTGAGTCGGCTCTTGAGGTCCAGTGATATCGAAGTTTTGGTCCACGGCCGCTCTGGAGATCTTCGTGCCCACACGATTGTTAAGTGACGCGCCCCAGTCCTCATGCTTCGCGTTAAAGTCCCCCGCCAGGATGGTCGGCGTGGGGGACTGCAGCAGTTGGCCGATGTTTCGCACTAAGTCGTTGTGCGGGCCGTGGGGGCGGTATATGGCGAAGAGGCGGAGGTCGTGTCCCGTTATTCGGAGCTCGATGCCCAACGCATATATGGACGCGAAGGGAAGGTACGGGACTTCTTGATGTATGATCCTCCGCTTCACCAATACCGCCAGGCCTCTGTAAGCGACGCCGTCCGGGGAGACCTCGTCTTTCCGGTACACAATGTACCCTGGAGCTTTTAGTGGAACGCCCTCTTTCAGGTGAGTTTCGCTGACCAGCATGACGTCGACCTCCTGCTCCTTGAGGAAGTTTCGGAGCAGGCCGAGTTTGCCGGTCAGCGATTGGGCGTCCCAGTATACCACTCTCAAGCCTTTCTGGCGCTGGTTAGGGTTGAATGTTATGCAGGAGAGTGGAGGCGGCTTGTGTTAATCCGTCGATCATTGACGTATCCTGAGTTGCGGCGAGCTTCATCAATTGCGAAAGGAGCGCTAACATAGTTGCGGCGGCGTTTGGCGCAGGTGTTGGTTTTGCCGATTGTGAGGTCGTCGGAGCGGTTTCGGTGCTGTTGGGGGCTTTTGTGGCCTGGGCAGACTTCTTCTTAGGCTTCTTTTTCTTGGATTTGCCGGCCGGCCCTGGAGCGCGTTGGGGTTGCGCGTTGTCCCTTGGTTGGGGGTTGTTGGCCTGCGCCATTAATGATGCAGGCGCAGACTCCGCCACCATGGGCATCTCTATGGTGGCGCGGGTTTCAGGGCCTGGGCGGGCGGGCTTTGTTAAGGCGTATGGGCCGGCCTTCTTGTTCCGGGCCTCCCTCCGGAACACCGGGCAGCCTGTGTGGTTGGCGGGATGGGGGCCTTCACAGTTGGCGCATGTGGCGGGGGTTTCTTTTGGGCGCTTGCAGTCCTTTGCGAGGTGAGGGCCGGCGCAGCGCACGCAGCGTAGAGGGCGGTGGCAGCCCTGTGATGAGTGACGGAAGCCTTGGCAGTTGTGGCACTGCGCCGGGCCTCTTTTGCTTCTCCAGGCCTCAATTTTGACTCCCCGCATGTTGAGGAGTTCGTCGACGGCGTATATGCCGCTGCTTTCGGCCGCCGAGGTCGCCAATTGGGTGAAGTACACACACCCGGGCCGCCCCTTGCGGGCGACGATTGGTCGGATGTATTCCACCTCGAACCCCTTGGTGTGGAGTGCTTCGCGGATTTCTTCCGGAGGGGTCTGTAGCGGTAGCCCCCTTATTGCTACTTTCAGTTTCTGTGCTTCCTTTCGGTTATAGATGTGGAAGGGGGCCTCGGACTGCCCTATCTCGTCCTGTAAGTCGATCAGGAATGACTGGACAGTCCGGAATTCTTCATCCGATTTCGGCGAAAATCTGACCCCCTCACCCGCGGGGGCGGCGTTGGGTGGGTGGCCAAGCTTCTTCGTGAGTGCCGCAAAGTGCTTCGTCCAATTTGGTAATTTATCAACGCGAGTTTGTGGTGGCGATTTGTGACTGTTTTGTTTTCTTGTTTATGGAGTTATCGGGTGCAGGCGTCTTTTGTGCCGATGGTTGGGGCGTCTTGTTCGGAGCTTTGGCGGCTGTGGCGTAGCTTGGCAGCGGAGATGTTAGGCTTTTGGCGTTGTTTTCTTCGGCTGGCATCGGATTTGATTGTGTGGCGGCTGTGATTTTTCCCGTCGGTAGTTTGGAATCGGCATTTTCCTTTCTACCCTCAGGAGCGCGCTGTGCCTTTGGGGGGCGAGGGGGGTCGCTGGTGTTCTGCGTAGGTAGACCTACATCTTGCGATGCAGGCCTACCCTCCCTCGGCCCCGCAGGGGTGGCGTTTGGTTCTGTTTGTTGAGCATCATTTGTTTCCATTTGGGATGCCGGGAGAGCTTTCTTTGTGATTGCGGCTTCGTTGTTCCTTGCGCCTGCCGATTTGGAGCGGCGGCGTAGTCTAGGGTCTGTAGGCGGTGATATCTGCCTACAGGCACGCTTTCCTTCCTCTTCCTCTTCGGATGTAGTCGGGCTGGTGGCTAACTTCCGTTTTACAGCGGCGGATGCAGTAGGTGAGTCAGTCGCGTGTTGCTGACTGAGTAGGTTCTGGTACTGGCGATCGTCCGGGTGGAGCTCCTCCTCATCATCCCCCAGTTCGTTCGCCTTGATGCGTATGTAGACGGCCATCCAAGACATGAGGGCCGGCGACGCTACGCCCATCTCGATCAAACGGGCTACCAAGATGCGGTCACGATCTAGGCATTCCCGTGGCGAGGGGGGCGGATCGACGCTGGACATCGGTGGCAGTAATGTGCCGGGGGCCGCGGCCGCGCTGCGCCAGTGGGATGGCGTAGCAACGGCGAAGCGGGGCTTCTGAGTGTTTGTAGGGGTCGCTGGAATATCGGCGGCCTCTTCGGCGTCGGCGTAGTGGTCATCGACGGCTTCGGCGGTGTTGATTTTTCCTGTCGGTAGTCGTGAACCTGCAGATTCACAGGTACCGACAGAAAAGTGCGGCTTCGGTGTGGGGTGAGGGGGGACGCTGGTAGACAGCGTAGGTATCCTGGCGCCTTGCGGCACCGATCTACCCTCCCTTTTATCCTTGGTGGTGGTGGCGGCTGGGTCCATTTCGAAAATTTTCGAAAAACGGTCCGAAAAACGGGACTCTGCGACGCTTATTCTAGCCGGCTATGCCAGACCCTGCATGGTTTCCCCCGGGGCGTCCGTTTGAGCGGGACCGGGTTTCACCACACAACGAAGGCACCGACTAGAAAGCAGCAAAAAAATGCAGGTATCCCCTCCCAACGGTCGAGCGGTGGGGCGCTATTCGCACGGCGAGTCTTCACAGAAGGCGACGGTGAGCAGCAGAGAGCGGTGTTGGAGCGTCCGAACAGTTTGGGTTCCGTTGGCAGTCCCGATACCAGTATACTGCTTGCCTGTTCTTATATATGGACCAACGTTACCATAAAGAAAGCTGGTCTTTATTTCTCAAAATACAACATTTTAATTACATTTTCATTATGATAAATGCACTTATAATTTTATTGCACATTATTTACTGATGCTATCTTATTTTAATTTATGTGTCTAGATGCAGAATGACGAGCTTCATAATATAAAAGTAGGTATGGACATATTAAGCAAAGAACTAACTGGCTGTGTGTAATTTCAGTGTCAATTTTTACGTTAAGTTACATTTTTTATTAAAAAGTATCGGATGTAAATATTTAGTTAAGCGACGTCTGACAATGATTCTATATACAAAGCAGCGAGCGTGGTGAAACATAATTACATAGCAGGTTATGATATTTACGTTCGTTACATTTAAGTTATGAAAGAAAGCGTGAAAGTATGGACAATAACATGCTTATAAAAATATGCATTAAAAATGATTAGCGTCACTTGTAGAGAGCTGTTACATGGTATTTTACGCATGTAAGAGCAGTAAATTACCTTCTAAATTTACCCACTGAGTCAAAAAGGAAGGTAATTTACCTTGTAAATTTGTTTTGGTAGGTAATAACAATTGGACGGAATATCTGGAAGGATATTTTTAGATGGTATTTAAAAAAAATGCTTTCCAAAACGTTTGAAATTACCTTCCTAATTACCCTCTATTGCGGAAGGAAAATAAGGTAGGTTTTTGTTTGAATATGTAGGTAAGTTTTGTTTTTCCTTCCAGGCCTTACAATTACCCACCGAATATGGAAGGTAATAAGCAATTCGTTACACAAACCTTTTTTTTCCCTTCACCAATAGCAGGTAATTAGGAAGGTAATTAGAGAATCCGGAGGAATTCCATATATTTCCTTCCTAATCGTTTATTTACCTTTTATAATCGATGGGTAATTAATTGTAGTCTGAAAGGAAAATCAACAAAACTTACCTACCGATTCAAACACAAACCTTTATTTTCCTTCCACAACAGGAGGTAATTGGGAAGGTAATTGGAAAATCAGGGGAAACATATATTTCCTTCCTAATTAGTTAATTAATACCTTAGCTTAATTACCTTCTATATATAGATATTTACTGACAAACTATAATTGAAAAATAAAAAATCAAAACTTTCTCAAAACCGAATTAAACTTTGAATTAAGTAGTAACTAGAAACAACGACAATGTTTAATAAAATCATTATATTTTATTGATACATATACGAGTATACTATTCACAGCTCGATAATTCTTAAAGCAACATTCATTACAATCGGGTTTATTCCCGAATAAAAACTCTGGCACTCAATATTTTTTAATCGTAAACCCGGCGTATATACCTAGAGAAGATAGGCATCCAGGATCTGATGATTCCCAAATTTTGTACCCAATTAGTACATAAACCAAAAAATGCGTACCTACGTAACTTTTTAGTATATAGTTGCTTAATGTAATTGACTCCTTTCTTTGTGCATTTACTTGGTACGTTAGCTTATGACTGTGCTCATTGTCTAAACTTATAGAACAGCAATACGCTTTTATAAAAGGTACGAAGTTGACATTTTGTGATTCGAGGGGAACTCTTCTTCTCTCTATCCAACATGCTTGGAAACAACACCGTTCCTGACATCAGCACCGGGTACGCCGCTTTGACGTAAAGGTTGCGTAACAGAAAGAAATACTTATTCCGATTTTACGAAGTTGCTTACGTGTACTAATAAAATTGTTGGCTTAAGGTACTATTTGGGTACTACAGTTTTGGAACCATCAAATCTTGGATATCTTCGCCGGGTACGCCCGGTTGACGATCATTACAATATTTTGGCATATTTCCTCCTAAAATATACAGTGTGTGATCATTGCCAAGTCTTCAACTGCTTTCAAACATGGTAAATTAATTATTTCGAATCTTATCTAGGTATTGAAAAAAAACTGTATCTTTTAATAGGGAACAGTAAGTTTCCCGGAGTACACATTTTATATTTTTACGCCAAAGTATACGTTACATGGACACGGAATCTATAAATACTTTATTTTTTATTTCATATCGTTTCCAGGTTTTTTTTTTAAACTTCGATGTTATTCTGTATTGCTAACTTCTTCTGTATTGGTTTAGTAAGAAAATTAAAAAAAAACAGTTACGTTTTTATTATTTCTTGCTAATCTGTATAGAACAAAGTAAAAATGTATACAGTCGATTGTCGTGAACTATAATTCACTTTTAGGATTTAAAAAATGATATCCAAAAAACAATATGACATAAAAATAAACTATATCTATATAGATTCTGAGTCCACATAATGCGTACTATCGAGAAAAAATAATAATATGAACACCTCTGGGAAATTGAATGTTCTTAATTGCAGACCAGGGCTTCGTCCATTTATTCCTTACATAGATTTGCGTAATTAATATACTGTAAAAAGGCCCCGGGGGTCTATCCGACATTGTGCGACTGCTTGGAATTAGTAAACAGAGTAGTACGCCTGCAAATCCCCTTGCTATCAAGGATCTGTTTCCGCCCACGCCATAGGCATTTACTCGCTGCACCAGAGGCGCGCACCGTCTCTCGCAGAAGCTCACCATTAGTTCAAGCTCTGCCCTGTCTCAATGCATGTCTCGCATCAGCACCTGACTGGGATATTTTTGCAAGCAGCTGGAGTGATATATGTCGCGAATGCTTAGAGTTTTGTGAGGCGATGGACGAACGTCGTAGTTCTATTTTATAGATGCATATATTGTTATTTTTTTATGATGTATCGATGTTCATTTAAAAATCTCCATTTTATACATATTATAATTCACAGTGATTTAGTTTTTACTGTTAGCTGTGTAATTATTCGTAAATAAATAAATAAATAAATTGTACAAAGTGATATCGCAATTTAATTTCCTATCCTTATCTGTCAGGTAGGTATGAGAAATCTGTCGAATAAGGACATGAAATATACATCCCATTAATGTAGGGTATTATAGGTAAGATTAACTTAGGATTCCCGACCCGGAATCACTAGAAGAATACCTTGGCATCAATGGAGTCCGCGTGGTCGTCGCTGGAAACCAATGCATCTAAGCCTACGGTAAACTTAACTTAAAGCTCGTTCACTACGAACGCTAACCTAAAAACTAACTATATGCTAACCAACTTTAAATCGTTATAGTTCCTAACTTACCAGTTATTCCAAATTAAAAATGATAAAAGAAACATAATAATGATTTTTAATCCCCTATTCATTGATACCCCACTATAGTAGGGGAGACCAGGGACGAAAGTAACACGGGACACACATGTCTTTATATTTTTGAAACAGCTGTCTTTGTCAAAATGAACCCGACCCTATTTCGAACCGTATCAGAGGTTTTTCCCAGAAGTACGAGATATGGCCATAATATTTACACTGAAACTGCAAAACGGCAATGATGCGCAAAAGTGTATTCTGCTTAGCAAGTAAGATTTATAATAAATTACCCACAAAATTAAGGAAACTGCAAAGCTATTGCTGGATAAATGCTTTTATACATTATCGGACTACTTTACATGTCAATTTTAATTTCTATTAATTCTATTTCTCTGCTGTTCAATAATGCTGACATTAATAATTTTGTAAATCATTTGTCAATTCTAATATATTTTATATAGTTTTTCTAATCTGTTTGTATTTATAATGTTTTTTTTTATTTTGATTTGCATGGTATAGCTGCTCTTAAATTGATGTTTTTGTACGCCAACTGGCAAAACATAGTGCAACTCTCATGATGATATTCCGCCTGTAACTAACCTATGTTTTACAAAATAAAACACTTTGACTTAGACTTTGACAAAAGTAACAAATGGGTTTCTGACCGAATTATGCTGGCTGCACTGATGGCTGTATCGTCGATACGCGCCATTTTGTACCCCCCCTTGCCTTAGTTACGCTCACGGCGCTGTGCAGTCAGGTCGTGGACATAGCGAGCCTGTGCCGCAAAAAAAGTAAGTTTTGACCTCTTTATTCAAGTGTGTTTATTTTTATTATGGTTAGCGTAATCTTGCGTGTCAAGTATCAGTAAAATAAAAATAAACTATTCATCTTTCTCTTTTAGCGTTCGAAACGACATCTTTCTAAAGGTTTTTTTAGGTTATAAGCATGTGCTTGTCAAATTCGGGAAATTTTAAAGGTAGGTGTGGCGAAACGCCACGCATCCAAATCAGGTTCCATCCATCCTGGCACTCGAACCTCAGCGCGCTTGATGGCCGATCGTTTTGTCTGGCCCAATATAAGAAAGGAGTGTCGGCAATGGGCACGAACGTGCCTCGCCTACCAACGTAGTAAAGTTACCAGGCATGTCAAAGTACCGTTGGAAAAGTTTGCCAGCCCATCACTTCGATTTCGTCATGTGCATTTCGACATCATAGGTCCCATGCCCCACAGTAAAGGCTTCCAGTACTGTTTGACAGCCGTCGACAGATTTTCCCGGTGGCCGGAGGCATGGCCAATGGTCGGTATCACGGCGGAAGAGGTAGCCGAAACATTTACTCGGGAGTGGATATCTCGGTACGGAGTTCCCTCACGGTTGACCACTGACCAAGGACGTCAATTTGAATCCGCACTATTTCATCGTCTCATGGATTTTTGTGGCACGAAGCGTGTCCGCACGACAGGCTACCATCCTCAAGCCAACGGGATGGTAGAACGAATGCACCGCCAGTTAAAGGCGGCTTTCATGTGCCATGGAGACTCCTGGTCTACAGCGTTGCCTATGGTTTTATTAGGTATGAGAACTGCACTAAAAGAAGACTTGAAAACGTCAGCCGCCGAGCTACTTTACGGTGAGCCACTGCGTCTTCCCGGCGAATTTGTCGTCGCTCCTGAGAAACCTGCAAGTCCTGAGGCGATAAAGGACTTTGTTACACGGTTAAGAATCCATATGAGAGAGATAAGAGCCGCACCTGTTTCCCATCACTCCCAACCGTCCTCATTTGTCTTCAAAGATTTGGACATAGCCACACATGTTTTCCTGCGGGACGACTCTGAGCGGCGGTCACTGCAGCCTCCATTCATCGGGCCATACCTAATCAAAAATAGGCAACCAAAAACTCTTACTTTCGATGTTAATGGCAGGGATGTCACGGTCAGCTTGGACAGGGTGAAGCCAGCTTACATAGACAATACCCGCACTTCAATACCTGTATCAGGTAAGACTCCCACCCCTGTCCCAGTCGCCATTCCCGCCGTTCCCTCTGCCCCTATTTCTCCTGTTCCTACCCCTGTTCCTGTAATCACTAGGGCAGGTAGAAGTGTAAAACATAGGAAAAGGTTAGATTTATGACTGTGTAATATGGGTTTTGTTTCTCTGGTTTTAAACTGTTGACCATTGTGTAGATTATTTATACATACTAGATGTGTATTGTAATTATACCGACGCATTATTTTATGTGTGCCTTGTTTGTCTCCGTGGGGGGGGGGGTGGTGTGGCGAAACGCCACGCATCCAAATCAGGTTGCTCGAAGGAGAGAGCGGGCAACACTGATGGAAGGGGAGAAGAAGGAGAATGATTATATGTTGTTTTGTTTTGCTTAATGTTTCTGTGACGAACCTTTGTTATCTTAGATAACGTTCAGTCAAAGTAATAAAGAGGATAAACAATACTGTCATGTATCATTGTGCACATCACCCAAATAGGGATGAAAGTAACAACTTGTTACTTTCGTCCCGATTATGATCGAGATATCTGAAAGCATACTTTATTATATTTTTTATACTTCAAAATACTTCAAAATTTTCTTTTTCCAGAATGTAAAGGGAAACGGATAATGGGATGGGAAGGAAAGGTAGGAAAACTGCCATAATGACTGATACTCCAAACAAGCTAGAAAATCAAGAACAGGAAGAAAGAATAGGTTCAAATAAGTTTAGAAGTCTATTTTGCAGTCTGCTAAAGAAAAAAGAAAGCCAAGGGCTTCAATTGTTAAGAAAAATGTAAAAGAAAAAGAAATACAACCCAAACGAAGAAAAAAGAAATGCTAAAATAACTAAGAATAGTGAAAATTCAGACAGCGAAGGCTTCTGCTTCTGTTTAGTATGTGTGGAATCCTTTTCAAACAACAGCTCAAATGAAAAATAGGCGCAATGCCTAGAATGTCAGCGGTGGGCTCATGTAGACTGCACTAAGAACGAAATAAGTTATGTGTGTAAATCACATTGAGATCTCATTGTTAAATTATGTTGATTATTTAGGAAGATAATTATGTTTCCTAGAAATGTTTTATAATTGTGATATTAAAGTACAACTAAAGGCTGATTGTAAATAGGTAAATGTGTTGATTATGAAAGTAATTTTGTTTTTATTTAAAATGTTACAACCATCCCCTTGCACTGTTACAACCAACCCTAGGGGATGGGATGGAACAACATATCAATCGTATTAAAGCTAGTGCTAAAATTTAGTTGATAGACCAATCTATCATGTGTATTAATTCGAATTTTAATATTTTATAAGTTCTGTGATATATTACGGGAGAAATTTAAAATTGTTACGTTCGTCCCTGGTCTCCCCTACGTCGATTTTCATTTTTTTTCTTTTTCGCAATATGGCATCACATTATCACCATTATGGGTTTTCATAATTTTCATGTCTTCAGTGACATTCGGACAGTTAAGACAAATCGATTGACGTAAGAATCATCAAAATCGGTCCACACATTGCGTTGAACTGTGGCATCACCAATGTAAACGGCAACAGAATGATCTATAACCTCTTGACTGAGAACTGCCCTTTCGACCTAATAGTGCCCATTGAGCCCACTCAACATCCACATCAACAAGACTTCAACGCTGACATACTCGACATTGCCCTTCTAAAGAACGTATCCCTGAGGATGCGAAGAAGTGTTGCAAGACCTGGAAAGACTTGGCCCACCTCCTAGTAGTGACCCGCCAAGTACTTAAACACTCGTGAATTGGGAAAAGGTGAGACAAGGTCTCTTAAAGACTTCCTCTCTATCCTCTTCTATCCCCGAACAGATAATAACAAACGAACAGACTGACGAGGCAATAAAACTATTCACGGGGTTCATCAGCGACGTTCAAGCAGAGGCGTCGAAAGAGGTGCCGGCCGAGGTCGCCCTCCGTAGTGTTCCCTTCGCCCGATAACTAGACGTCCCTACGTGCCTTGCAACGCGAGGCTAAGCGTAGGGTAGCCGAGTATCGGGCGACCGAATTTGAGGAACTGAAAGTCGGGGAAAGAAACTCAGAGTTGTTCGGAGAAAACGCATTAAATCCTACACTATATTTGTCTTTGGAATCTGATAAAACATTATTTTGTAAGGTACATTTTAAATTTTCCCTGGAAAATATACAAAGGATTCCTTAAAAAAAAACATTTAAAATTTAAAATTCTCAAATAATACCAACAATAAATGCTACACGAGTGATTTTCTCACCCAGGGGTCTTTTAATCAATTCGTAACGTGGAATTCAAATATCTCCGCTTGGTCCGTAAAGACTTTACTAAAATAAAATAAAATATATTAAAAAATATAACAGACAAACAATAATTAAACAGGTGGTGATTTTTTACTATATTGTCAAGGCAATTAATCTGCTCAATATCAGAAATTTTCTCCCCGGTGACTTTATTTTTATCATTTTTTAATAAATTTTAATTGGTTTTAGAGTAGACGCATTAATTCTACAGTCAATATTTTTAAATCAAAATTATGAATATAATTATTTATGCCAACTATCAAAAAATCTCTTCTCAGTCTGATAAGAATTTGCTGCAATTGTTAATCGTTACCGGTAATCGTGTTAAGCGCGGGGCGGGAGCTTGAACGCGAGTGACATACGGCCGCCGAGCCGCGGATATCCATAGGGTACCAGATAGGTATTGTATTACGTAGTTTAGTTATATACAGTGTGTTTTTTCGTCTGGGGCAACGGTGTGGGAAATCTCAAAACCTAAGGGGTACTGGAAAACTGTCTAAGGAACAGGGAAAACGGGTCTCCTTCAGAATCTGTTATCAGGGGGTACGCGAAGCAAACACTGCCATGCCATCCTTTACTGGAACCATTTCGCCTCATTTTCAGGCCCCTATTTGAGAACCTCTGGATAAGACCAGAACGCAAAAAATTTCGTCATCCAGTAAGCTATAATCGCATACTTAAAATCCAATATTTCAAGTCTGTAGGTCATTTAGTTCCGTAGTTAAGCGAAAGCAAAGTTTCGCATTTATGACACTCACTCACTCACTCATGATCATCAGAATAGAACTAGTACTTCCCATAAACTCAGAGAGCTGAAATTTGGTACAGAGTTAGGGTTTAATGGCCACGTAAAGAGAAAACTATAAAACTAGGATAATCGAAGATCTGGAGTATCTGGTGACCCTGATTAGAAAACACAAGAGCCCAACCAAACTATTAGAGATCGACATACCGCCTTTACAAAAAAATATTCAACTTGGTGGGCCGCTTCATGTGATGTCCAAAATCGAAGGGTTATGCCCACGTTTCTACAAAAAGAACTGAAATCCCACCAAAAACATTCTGTAAAAAACTAGCCAAGTCTCGATTGAGCTGCTTGTTTATCTCTAAAATGTAATGAAATCTAGACTTGAAGGGTTACACAAGGGTACAAAACCAGGTGCTCCATGACACCGTCCGACGTCCGACCGTCAACGATTGGTGCAATGGTGTCATGGATCACCTGGTTTTGTACCCTTGTGTACCCTTCAACGGCCAAGACACACAACATTAACTATAATAATAAAAACATCGCAGTAAAGAACCTTACCCGCCATGGATCTCCATAGCTGGATGAAGTCAATTGAGCAGACACTGAGCGAAGTATGCACGATCTCCTCTGAAGGCAAATTGAACTCAGACCAAATATTAAGGATCAATACTTTATGCCGCAAAGTAAATCACAACATCTCCCAATTGGCTATCGAATATCAAGCTCTAAAACAAAAGGCGATCCAGTCCTACCAAGCCCACCAAGCTCTTCAGGATAAATTAGACCTGTAGCTCCAAATCGAAGAGCTATGCATCCAGGACTCCACAAACCACAATTCGGGCCCGGTTTCTTTTGCGGATATTCTTAAAAAGAACCAAAATAAGCACATCCAGCCGTCTGACAAACTTAGGTCGAGCGAGGAAACAAAATCCGTCGTCCAAAAAAATATCAGGCCCGAAGAAATGAAGTTGCAAGTCAGAGGGTTGCGCAAAGTTAGAAACGGCGGAGTGGTTATAAGTACCGACTCCAAGGATGACATCCAGAAGATAAAACAGTCGGCGCAACTAAAGTCCTCGGGCTTCATCATAGACGAACCTCAGAAACGGAAGCCAAGGATTGTTATCATCGGAGTGCCCTCGGGAATGCAGGAATCGGAGGTTTTTAAATGCTTGTATCAGCAAAATCTAGCGGACAAAATGCAGGACATGTCGCTCGAATTTTTTTTGACCATGACTAAGTTAAGCCACAAGTCGGGAAAGAAGGACTCTGAGACCTGCAATTACATTATTGAAGTTCCTGCGCTTATTCGAAAGGCCCTAATAAATCGCGATAGAGTGTTTGTGAGCTGGTCGTCATGCCCTGTAAGAGATTTCACCTTGGTGACCCGTTGTTACAAGTGTCAGCAGTATGGTCATGCGGCGAAGGTCGTGCAAGGCGTAGGCCGACACCTGCGGGCATTGCGGGGATGTCGGTCACGCGCTAAAGGACTGCACCAAGAAGACTGAGCTACCAAAATGCGCAACATGCTTGCACTACAAGAAGCCGTGTGATCATGAAACTGGCAATTCCGAATGCCCAGCTAGGAAGCTAGCCGAAAAAAGGTACCTTAACTCAATAGACTATGAAGGCGCCTGAGAGCGCCGCCGTTTTAATTATCTTCTTATAACTTTTAACTCCTTGTTTCATCGTTTTTTACCTATGCATAATTATTTAATTACTGACCTCGATAATTTCTCTATATCCGAGTCTGTGATGTTGAAAATTGTAAACAATATATTTACCCTAGCCGTAATCCTCTAACTATACTAACACAAAATATACGCAGCATTAATAAAAATGTTGATCAATTCAGCGTTTTCCAGCAAAGACTTGACATAAATTTTGACGTCATTGTGCTGACCGAGTGCTGGCTGGGTACACACAGCATCTTACCCAACCTTCCGGGTTATAATGTATATAGCAGTAAGTTTAACTACAACCAAAATGACGGGATAGTAATTTATATTCAAAATTAATTTAAATGTCACTGTTGAGGAACCTAATATTTTAGAGTGCAATCGACTATTAATAAAAATTGATTCAGAATATACAATATTAGGTTTATATAGACCTCCTTCTTTTAGAAATAGTGACATCTTTATCGAGTCATTAGACGAGACCTTACGCAGTCTAACTTCTTTTAAAAATATAATACTGATAGGAGACATCAATATCAATATTCTTCCCGATAGCAACGACTCTGCGGCTCTAAACTACCTAAACTTATGTTCTTTTCATGGCTTACTCCCCGCGCACACGCTCCCCACTCATCAAAGCGGCTCTTGACCACATCATGCTTAAATCGAAATTCCCGGCACAAGTACTTGTCACTAACTCCACGGTGACGGATCATAGAGCTGCCCTACTAACCTTATTTCGAAAAATTCCTTTTACAACTCGCAAATCGGTAATCTCTAAAATAAATCAGAGCAAACTTGAAGAAAATTTACACAACATTGATTTTGGCCCAGTTTACAGTTCTGCTGACGCTGATACTAGCATGTCGTACCTGATTCAAAGTGTCCATCAAGCAATATTAAGTACGAACACGTTTACAGATGCTTGCGTTATTTCCCTCTTTATTTATTTATTTATTAATAGGTCTGCCAACAGATACAACACAGAATAAAATTACACTAATATCATATGGACATAGAGACAAGAGTGTTTATCCAATTACAGGCAAACACAGCATGTTTTTTCTATAAGCTAGCTAAACAATGAGAAGTATCAATTGCCACATCTCTTCAGCGCTAGCAGATGATACCAAAATCTCTTTGCTAAGTTTATGCTTAACTATGTTTTCTAGGTCTTTACACAAGTTCTCGTCCAGCATAGCTGCGGTGTTGAATACAGTTTTCCGAGGCGCTTTCATAACAGAGTGAATTTTCTTTGGGATTAAACGCGATTCAGCCATAATCAAGGAATGGTCTGTGTTGCAATTAGCACTATGATACGTACGGGAGTTAAGGATATCACGCAGATCCGTCCTCCGTGTAATAATAAAATCAATCTGATGCCAGTGACCTGAGCGTGGGTGTTTCATGAGACTTTGTGAGTAGGTACGTTCTTAAAGTAGGTGTTCGTCACACACAAAGACAGAGACGCGCAGAGCTCCAGCAATCGCTGCCCGTTTTCATTGACGTTGCCAATTCCGTGATTATTGATGCATTCCGGCCAGTCTTCAGACTTGCTTCCTATTCTCGCATTAAAATCGCCGAGTAATAGGAGTTTGTCAGATATACGGACACTTTCCAGACATTGACGTAGGTCTTCATAGAAATTGTCTTTAACATCGACAGGGGCTTTTAAAGTTGGTGCATAGGCTGAGACAATAGTAATAGGACCTGATGTTGACATTAGTCTTAGAGCCGTAAATAATTTATTGTTGAATGAGAAAAATACTAAATGTGTTAAGTTTGTCACGAGTAACGTAAAACTCGAGCAAGCAAGCGTTATGGTTAAAGGTGAGGAACTGGAACTAGTTAATATAGTTATATATTATAGTTATAGTATACAGAAAGACTGTACAGTCTTTCTCGGAATAACATTAGATTCTAAGCTCCAATGGGGTCCCCATATTTGCAGTAAGTAAGATTCGTCAATTAACAGACATGATAACGGCTCGATTAGTGTATTTCAGTTATTTCCACAGTATTATGTCGTATGGCATCTTACTATGGGGCAGTGCTTCCGACATTAATACTATATTTGTTCTGCAGAAGCGGGCTGTTCGTGCGATATATAAAATGAACTATAGAGACTCGCTTAGAGATAAGTTTAAGGACATTCATATAATGACAGTGCATTGTCAATACATTTATGAGGATATTATGTATGTACATAAAAATATTACCGACTTTAAGAAGAACTGTGATATACATAATATTAATACTAGAAATAAGCATAAGCTCGCAGTGCCTGCTACTAGGCTCCATAAAATAAGGAGATCATTCATGGGTAACTGTGTGAGATTTTATAATAAACTTCCTAGCAGCATAACTGAGTTGTCTATTGGTAAATTCAAAAATATTGTGATACGAAAATTATTTTCTAAAGCTTATTATAGCACACAAGACTACATGAATGATGAAGCCGCGTGGGATTAATGTAAATTATAGCGTCATGTAGGTATATGAATAATTATTTTAACGAATACCTAAGGTATTATTATTATTTTAATCTTAATTGTTTTATATACTCTGACATTTAGAATTTTATTCTAGACACATTCTAGATTATTTATTTTTTATTGACAATCCTTTTGGGATTTATCTTATTGATTATTTTAATTTTTAAAATGATGATTATATCAATAATATTACACTTAAGTTAAATGATCTGATTAGGTTTTTCTGCGTTTCCCTAATCCTTGCAGCAAATGTTGGATCATATTGTATTTCTCCCAGCAAACATTCACTCTCATGTAACTGACATTTCGAAAGTGCTTGTAACTAGGCCTACTTGAATAAAGAATATTTTGATTTGATTTGATTAGGAAGTATGGATTTCTATGTGTTCATACCTTTCCATGCTTAGACTGATTTGACTGGAGAACCGTTTTGGATGATATTTGTCATGGACTTGATTTGGATAAGGACGTGTAAATAGAAAAGTGGTACTGTATCGTCCGATATACACCTACTAAGTATACCTATACTCTATGTCTTTTAAATCACGTCAAAAATTTGAATAAGGGCGAAAAACTATTGACTTTGGTGTAGTTTTATTTAGTGGTAATTGTATAATATTTTAACTGGACTTTACTTCAAGTTACGCCACCAGGGGAGAGGGGTGAAGTAGCCGCTTACTGACACATACCGAGTTCCACGCGGGCGGAGCCGCGGGCACAGCTAGTGTCAAATAAAATGCCGTTTCACTCAGGTAAACTACTGTAAGTTATATAAAAATAAAAGATATATTAATAAAAAAAGATTTAATACACGTAATGTGTCGTAGTCATTATTAGCTATGCATTACTTAATAGTAGATTGTTTGATAAGGGGCTAAAATAAGCGATTATGACAAGAAGTGATCATTTGGACGAGCTCACGAAGTGAGCGAGGACAAATATGTCTTCAGTGTCACTCTGCTTTTTACTTCGACTGCGAGAAAATATAAGACTTAACATTAAAATTGTATATTTCATGAAAAACTAAAAGTACAGCTGAGCAATTCTATCAGAAGGTTTGGCCAATCTGATCAGGTTGGTTTGTTTGTTTTTAATTATTCGTAAGGAGTATGTAGCTGGCCGCAAGTTTTTTTTTTCAGTGTCATAGAAATTTGTATGGGAGTATATGGCTTTCTTTTAAACCCTAGGGGCTAAATTTACTATTTTAGTCTTGCTACGTGAAGCTAATATAACGTACTTTTTGAGCAGGAGAAGTGAAAATATGCTTTATTTTGAAATAAATAGATGCACGCCATAAATATAACTTGTAGTATATTTTAGTAACATTTTGAGTGCAATATTTGCTGTGCAATCAGTAATTTTGGTATAAATTTGGATTATTTTTGCATAGAAAAAGGTTTTTTTTTATTTGCGTTTTAAATACTAACCTTCTATAAATAACAATTACTATAAGATCCAGTCCCAGAGTTTCTACCCCACAGCATTCAAAATAATGATTCGACGCTAATTCTGACAAAAAAGAGATAGGTTTCACCTCTAGCGTTTTTTTTACCAAAATAGCTGTTCCACCTTTGTTCCTGTAATATATTAAAAATCGGATGGCGAAAGGTTGATTAAGGGGCGCTAGATTAAGACAACCATTGAATGTATGATAAGAACCAATATATTTGATAATACGTTGTTTATATACATTTAGGTAACGCTGATACAAGCAATATGCGTTCCTATGCCACAGTAAACTATTGTGTTACTGCGCTGAACTCTAAAGAGGCTTGTCGCCATACTATACCTCCCCCGAAAGCTCTCGTTACCCCTGGGGTGGCAGAGAAAGAAAAGAGGAACGCATGTTACTTAGAAATATTAATTAAGAAATTAAGTGAAGCCCAGAGCATAAGTGAGAAATTTGAAACAATATGTAATGATTGTAGTAACCAAGTTCAAGTAGGAAGCATTAGTATTGAAAAGGGCAAAGAAATACTTCAGTTAAGGAAACAATTTGACGTGTTATTTACACAGAAATTAAGTCTTTATGTACACCAGAACCGATAGAGGATAAAATGGGTGCGTCTCATTTAAAAACAGCGCTAGGCTTATTGTCAATGATGACCGACGAAGAAAAAGTGACGCTACAGCTTATAAATAATATAGAATACTATGTACCGGATGACCCCACAATTACAAATATAATTGTCGCATATAGCTTATGATAGTAAATAATTTATCTCATATAGCTTATGATTGTACATAACTTTCGCATACAGCATTATAATTTTTATATACCGTAATTTTATACACTTAGTTTTATGTTAATTAATTATAAAATTTGTATCGTGTTTAGGATAAGTTAGTACTGTAAGATTATTGTTTGTTATTGTTTTGTCTCATTCTAAACTGTTTTTACTCAATAAATTATACACTTGACCACACCCCCACTAAGTGTGCGATGGAACGACGGAATATAATGGCGGCCAAGTCCCATTCAATCAATTCCATCTCAGACTACTCACACTCTACACAGTATTTTAAATAAGAGTTATTATTTACATCATCCCTCTGGTATCCTGGTATCCTGGTAACCTGGTTCCTGGTAATTCCCGGTAACGAAGCTCTCCTGCCCGCTATAGCCCGCACCTAACAGTGGTCCTTCGAGCCGGATCAAGAAAGAAGATCAACGACAAATCAAGTGGACTTCGGGCAGAAGAAAGAAAAAAGAAACAAGTACGTGCTGAGCTTGAAGGTCACTCGGCTCAGGTTAGGGACCAAAGTGCCAGGGTTTAACCGCCTCACGCACTCGCCCGCTTTCGCGGAAGGACGGATTACGTTGAGCTCGCTCCGTTTGAAGTCAAGGCCGAACACGTTGAGCTCGCTCCGTGGGGTGTCTGGCAACTTTCGTTGCATATGTCGCATGGTCGACATCATCACACTGCTTTCAAACGCCCTGGCCATAGCACTTAGGCTTTGGCGGGAGATTCAGTGCACCGAGGGATCCACGCCATCGAGTTAAGTCTGTAGGGATCAGGCCCGTAGACGTCGCACTCAGTGGCGTCTACGAATAGGTGTTAGGTAGGTAAGGTTAGGGAACCCCACGTGCGCCAGCAAGAAGATGTCGGAACAAGGAAGATCGCTGCGGTCACGCAAGCCGCGCGATACCACATTTGCCGCACCGGGAGGGTATCAACACCGACCCACACCAATGCCGTCCAATGAAGGAAGCGACGGCACCAGTAGCAACCGTGATCAGAGTAGGGAACCGCGTCCGCTCAGTAGGGAACCGCGCCCGCAGGATAGGGAACCGCGCGCGCACAGTAGGGACCCGCGAGTGAATAGGGAAACGCGAGTGAATAGTGCCGAAAACCCCATAAATCTCGATAACACGTTAATTGCAAACAAAAGTACGTCGGGTACAGTGTTAGAAAACGCGCGCGAACGTAGCAGAGATCGCGCATCTCTCCGCGAGATAGAACCGCGTCACAATAGGGAACGCGACGCCAAACTTTCGAAATTAATGGCCGAACTGGAAGTTTGTAAAGCCAAGCTCGAACTCGCTCGTAAGGAGGCCGATACCGCTGAGTGTAAGCTGCAGATCGCCCAGTGTAGGGTGCGATCTAACAGCGGTGGTACGACCTCCGACGTTGATGAAAACGACCGAGTCCGTAGCTGGGTAAGACAACAGTCGATACGAAAGTCTGGCGCCGAAGAGGTTAAAAGTCCCCTGCGACCGGAACAACTGCGGAATCGTTCTATGCCAGTGCACGCGTTAGAGAACCCCCATACGTACGCTCCAATAATTCAACGGCCCGCGCCGGAATTGCCCCATTTCGACGGAAATATTACCGAATGGATAGCTTTCCGCGCCGAATTCGAAGACACCGCGCCCATGTTCAGCTCGGTGAACAACGTCAGTCGCATTCGGCGTGCGTTAAAAGGCGAGGCGCGCACCGCGGTCAAATCGATCATGTATACGGTTCAGGACCCCTACGAAATAATGGAGGCTCTTGAGAGACATTTCGGGGATCCAGAAGAAATTGTTTTGACCGAAATTCATAACGTAAAACGGATGCCTCGATTGGCAGAGGATAATTCAAATATAGTCAGTTTTGCCGCACACGTCGCGAACGCGGTGGCCACAATCAAATCGTTACGACAGGATAAATATTTACACGCGCCCGAGCTCGTAAATAAAATCATAGATAAATTAAATATCCTCGTACGTTACGAGTGGTCAAAATATAAACAAGCAAATATGGATTTGGCGGATTTAATTGCGATGTCGAGTTTTCTGAATGAAATAAGTTACGCCGCGAAACGGACGACACGCTCAAAATCTTTTAAACCACGAAATATGATGAACGCGGTTTACAACGACCCAGGTCCCGCGCGCCAGGCTGGCACTAGGCCACGCCCCCCACCATACAGAAACGAGCGTGACAGCGATTCAGATAGCGATTTCGATGATCGACCAAATAGATACGATAATCGGCCACGCACGGTAGCGCAAATAAAGTATCGGGAAAATAAAAAGCCAAATAATTTTAAGCCTCGACAACCGCCGCCGCCGCCGCCGCCGCCGCAGTATAGGGAATCGAGTCGATCAAAATGCGCAATTTGTGATAGCTCTAACGAACATAAAGTCGGCTCGTGTACCAAATTTCTGTCGGCATCGATCGAGGAACGTTGGGAAATGGCGAAAAACGCGAAAATATGTTTCCGCTGTCTGAACTCTGCGCATAGACGGACAACTAAATGTAAATATGTACCGTGCGGGGTAAACCAATGCGAGGCCGGGCATCATAAATTGCTACATGGATTAAATTCCGTAACCGTCGCCGCGGCAACACGTAGTAACTCGGGCCACGTTAACGCTATAAATTGCGCCAATACTTTTCTCAAGGTTATCCCGATAGAAGTGTCAGGACCTTCAGGCACCATACAGACTCACGCGCTTCTAGACGATGGGAGCACGATGACTCTCATCGAGCGTGAAACAGCCGATAGGGTCGCGCCGCGCACGGCAGGAGAAACGCTCGCTATAGAGGGTATAGGCGGTCACGTGATCAATGATACGGAATCATGTAGATTGAAATTAAATGTTCGCGGTCTATGTAGTCGGAACATGGAAACTATCAACGCGTATACAATAAACAAACTAAGCATCGCGCCGCAGGAAGTGCCGCGCGAAATTGTAGGTCAATGCGGTCATTTAACGGATATTTTAGACGAATTGTGCTATGAACGCGCGACACCAACTATCCTTATCGGACAGGATAATTGGCACCTAATAGTTTCGTTGCAAACGTTGAGCGGTAATAAAAATCATCCAGCAGCAAGCCTCACGAAGCTCGGCTGGGTTTTACATGGTCAATATTTAACTCATAGACCAGTCCTAGCTCTGATAAACCACGTAAGACCCAAAACCGACGAAGATGAGGCCCTGACTTTGATGAAAAAGCATTTCGACATAGAATCGTTAGGCGTACAAAGCAAATTACCGCGAGACGACCCAGATAAACGTGCATTGAACCTATTAGACGCCACGTGCGAAAAAATACCCGGGGAAAATAGGTACCGCGCGGGGCTATTGTGGCGAACGGATAACGAAGAGCTACCGGATAACCGTGCTCACGCGCTGCGACGGTTATACAGTTTGGAACGGAAGCTAGACCAAGATCCAAATTTAAAAATCGAATATGCGAAACAAATAAACAATTTGTTGGAAAAAGGTTATGCGGAAAAAATAGTTAGCTCCGCGCCCGCCCATGGTCCCCGAACTTGGTACCTACCCCATTTTCCCACAATTCACCCCCAAAAAGCCAAATGGCGCCTAGTATTCGATGCGGCCGCAACCGCGTATAATAAATCCTTGAATAGCGCCCTCCTTACGGGCCCGGATCTACTAGAATCGTTATTCGGCGTTTTGGTGCGTTTTCGCGAGGGCAAAACAGCGGTGATTGCAGACGTAAAGGAAATGTTTTTGCAGGTCGAAATAATTGATGAAGACCGCGATAGTTTGCGTTTTGTTTGGAGGGGGGAGGACCGCGAGTCTCAACCCCAAGAATATCGAATGAAAAGACTGATATTCGGGTCAGCTTCGTCACCAACTACGGCGTTGTACGTCAAAAACAAAAACGCAAATGATCACGCAAAAGAATTTCCTATAGCCGCGGAAAAAACTATTAAAAATGCCTACATGGACGACATTTTAATCGCGATGGACGAAAGCGACGGAGAAGTAAGACGCATAGTAAACGAAATTTATGCACTAAATCTGCGCGCGTCATTCGAACTCCGAGGTTTCGCGTCGAACAACCCTGTCGTAATAAGTGACGTCACTCAGACCGAAAACGAGACGTCACCTATAGGGAAAAGCGAGAGCGAACGAACGCTAGGGCTTAATTGGAATCATAAAAAAGACACTATAGGTTTCAACGTAAACTTGCGCAACACTCCTGAGGAGGTGCTAAGCGGAAATAAATTACCTACCAAGCGACAGGTCACTAGCAGCGCGATGTCTATTTTCGATCCAATCGGATACGCGAGTCCGATATCGGTGTTAGGTAAAGCCTTAATGCAGGAAGTATGGCGTACCGGTATAGGCTGGGATACGGCTATCCCGGAGACACTCGCGCCCGTATGGAGGTCATTTATAGAAAACATACAACAATTGAAACATTTAGAAATCCCGCGCTACGTACCGGCATGTAACAGAGAGGCTAGCATGCACATTTTTTGTGACGCAAGCGACAAAATATACGCTTGCGCAATTTATATAGTGAGCACTCACGCGGAGGGGCACACGACGTCTAACCTAGTAGCCGCCAAGGCGCGCGTCGCGCCCCTGAAAATCATTAGCGTCCCGAGGCTCGAGTTACAAGCGTGCGTATTAGGAGCTAGATTGGCCCAATCAGTTATTAAAGAATCCGATTACGTAATAACTAACAAATATTATTGGAGTGATTCGCGTACCGTACTGGCATGGATACGTTCAGATCCGCGCACCTTTAAAAGTTTCGTGGCCCATAGGTTAGCTGAGATAGAAGATTCTACCACTCCATCCGATTGGAACTGGGTACCGAGTGCTTTGAACGTCGCGGACGACGCCACTAAAGGAGTGCCAAACAAGTTCGGCCCCAACCACCGTTGGTTTTTAGGGCCCGAGTTCATTAGACAAAATAGGGAAAAATGGCCCATAGAAAAGTCCACCGAACCCGTCGGCCCCTCAGGCGAGGAACGGGTTAACCGCGTCAGCTCCGTTCAAACCGTAAATAATAAATTCGATTACTTACCCGAAGTAAATAGGTTTTCGAAATACGAACGTTTAATTCGCGCCTCTGCTCGGGTCATGGTTGCTGCCGAGGTATTCAAAGCCAAATCGCTATGTAGAAATCATGATAAAGAAATGAACAACGAGCATATTAAGCTGGCGACTATCCTGCTTATAAGAAGAAGTCAAAATATGTCATACTACGAGGAGATTAAGCACCTAGAGGCTGGGCGGCCACTACCGAAGAAATCACCGTTACACAAGATTGCAGTGAAACTAGCCAAGGGCGGAGTCGTCGTGCTGGACGCGAGAACTGGCCGAAATGAAGAATGCATACCAGTATTACATGCCAAAGAAGACTTCACCAGATTGTTGGTCCACCACTTTCACGAAAAATACAATCACGGCAATCACGCTACGGTAATCAACGAGCTAAAACAACGCTATTTTATCGTCGGGTTGCGCGGCACTATTCGCTACATAACAAACAAGTGCCAATGGTGTCGGACCTATAAGGGGGCCACTCTCAAGGCCCCTGTAGGCGACTTACCAAAAGAGAGGCTCTTAGCGAATCAAGCCCCATTTACCGCAACAGCTGTCGATCTCTTCGGGCCGATGAACGTCACTATAGGCCGCAGACACGAGAAACGATGGGGTGTTTTATACACTTGCCTCACCACCCGAGCTGTCCATCTAGAGCTTGCTGCCTCTCTATCGGCATCCTCTATGATCCTATCACTTCGCAGAATGATGGCTCGGCGTGGCACCCCCACCACTATTTACTCAGACAATGCTACGAACTTTTATGGATCCGAACGTGAACTGTCAGAAGCCATGAACTCACTACCTGACACCATGAAACAGTTCACCTCCGACCGTCAAATAGTGTGGAAGAAGATCCCGCCAGGCAACCCATCCGCCGGCGGCGCGTGGGAGCGACTCGTGGGCAGCGTCAAGACCGCGCTCAAGGTCACCCTAAAAAACAGGGCACCCCATGAAGAGGTCTTACACACCCTACTGCTGGAAGCCGAACATATCGTCAATTCTCGCCCGTTGACACCCGTGAATCCTGACTTAGAAGCAGAAGCATTGACGCCAAATCACTTTCTGATCGGCAGGTCCAGTGCCCTCTCGCCCCTTGGCTCCTTCTCGGACAAGTCGCTCGACCTGAAATCCTGGAAAACAGCACAAGCGCTGGCAGATCATTTTTGGACTAGATGGCTAAAAGAATATCGCCCAAACTTATTGCCTAGATCCAGTGCGCATTCCAAGGCAAAGAACCTACAGATAGGAGATGTGGTCATAGTTGCTGACAATACTATGCCGCGTGGTACTTGGCCTAGAGGCATTATTGCACAACTCTATCCCGGTCCTGATGGCCATATTAGAGTAGCCGATGTACAGACACGCGCCGGAACCGTTCGCCGCCCAGCCTCCCGCCTTATCCTCATATGCTCCACAGAAGGAGATGGTGCTGTCGCACGTGGAGGGGAATGTCGCATATAGCTTATGATAGTAAATAATTTATCTCATATAGCTTATGATTGTACATAACTTTCGCATACAGCATTATAATTTTTATATACCGTAATTTTATACACTTAGTTTTATGTTAATTAATTATAAAATTTGTATCGTGTTTAGGATAAGTTAGTACTGTAAGATTATTGTTTGTTATTGTTTTGTCTCATTCTAAACTGTTTTTACTCAATAAATTATACACTTGACCACACCCCCACTAAGTGTGCGATGGAACGACGGAATATAATGGCGGCCAAGTCCCATTCAATCAATTCCATCTCAGACTACTCACACTCTACACAGTATTTTAAATAAGAGTTATTATTTACATCATCCCTCTGGTATCCTGGTATCCTGGTAACCTGGTTCCTGGTAATTCCCGGTAACGAAGCTCTCCTGCCCGCTATAGCCCGCACCTAACAATAATATTATATAGACTTAACATAAGACCTGAAATACCTACAAAATTTATAAGTTAATAAAAAGTACGATTTGTTCAATAAATTAATTTCATATCTTTCTATCTAACCCCGATAGAAAGATATGAAATCATTGCTTTAACTTAACAGTTAAAGGAATAATATTCATATGTTCAATATCAGTTGTATGAAGCCCATAAGGCGATAAATTGCATAGTGGAATAATGTATGTAAACTTTCCACAGGTATTGCACAACATTTGCAACTATACCATAACATTGGTAATTTTCCATGAAAACCCAATATGTTGCACAATAATTGTTAATTGTAATTCTCAGAAATAATAAAATTACCCCCTCCCCAACCAATATACGGCTCGAGTATAAAAGCCAAAGCTAATTCAATTGACAATAACCCCACTATATGTGGCATACGAATGAACACATAAATATACAAATAGTCCCCATACTATTCATGTCGTTACTACAAGTTATCGGTACTACTTACTAGCCTTTGAAAATACTTACAAGAAATAATCGTCAAGTGAATTAGCTTCAGTCAGATAGATATCATAGTTAAAATAGGAAGCCTAAGTATTGGTTTAGGAACGGGATTTCGATATAAACTGTGACTTTTTATTCTCTACTTCACCTACACTGCTCTTAAAGCTATCGAAAGGGGTTCAGACTGCCTTTACAGTCCTCAGTCTGCACATACTATGCGTCAACTCTAACAACACCAGAATGCAAAATTAGTCTAATCAATTTCATACTCAAAAGCAGGCTTTCACAGCTAGCGAAACTAAAGTTAAATGAAACATACTCAACAGTACAGGAATTAGTCAATGACATGAGGTTTAAATTACTAACACAAAAAGCAGCAACTACGATTCAAACAAAGTTACAACAGTTACGACAAGATAACTTAACTATTTCTGATTATGGACATGAGTTAACGCAATTATTCGTAGACTTAACGATTACGCAGGCCAATGGTAACACTGACAGTTATGCAGTATTAAAGCCACTAAATGAAAAAGTTGCTATAAAAAGATTCACCGATGGACTGCGCAATCGTAGAATAAGCACGACTATAGCAGCTCGGAATTTTACCACAATGAAGGATGCTGTACAAGCCGCCCTTGATGAAGAACTTACATCGTCTTCAGGATCAGGAGTCATTGGTACGTACCACAAATCATTTCATACAGGTTATAGACGGACAGATGGTCAAGCAAGGAGACCCTATAGGGGAAATTACACCGGAACGTGGTCTAATCACAATTATCGGGGAAATGCAAACAGGTATAGTAACTATAACTCCCAATCACAGAATACATATCGTTGCCAACGAGGTTCGAACAGAGGATATCGAGGGAATCGAGGATACCGAGGACACAACGGTTACAACCAACGGAGAGGCGTAAGTTACAATAACTATAACAATAATCAGCGTAGAGGAGGACGTAACCAGCCAGGTTTAAACATTATGTCGGAAAGCATTGGAAATGAAGAGCAAAATAATAATGGCATCCAGTTTTTTCGTGATTAACGATCACATTTTTTCCGGGGGACATTCGATAGTACTACAGTTACAAACAAATGAAACTTTAAGTTCTTGGTTGATTGATACTGGCGCAACATTATCAGCTGTAAAATATAACTATGTAAGGCAACGAAATATACCGGTCATTTACGATAGGATAAATATAAATGGAATTGGAGGAAAAGTAGAAGCAATAGGTTATGTTCAATTAAATTACAAAGTAGGAAGAGAAACATTAACGCATAAAGTGTATGTTTTTAACTCATTGCCATGTATTACAACGGGAATTTTAGGACATGACTTCCTCACAAAATATAAAGCAATCTTAGATTACAATGCTAATACCATTGAAATAAAACAATTTAACGGATTATATCGCGTATATTATCTCATTTTAGTTCCCGACGTTTCGGAAGCTTTCCAGCTTTCCATGGTTACGGGAGGATGGTCGGGAACTAAAATGAGATAATATACGCGATATTAAATTGTTTTATTTCAATGAGTAATAATCGCGGAAACAGAAGAAAATATAATGCTAATACCATTTCATTGTTTATTAACAGATCTCGGATAATACTCAAATATGAAAATAAAAGACACAACGATTCTAGTTACGTGTTATCACCACGTTCAGAGTCAATTCATTACATAAAAACTGACATGGTGGAGGATAGTGTAGTTTGTGCAAAAGAGATTAGTGAAGGAGTATACATAGCGGGTACTATTGTAACACCTATAGACGGCATGATACCAGTACAAATCTTGAACACAACAGAGAAAAATATAGAGTTGAATGAAATTAAACCGGACGTGCAAAAATTATATGATTACTATAGTTGCAATTTTGGAACTAAAAATATAGATCCCAATAGAGAAAAAGCATTATTTTCACAATTAAAATTAAGCCACTTAAATTTAGAAGAGCAAACGGAAATCGAAAAATTATGTGCAAAATACGCTGATGTTTTTCAATTGCCAGGAGATAGTTTAACAACTACAAATCTTTATAAACAAAGTATTCAGTTAAAACCGAATGTTGATCCATGTTTTGTTAAAAATTATAGATTACCACATTCTAATACTTCGCTATTAATATTATTGTTGATTTGTGGGCCTTCTGTGGCAGCCCTTTATTAGAGTTCACTACTGAGGCCCGTTGAGTCTAGGAATTGCCAAATTCTTTGGGCAGTGAAATTTTGTATCTCTTCCGGGGGCACATGTTGCCCTAGGTGGATACTTCTTTTCCTCATGAGTGGTCCACAGAAGTAGAGGATGTGCATTGCAGTCTCCTCTGCCTCTTGGCAGAATCTGCATACTGCGTCCTGTTTCATGCCCATTTGAAACAGGTGTTTGTTTAGTTTTCAGTGGCCTGTCAGGATTCTTGTTATTGCGCAGGTTTTTGGTCTTTTGAGCTGTAGTATCTCTTTTGACAACTTTTGCTTGAATCCTTTAATTAAGGTTTTCGAGTGGTTTTGTCCTTTTACGAGCCTCCATTCCTCGATTGCCTTAGATCTATATAAGTCATTGAGCAGAACGTATGCCTTTCGTTTTGTGATCCCACAAAAGGGTTCTGGGCCGACTTGGGGCGTGTCCGCGCCCTTATTGGCGAGTTTGTCTGCTCGTTCGTTTCCGTCAATGTCGGAGTGTCCTGGTACCCATCTGAGTATAACTTTATTGGAATTAGCCAGGGCATTTAGGTTATTTTTGCAGGTTTGCACTAGCCTCGAGTTGGTCTCCAGGGATTCCAGTGCAAACAGGGCAGCTTGACTGTCCGAGTTGATGTAAATGTGATGGTGTCAGGTTCTTGTCAAGGTTTATCTCGGCGCATTTATTTATGGCGAAGACTTCCGCTTGAAAGATTGAGGCCTCTGTACCCATGCTGACGCTGACATTGAGTTTTGGTCTCTGTCCATAGACACCACATCACAGGGCGAAGTAGAAAACCAGATAAAAGAAATGTTAGAAAGTGGAATAATAGAACCTACAAAAAGTGAGTGGTCCAGCCCATTACTATTAGTACCGAAAAAGACTGACTCATCAGGAAAGCAGAAATGGAGACTTGTCATCGACTATAGAAAATTAAACGAACAAATACAGGACGACAAATTTCCATTGCCAAACATAACAGAAATATTAGATTCATTGTCAGGATCAATTTACTTTACCCATCTAGATTTGTTTTCAGGATATTACCAACAAGAATTAGAGCCTGAATCTAGGAAATATACAGCATTTAATTCAGGACAGTATCAAATGACTCGTTTACCAATGGGACTTAAGACAAGCCCAAGCGCGTTCAGTAGAATGATCACACTAGCTATGTCAGGACTAACTTATGAGAAATGCGTTGTTTATCTGGATGATATTGTAGTATTCGGAAGGAATTTGCAAATGCATAACAAAAACTTAATAAATGTATTTGAAAGATTTAGCCGTTAGCGCCGCCTAGTGCAGAACTATGAAGTTACTTTCAGTTCTGCACTAGGCGGCGCTAACGGCTAAAGAGTCGGATGCACCATACAGAGATCCATAAGCAAGAGCAGATGACAAAATTCGTCGACTACTGGTGTGGACGATTAGCTCAGATGGTAGAGCGTGCTGCCCCGGTCTGGCTCAGGGCACTGGTTCAAGTCCAGTATCGTCGAAAAAAATTTTCATTTGTTTCTGATCTTTGTTTATAATAATAACGCTAGTGGAGTGATCCACTAATAAATTGCAAAAATTGGGATTATTATCATGATATTTGTAAAACAAAAAGTAGATTAAGGACTGTAAATCTAAAGTTAAATCCGTTGAAATGTGAATTTCTAAAAAAAGAAATATTCTATCTGAGACGTGTGGTGACAGCAGAAGGCATTCTACCAGATCCAGAAAAAATAAAAGCAATCTAAAATTATCCAGTGCCCAAAAATGGAGCAGAAATCAAAAGCTTCGTAGCCTTAGCAAATTACTATAGGAAATTTATTCCAAATTTTGTAGATAAAGCACATTATCTAAATCATCTAAGTAAAAAGAACGTAAAATACGTGGGATGAAAACTGCCAAAAGTCGTTTCAAGAATTAAAATCAGCAATAGTATCACCACCAGTATTACAATACCCAGAATTCGATAAAAGCAATACATTTATTTTAAATACAGACGCATCAAATTACGCAGTAGGTGCAGTATTGTCAAATAGCAACAGTAAGCCTGTATCGTATGCCAGTAGGAGTTTAATTAAGCAGAGAAAAATTATGCAGTAATAGAAAAAGAGCTTTCAGACCGTATTTGTACGGACGACATTTTACGATACGTAGGCATCATAAGCCATTAATATACTTGTTTAACATGAAAGATCCGACAAGCCGGTTAACAAAATTTAGATTAGCACTAGAGGAATACCACTTTACTGTAGAATATATAAAAGAGAAAGAAAATACAGTAGCTGTTACGGACGGGTCCGTAAAGGGTCCATGCAGTGGACTGTAGATGGTGCAGCAGGGTTTCGGCAGGTCACAAGAAGAAATAAGAAGACTATTTTTCAGGTTTCAGCAGCGATGCGGTGTGTAGTGTGGAGCGTGGGACGAATGGTGGCAAGTGGCAGGTGACTGACTTTACTACTAACCGTGTCTTCTCTTACACCCCCCCCCCCCCCCCCCGTGGAGGGGTGCAGGGGGGGCCCTGCTTACCACGGTGGGCACTTAGGGCTGTGGCGGGGTCGCGACCCGTGACTACGGGCCGGGCGTGCGTCCTCAATTTGGGGAGGACAGTGTGGCTGTCGCTGGCCGCGCGAGCAGGGGCTCGCGGCGGCTAGCTGAGAGGGGGGGGCCTCGCGAGCAGCGCTCGCTGAGGCCGGCGGCTAGCGGGCCTGGCCGGCTTCTTGAGCCCGTCGCCGCGTGTCTTTCCCCGGGGCATCCGTTTTAGCGGGGCCGGGTACGGACAGCGCGGCTAGGGCACCGACCAGGGGGCGGCTAAGCCGGTGAGTGCGCCGGGTAGGCGTGAGAGAGGCACGCCGCGGCGCGGGGGCCGGAGGCGTGTGCCGCGCGAGCGGTTGCTCGCGGCGGCGGTGGAGGCTGTGAGTCGCCATCCGGCCTAGGGCGGGATGGCGAGGAGCTCACGGGGTAGTCCCCGAAAGCTGGTGTCCGGGGGCCGGACGTAGTGGGGCGCGATGCCCTGGAGATGTGCGTGGCTCGACTTGTCCGCGCGGTCGAACATTCGACACGCGAGCCGACCGGCGAACATCTCCAGGTTGCGCCACTTGAGGTCCGCAGCGATCGTGCGGTTCCTCACGAAGCGGGGGGCGGCGACGATGGTGCGCAGCGTCCTGGATTCCTGCGCCTGCAGCTTCTTCCTCGACGTGGCGGCGGCCAGGGCGTACCAAGCCGGGGCGGCGTACGACAGCCGCGACCGGACGTAGGCCTTGTACAGGCCTAGCTTGGTGCGCCTCGGCAGCTTGCTGGAAAAGATAGGATGGAGTGAGCTGCGTGCGTAAGCTGCCTTGCTGCGAGTCTCGTTCACGTGCTTGGCCATGGTGAGTCCGCTGTCAATGGTCACGCCCAGGTATTTCACTGAGTTAGACCATGCCAGGGGTTGGCCGAGGAGAGTGAGCGGCTGACGGGCAACTTTGTACCCGGTCAGCATCGCTTGAGTTTTACTCACGTTTACGGAGAGCCTCCACTTGGCTAGCCAAGCTGGGAGGGCGTCGAGCGTAGGCTGGAGCTTGCTGATGGCGTGGTGCGGCCTGTAGGAGGTGCTGAAGAACGCTGCGTCGTCCGCGTACAGGGCTAGTCTCGTGTCACCAACGACGGGGAAGTCTTTGGTGTACAGAGCGTAGAGGGCTGGCGAGAGACAACTACCTTGCGGCACCCCGGCTAGGATGGGGCGGGTTGTGGAGAGAGCGCCTTCTACGATGACCTGGAACTGCCGACTATCTAGAAAGGAAGCTACAACCTTTACTATGCGGCGGGGGGGTGGGGCTGATGGACAGCTTGTAGAGAAGGCCTTCGTGCCAGACACGGTCGAAGGCCTTCTCTATGTCCAGAAGCACGGCCACCGTGTGCTCCTTCTTGTTGAGCGAGAACGCCATGTGGTGCAGCGTCTTGGTGAGCTGCAGCGTCGTCGAGTGGTCCTGTCTGAACCCGAACTGCTCTTCCCTCGGCGCAACTTCTCGAACACCTTCGAAACAGTATTAAGAAGAGTTATAGGACGGTAGCTATCCGGTTTAGTTCTATCCTTTCCAGGCTTGGGTAGGACGATTACTCGTCCTAACTTCCAAGATGTAGGGAAGTGCCCTGTACGCATGATCCCGTTGAACAGGCGCGCCGCTGCCACTAAGGTGTTTAGCGGCAGGTGGCGGAGCGCCATGTTCGGGATTGCGTCGGGGCCCGGCGCCTTCCTGGGGCTGCAGTGGCGCTTGATGTAGCGCTGTACCTGGTTAGGAGAGAAAAATACCGGGTCCTCCGCAGGGAGGATGGGGTCCGCGAAGTAGCTCTGAAGGTGCTGCTCTGCCTGGACGGTGCGTGACTCGTCGTTCTCGGGGTTCGGCTGAAATTGAAGTTGGAGGCTGTGAGCGAGTATCTCGGCTCTGTCCTGGGCTGCGTACTGGAGATCCCCGTTGCTGTCGCGTAGCGGGCGGACTGGCACGGGAACGGTACCTAATTTCCTGCAAAGGCGGTGGATAGAAGGGACATGATCGGTGACACTTGCGATGTGAGCTTCCCAGCTCTGGGCGCGATGCTCTGCAAACTTCGCCTTCGTCTGCTTGATGATCGCGTTCAGCTCCGTTTTGAGTGACGGCGCCCTGAGGCGCTGCCACAGACGCTGTACCTTACGTTTACTCTCTAAGAGGTCCTGTAGATGTTTGGGCAGGGGGTCGCGGCGCTCGGTCTGCGGGATGGTCCTGGCGGCAGCTTGCAGGGCGTCCCGGATGTTGGATGACAGAGTGTCGGCGGCTGCGTCCACCTCCTGCGCTGTGGAAACAATGGTAGAGCGGGGTTGGCCCTCGAGGCCGTCAGCAAACCTTTCCCAGTCGTACTTGACGAGCGGCGCACGTGGCAGCGTGGTGATGGGCTCAGCTGAGACGACGAGGAGAACCGGGCGATGATCCGAGGGGAGATCTGGAAGGACTTCCTGCTTGAGAGGGAAGTTTACACCTGTGTGGAGGATGAATTCGATGACGTCGTTGGTGCTGACGCCGTCGTCGCAGTAGTGTGTAGGCTCGTAGGGGCCCGCTGCGTGGATGTTTTTGTCCTGGGTGAACTTCCGGATCGCTCTACCTGCGGGATTAGTGCAAGACGAATTCCAGGCGGGGTGCTTCGCGTTGAAGTCCCCGGCTAGAATTGTGGGTACCTTTTGTGTGGCGGGTGCCAACAGCGCGGTGAGATCGCGAACCAGCTCGTCGTCTATTGAAGCGGACGGTCGGTAGATGGAGTACAAGCGCAGGTCCTGGCCTGCAACTCGTATGTCGACACCTAGGGCTGAAAGAGATTTGTAGTCCACGTAGCTGACGGGTTGGTGAATCAGTGATAGCTTCACCAAGACCGCCAGGCCACGATAGGCCTTACGGTCTGAAGTAACCTGGTCCTTTCTGTAGACGGCGTATCCGCTGACCCGGAGTGTCGTAGTCGCTGCTAGGTGTGTCTCGCTGATCAGCATGACGTCCACCTGTTGCTGGCGAAGAAAATTACGAAGTAATATTTGCTTGCCAGTCAGCGACTGCGCGTTCCAATAAACTACTCTGAGTTGTTTATTGAAAACCGCGGCAGAAGTCTGGGGAGGCTGTGATCACCTGGCGGAGCGCTACGGAGAACGCGTCGATGAGGGCGGTGAGCTTGGGTAGGTCGGCCGGGGCGGCCGACCCGCTGGTTGCTGCGGGCTGCTGCTGCTGCTGCTGCTGCTGTGCTGTGCGGGAGGTCCTCGGGGCTGCTGCTGGCTCGGGCACCGGACGCTGCTGCCTGCGCCTGGCGGAACGAGAAGAAAGGCGGCCCCTGGGGCTACTCACGGCGGGTGCGGGCGCACCTCGCGGTCTCGGCGGGTTGGCGGGGGCCATCAGCGACCCCTCCGCGGACTCCTCCACGGTGTTGACGCCGGCGGAGGCCCTGGTGACGGGGCCGCGGGGAGGCGCTCTGGAGAAGGGGCGCGTCGATCCTTTTCTGTTGCGTGCTTCCTGCAATAGAATTGGACACTGCTGGTAGTTGGCCGGATGTGGGCCCCAGCAGATTCCGCAGGTGGGCTCTTGGTGCTTCGGTCGCGTGCAGTGTTGCCCGTAGTGGTGCCCGGCGCAGCTCACGCAGACGACTTTACTAGGGAAAGGATTGGTATAAGGTGAATTTATGTGGGGCGGAACTAGTGGGATTTTCGCCCAAAGGGCAGGCAAATCTGATATAGTCTAAGGTGCAAGGGGAAGGGGGGAACGAGAGACAAGGATGGAAGATGTGTGTGAAGAGTATAGGACATGTGTGTATTGCAGTGTTATTGTTATGTGTGAAATGAGCATCTTTTATTAAATAAGTACACGAAATATTACAGACAATTCAACATTAATAAAAGGCACAATAAAGGTAACAATCAATAATCTTATATCTAAACACGTAAATAATATAAACAATAAAGTGTAAAAAACGAAACTAAAAGTGAGTCTTTACTCGAATTAAAAACATAAGCAAAACCTAAATCTACCTAGCTATTATCTTATATACTACCTAGCTATTATTTACAGTAGCAGATGCATTATCAAGAATAAAAATAACATCTTGTGAATTAAAAGAAATGAGCAAATGCATAAACGTTATGACAAGATCAATGACGAGGAAACAAACAACAATTAATAATACAACGCAAAACTCTACTATTGTCCGGCCTGATCAACCGAAAGTGGTAGAGGTGAATAGCAAAGTAAAGGATAGCGTAGAACTGAAATTTATGGAGAAATCCGATTTTAGTAGGATAAATATAAAGAATAATGGAAGAGAAAAAGATAATACGAATGAATCTAAAACGATGATATACGTAGAAAAAGAGAAAACAATATACATAAAACCATACCTCCCAGGGCAAATGACGCGAGCCGCCTTTGTCTAGGAGCTTGGTATAAGATGTAAAAAATGGAAGATAAATGAAATAATAATCGTAAAGAATAAAAATAATAATATATTTGTGGAAAAACTCGCGCATGAGATAAAAAATACAAAGGACTGGTCCGGACCACGATTATGTATATTAAACGATGTAATAAAGATAAGATAAGGACGAAAAGAAAATTATATTAAATGAGTTTCATATATTGCCTACGAGTGGACATGCGGGAATAAGAAAAATGTATAATAACATAAAAAAGAGATAGTTTTGGATAGGGTTAGAAAATTATATAAAAGAATATGTAAAGAGATGTGACAAATGTCAAAAAGAAAAACATTCGATTCATACCAAACAGGAAATGACTATAACGACGACTGCTGAAACAGCATTTCAAAAATTATTTATGGACATAGTGGGACCATTAGATATAGATGACCAAAATTATAAATATATCCTAACACTACAATGTGAGTTAACAAAATACGTTGAGGCTTATCCAATGGTAAGTAAAGGTGCAAAGGAGGTAGCCGAGACATTTGTAAGCAACTTTATTCTGCGCTATAGAATACCAGAGGTTATAGCAACAGATAGAGGCACTGAATTTACTTCTGCAACATTCCAAGAGGTATGTAAACTATTGCAAATAGAAAAACTTACATCAACAGCGTACCATCACCAGAGCATAGGTGCGTTGGAAAACTTACATAAAAGTCTTGGAGCATACTTACGCATACAGACGGATCATCATATAGAACAAGGTTTCTTAAAGTGGGGTCCACGGACCCCTTAGGGGTCCGTAGCATGTGTATTAGGGGTCCGCAGTAGGTCAGTCTGTAAACATATTTATTAGGAAATTGTGCGGTAAACTTGACGAGACGCATTGTCGTTTTAATTAACTTAGTTGTCTTAGTTAGTATTAAGTGCAATGAAAGTACCAATCAAAATATTTATAAATAAGGTAAGGGTCCGTCGAATTGTTTAAATTGTGAAAGTGGTCCGTGACTGCAAAAAGTTCAAGAAACCCTGATATAGAAAAATGGAGTAAGTGGTTACCATTTTGGTGTTTTGCGTATAACACATCAGTCCATACAGAAACAAAATTTACACCATTTGAACTAGTATTTGGAAGACAATGTAATATACCTAGTAACTTAACATCTCGCGTAGACCCACTCTACAATCATGATAATTACCCATTAGAATTGAGGCACCGACTACAAAGGTCTCAAAAAGAGGCAAGAGAAAATTTGTTAAAAAGTAAGTTAACTAGAAAAACAATGTATGACAAATGTATTAATCCAATAATGTTTAAACCTAATGATAAAATACTAATAAGAAATGAAGATAGAAGTAAGCTAACTAGTGTATATTCTGGCCCATATATAGTTGTTAGGGAACAGAACCCCAATGTGGAAGTATTATGTAATAATAAACTAAAAGTTATCCATAAGAATAGGACGAAACTCTATGATGAATAGAAGAATAAAAAAATAAATAATATATATATTTTTTTCTTTTCAAATGGAAAGGAGATGTAGTAGGTATAGTTAATTAGGTTATAAGTTTCAGATAACTGTTATAAGATCCGAAGGCATTCCTTACCATATAGAGAGGAATGTCCCTAATATCCATATAAGGTATATAGATTAAGTGACTAACCCTAAGCACGTGTAACCTAGATTATAAACTATATAATACCCATTTAATCTCACAAAATAAAGTAGTTCTTAACTGATCGTGGTGTGTTTAACTGCTCCGCCGGTCCCAACATTACAACAGGAACAAGTTTTATTTTTCTAAAACCTAGCATAGACACATAACCATAGACAAGAATATTACAATTATGGTTATTTATTATATGATCCAGTTAGTTAATAGTTAATGTATATTTAATGCTATTCATCATTAGAGGACAAGGTTTTAGTTGAGTTAAGTAATTAGATTTATTGAAATAAAACAATTTAACGAATTATATCGCGTATATATTCTCATTTTAGTTCCCGGCTTTCATTGGCACCTGTCAAGCCGAGGATCTTTAAAAGATACGTAGATGATACCTTTACTATTTTACCTAGATCTAGTGTTTCAGCTTTCTTAGACCATCTGAACTCCATGCATAGTAAAATTAAATTCACTATGGAGTTGGAAAATCAATATTCACTTGCATTCTTAGATGTGCTAGTAATAAGAGGTCCTAACAATGACATAGGTCATACTGTATATAGGAAACCTACGCATACAGATAGGTATTTGAATGGCAAATCTCACCACCACCATCCCTGTCAACTTGCTACAGTGGGTAAATCTTTGTTTCAGAGAGCCGCGAAGTATCTGCGACGATCAACATCTGACTGCTGAGTTGCAGAATGTCAAACGTGCGCTTCGAGCTAACGAGCTCCAGATACCACGTTCCAAGCAGAATCCCAGTATGAAGAAACAAACAGTCGAGCGTAAACCTGCCGTATTACCATATGTGAAAGGGGTCACAGACAAGATCGGAAACATCTTGAAGCGTGCTTCTATAAAAACATATTTCAAGCCGTTGAAGAAGGTGTCTCAATACCTTAGAATCGTGAAGAGTAGCACCCCTTTGCAGAGTGCAGGCATTTATAAGCTGGACTGCGAGTGTGGTCTTTCATACATTGGTCAAACGAAACGCAGTGTATCAACCCGGCTGAAGGAGCACATAGCAGATGTCAAGCACCGTCGGTGTAATAGGTCTGCAATCTGCGAACATGTCATTGACTAAACAAACCACTCAATTAAGTTTGATAAACAATTAAGATTGCCAAAGAAAAAAATATATTTTCCCAGCATGCTACGCGAGGCTATTGAGATTAAAAAGCATCCTAATTTCAATAGAGAAGATGGATTGTCACTATCACCAGCTTGGGATCCTGTAATACATCTCATCAAGGAACAAGCGAGTCACAGGACACAAAACCTTAATTTCCGAACGGTGTAAAATATCTGTTTAAAAAGTAGTTAATAGTCTCTGTTTTTTTAAATATTATTATTAGTAATGAGGTAGCCTGGGAGTTTTTCTTTGCAGCGTTTCTTTTCTCCTTAGTACGCCTCATTTGTGAAATGCTGCTTGGTAAATTATTAAAATGAAATAATTAAGCCCTTCTGGCACATGTGTAACTGTCTTTATAGCTTAGGCCCAACTGGCATGTATGTAAATCTTTATTTGTTTTTTCAAAAATGGGTAGTATGCACAAATTGTAACTTTGACAGAGGAAAATACATCTTTTCTCAGTCCACCCGTGACCATGGAATGCTGGAAAGCTTCCAAAACGTCGGGAACTAAAATGAGATAATATACGCGATATATTCCGTTAAATTGTTTTATTTCAATGAGTAATAATCGCGGAAACAGAAGAAAATATTAATATGATTTATTTAACAAAACATCCATCTGAAATTTGAATCTGGATCTTGAAACTCATTCATGTCCAATAATGTAATGATTATTATTCACTTTATTTTTTTATGGTCATAAGTTAGATGTTTTACAATATGAATATAAAAGTAAAAGACATAAAGCAAATACAAAATAAAACACATTATAAAAAACCTATCCTAGGGTGCCGCCGGCAGCGGGGCAGGACCCAAGCTACCGGTGGTTAGGGCTGCTGACGATGCGCGCCGTGTCGAGGATTACTGCTTTCTGCATCTGACCCTTGTCAGAGTAGGGGGTGGGGCGTGCTAGTCAAACACAAGCGTTCAGCTAAGATTGATTTAATTATAATAATCTTAATATCATGCTACCCACATACTAGGTTCACATGACTCGTACAACCTCCTTTTATAAAAATAAGAAAAACAAAAGATGGTTAAGGTTATAATGCGAAAGTAACTTATTTATATAATAGTTGAATGAATTACTTAAGATCTAACAATATTTTTGCATTTTAATGCATATTTGATTTAGAAGTAGAAACTTGTCTATCTCTTACAACAAATTTAAACGACTAGATATTTGGTACAGTAATATTAATAACGTAAGTACATCGAAATATTGCATTCATGCCTAACCTAACTAAGTAACCTTTAAAAAGTTACATGCTCATTTATAATTGAAATAAAAATATGTACATACTATTTCATATTACATTTTATATAAATATTCGAAAGCAGATTGTGTATGGGTACGTAATTAAGAAACAATAAGGCAACATTTAATTCCAATCATCATACCCACTGTACCTACATCTCAAATAAATAATTTAATTTACTGACTAATAATTAATTCGTGAAAAACTTCGCGGCACTTGCTCCCGATAATATGTAATAATATATTTATCTGCACCTATTTATTATTTTTTCTCGATTATATTCTCGCACGCTTCGAAGTAAATGATTTTTTCCAATTTTCCCACTCTGCACTTAAATTTCCTGTCGTGACATTTGTACCAATTTCATTTTCAATATATTGTTCTCGAATAACAATGGCAGCGGTGGTTGTAAAATCGATTCCATTGTTGCAGATCCGTCGACAATTTCTTGTTGTGTTGAGTTCTCACACTGGACACTTTCACCGTTCCCTTACATTTAAATGTAACCACTTTTTAGGCAAAATCCAGGCATAAATATATGTTCGTTTTTGATACCGGCTGCGCCATGTCAGAGTAGTGGGTGGGGCGCGCCAATCAAACACAAGCGTTCAGCTAAGACTGATTTAATTATAATAATCTTAATATCATGCTACCCACATACTAGGTTCACAAGACACGTACAACCCTTGATCCAGCCATCCAGCGAGAGTCTCTTAAGATGTTGGTAAAGACTCTTCGCTATAAGACCGTTTGCCGAAACGACTATCGGGACTATAATTGTCGAATCAACATGCCACATGGCGATGGCGGTCACCTCGTGAGCCAAGTCGAGGTAATTGGTGAATTTGTCCTTCTCAGCTCAGTCATGTGGAATGGTGATGTCGATGAGTATTGCCTAGCTGGCGCTTAGATCGATCTACCAGCACGATATCAGGCTTATTGGCTACAATAGTCCTGTCCGAGATGATAGATCGATCCCAATAAAGCGTGGCAGGACCATTTTCACAAGAACTGACATCGGTGCGTACTTATAGTACGGCACCTCAGACCCCACAAGATCATATTTAACAGCAGGTTGCTGGTGATAATCCTGGCTACTTGGTTATGTCTGTGTAGGTACTCGCCGTTAGCAAGATGAGAACAACCGGAAATTATATATGCCTGAGTGATTCTCCGGGACGGCGGCATGCCCGACAAATGTCGACCGTACCGTCCTTCAGGATATACCTCCGGTAGTTGTTCGTCATGATAACTTTGTCCGCAACTGCACAGGCAAAACCTTCGGTTTCCCCGAAATGATCGCTGAAACGTAGCCAGTTCACCGACGCGAGCAGATCTACATCAGACCCTGTAAGGGCCTTGCAGAACCGTCCGTGGAGCTCTTTACATCTCCATATGTCCTTGCGGACTACGGTGCTAAGCACCGTTGGTCTGCGCCAGTTCTCGTTTGCCAGGAATAGAGGAGTGAGGCCTTTGTCTACTGCCACTATATCGCGATGTATCACACACTCATTGTTTAGGTAATACTTCCTGAGACTGTACACCTCACGGTTATGAAGGTCCTTGGCGTTTAAAAAGCCACGGCCCCCACACTTGCGCGGGATGTACAGTCTCATAACTGGCGAGCGTGGGTGTAGCATGCGGTGTGTAGTGAGCAGCATACGGACCCTCCTATCCAGGGTGTCCCGCTTTGTCTAGGTCCACCTTAGTATGCCAAACAAGTAAGTGAGCAAAGGCATCTCCCAAGCGTTGAAGGAGCGCGTCTTATTGCCACCCGACAAAAGACTGTTCAGTACTTTTGTCAAGCGGCAAAAAAAGCGCTCTTTCACTGCCTGTCTAATGTCTTCGTCCGCAATACTCAATGACTGTGATATATCTACTTATAGGTTTCAACTTCGGAGAGAGATCTGAGGAACAGGAACATTGACGAGACGACTGACTGAGACTGAAGACTTTGTCCCGTTGTTTATGCATGACACTTGTCTACACCAGAATCCATTTTGATGGCACTACTGAAAGTTTCTGTGACTCTGAGTAGCTTTACCAGTTCTGGACGTTTCGGGGCAAACAGCTTGAGATCGTCCATCTACAGCAGATGAGAAAAGATCTCGCCCCCCCTGCGAAGCCGGCAACCTAGTTCTGAATCCTTCAGCAGAGTGCTAAGTGGATTCAGGGCCAGGCAGAACCACAATGGACTCAAACTGTCGCCCTGGAAAATACCCCCCTTAATCCTTATAAAGTCCTGTGGATCAGGGGGGCCCCCCAGTTCTCGACGTTTCAGGGCAAACAGCTTGAGATCGTCCATCTACAGTAGATGAGAAAAGATCTCGCCCCCCCTGCGAAGCCGGCAACCTAGTTCTGAATCCTTCAGCAGAGTGCTAAGTGGATTCAGGGCCAGGCAGAACCACAATGGACTCAAACTGTCGCCCTGGAAAATACCCCCCTTAATCCTTATAAAGTCCTGCGGATCAGGGGGGCCATCTCGGCCGCCTGGTTGACGAAGGACTGTGGTCCACTACCTCATACATGAGCCTATAAAGGATCTTAAAACAGTATCGACTTTATTCAGCTCCAAGATCCTCTCAAGCCATGAATGAGGCACCGAATCATAGGCCTTCTTGTAGTCAATCCAAGCGGCCAAGTGTGACAAATGATCATGTCAATAATGATTAGTATTATTATTTAGTTATTATTAGTGAAAATACTAACGTTGATATAAGCTCTTCTATTTTTTAGTAATAATTATATGGATTTAATTTTCTGAAATAAATAAAAAATATTATTATTATTGATTACAGTTAAAAAATAATAATGATTACTTCGTGAATTATCTTACCATATTTATATATTTTAAATAAGTTTCCATGTTTATTCAACTTATTCAATCAGATTATTTCCCTATCGTACTATTTTTTTGTGAATGCATCCATAAAACTTCTTTTTTTTCACATGTTTGTTTGTTTTCCATTCCATTCATCATTCATTCATACATTCGTCAGTTCTCTACTTAGTCTGTGATTCTATTCCATTACTTACTTCCGTCAATAGCAGTGCGTGGTGCTGGTGTCGCCACACTACCTGTTTGCCACTAACAAAAGTAGGTAAGTTCTTTCTTTTGGCAAAGTGCCGTGCCGAAGAAGGCCACAACAACGGAATCTTTCTTTGTTAACTACGTATTGCATCTAAATGAATACTGAATTTGATATAAGTCAGCATTTGTGTTGTGGTATTGTTTGGTATGAACTTTTTCTTAACGTATTCTCACGTGACCTTGTAACTATGTAGGGACATTGTTTATTATTATTAGTTTAACTGTTTTTCCAAATAATATCATGAATCTTTCGTTTCGCCGGTTACATCAATTTTTAATAGTGTTTTTTCTAGTACACTGTCGCAGTGTCATTGCGGATAACACTACACTAGGTATCATCAGTTCTTAGGTTTGCTTTGCTTAATATACCTATTTACTTTGGAGGACGCTTAGAATGACGCTATAAGTAATCGTGCTTGCTAATAATAATGTTGAAATAAAACAATTAAACAGATTATATCGCGTATCTTAATCGCGGAAACAGAAGAAAATAATAATGTTGTTTTTATATCAAATCTATTTAAACGATTGAATGTACAGTTTTTCCATTTTTTACATTTTGCCTAATGTTAAATAAATACCAACAATCAAGCTATCATGTAACTGTCTCAGGTTTGAATTATCCATGTTTTGTCTATACATCTGTACCATGTAGATAAAGGTACAAATGAAATTTCATCGTTTTAATGTGTGTTCAACGAGTTAAGTTTACTATCCATCCTAGTTCAGAATAGTTCAATGATATTTATGCTACAGTTTTTACACATGTGTTTTGTCATATGGATTATTCAAGAAAATGGTTTTAGTATACATTTAAATCCATGTGAATTACAGGTTAGGCCTCTGATTTAATGTATTAATTGAGATTGAAATGTTTGATTGTAACTTTCCAGAATAATGTTCTCTGCACTGTTGGTGACGGTGCACAGCTCACCCTTCCATGGCCAACTTACTCCAGCTTGGTGTGTGATGTCACAGTGGCGATTGTTTTCACCCTCAAAGGTCCGTACACTTCATTAAACTGGACAACTACTTTATTGTCATTCTGACAAGATATACTTCAATAGTTTGTAACCATTCTAAAGCCATTACATTAATTTATTTCATACCTGAGAAACATGCAACTAGGTAATAATACTCTTAGTTATCAATACCGGCGGTGCTACAACCTTCTGTCAGCTTCAGTTTTCTCAGCAGCCCTCAAGTTTACTCAATAAACTGTTCCTTAAAATGTTTTTTAAATACCATTTCTTAGATGCCCCTTGACACAGTTATTATACTGCATTCTGTTGGATCTCGGGAACAGTTTTGTTCGTTTTAGCATTTGTCAACCTAAGTTTTATTATTGTTTCTAAGTCAAACAAAACCGATAGGCAGAAAAGCACCCCAAGTTTTGGTATTAATCCTTTCCCCTTCTGGTAATAATAGGCAGTAAAGTTTTTTAAAGCATCCAACTCTTACTTATTATGGTAAACATAGTGCGAAATATACACTTGCACTTTTTAATTTCAGGTTATTTGTGATAAATAATACATCTTCTTTTGTGGCGCAGCCATAGCCGCCAATGCCGAGCAATGAAAGAGACTCCTGGGAATTCGACTGCGCCAAATACTTCGCCATGTGTGGACTCGGCAGTATCCTCTCTTATGGTGAGCTCCTATTTTATTTTTACGCGAGTCACCACCAAAGGCTTTGATTGCTTAGAGTACTCCCGACTTGGCTGTGCTGCTGACCTATTTCGTTTATGGCATGAAGTCAGGAGTAGCCAGCTGGAAAGATCAGTCTGATGAGGATTGCAACACATTGGGTGCATCATTGTACTTTAACTGCTATACTACTTCATTGGGTGTGACATTTCTCTCAAATGGTGATATTTAAGTCATGATTATAAAGATGGTGTCATGGCCTATTATTTTAATATCTCATCTTGATTTGTTTGGAACTGTCAAAAAATAAAAGTGAAGATGGAGCTAAGGCCAACAAGAACCATAACTATTTGAAGGCTCTTTTGGAGCCACACGGGAATGCGTCGGTACTGAGTCACTACAGTTGTGTTTGCGCGTGCCTTTTCCTTGTTTTTAAATCTTAAATTTTTGGCAGTTACATGATATGGCCGGTTCACACGAATTAAGTCGTCAAGTAGTTAACTAAATTTTAACTTAATTTTAAGCGACTTAAAGTATGTAAACAATTAATTTATTTATAAGTTACAAGTTAAAATTTAGCGTGCAAGTACACAAGTTGATTAAAAAAAATGTCTGTTTTTTGGTTAAGTGGATGGACGTTTGAACAGGCACAATTTAGTTAAATATTACTTACGTGTATAAGTTTGACGGAGCAGTCGCATTCAACATTCAAAGACAATAAGTAATTAAAGGATTCTTCTGACATTTGTAGTGCTTTGAAACTTAACTCTAACTAAAGTATATCGTAACCGTAACATCACTTCGCCGACGCTTGGCACTTGTGACATTTCTTGATGAGAGACACATTTCCATGATTATAAAAAATACCAATTGTTCCTACCGTAGGACCGTGTGGACACCCGAGCCCATGAATGACGTCCTCCTCCGACCCCGCCGTCAGCGTGCCAATGTCCCCGTCTGAGTGCGACCGGTGTTGCAGGGCCTGTTCGAGTTGGGGGCTGTACGCGGTGTTCAAGCTGGTACAAGGAGCTGCTGGACGAGGAGACTGCCTTCGTGGACCTGGCCGCGTCCGCCTCCGCCGAGGTTTTAGGCGCCGCTCGAGGCCGCTAAGGTAATGTGTTTATCTTTGCTTTTGTCAGTCAGTCCTGACCAGTTTGACCCCCGCATCGCTTGGTAGACACGAGGCTCTGAATGTAGCTCGCCGGATCACGGCGGTTAACGAGCAAGACAAAACTATCTTGCTTAGACGATTTTGAGATATAAAAAAGTTGCTGCCAAAAATTACATTTTTGTGACAAGTTTTTATTACCAATTGTACTTTTCATTAAACGTCTATGTCTCATATTATAAAGAGCTCAAACTCGGTAGGATTGCGTTATTTATTACAGAGTTTATATGACCAGCCTCCCGCTCCATCGTCGGATCAGTTGGTGTCGTAATATTATTGTTACCTAACTTACATTGGTATGCTGTATCCCAATCGGAAACCGGGAAGTGGGTAAAATTTAATTTGCAAGATTTGTTTCCATAGTTACTGGCATACTTATTTACAGGTGAACCCAATATATATAGTTTGTAATAAGTCAATATAAATAGTAGTTGACAACAGACAACATTAACCAGTGAGAAGCGTGACATTTGCACAGAAGATCCTAGTGCCGGTTGTGTTCATAGTGAAAGGGATTTTTTTAGAATTTGTGAGGGGGTCAAACGGTCAGTGACAACGTTTGTAGACTCGTATACATCCGTTCTTGTCAGAACCACTTTTCTGACGATAATGGTCTTGTTTCTTGTAAGAAAACACACACGTTCAGACGTACAATCAAAATGTTCTCGATGACTGTCCTTCTCAGGGCAACTAATTGATAATTGAAACTTTACTATATTATTATAAAGTTGTAAAAAAACAGGCCATGAGAATGTTGGACCATGCTCAGTGTAGGGTTCCGCAGCTATTCATAAAAAAAATGCACTATAGATGAATAATACGGTATGATAAAGTGCACTAGCAAAATATGTGCCACACAATGATGATAACATTTTTTAGAATTTCAGTTACATGTGTGGAGATTTTTTTTTTGTTATTTGACTATCAAACTAAGTAGCGGCTTATAACTCTATATTTCATCAATATACATCATGTAGGTTTTGAGTAAAATGCCAGTGTGTGATATATGGACGGAAGGCCATAACGAAAGTATAAGGGTTCCGTTTTTACCATTTTGGCTATGGAACCCTCAAAATGGAATGTCTGTACATTGAAGATTAAAAAAAAGTGAAACGGATTTTTGTTTTTTTTTGTATGTATCATTGTGACTTAATAACGTCAGGAGGGCTAAACCGATTTCAACTATTTTAGGTACCCGAGTAGGTGGGCGTCCAGAGATGATTATAGGACTCTTTTAACTCAACTATGCTAAAGAAAAAATAGTTAAGATTTTTTTCTCCTTCGCTGAAGAAGTTTTATTAAAGCACGAAAAAGGTCTGCTAGCAATATGTATAACTGTGTTGGCGAGGCCTCCATGGTGGCCCAAAGAGCAGTTGGAGCTGTGGGTTCGAACCCCACTGGAAGTATTTTTTACGGCTATTACGTATTTTTTGCGGTTCCGTACCTCAAAAGAAAAAAAACGGAATCCTCCCTTATAGGATCACTTTGTTGTCCATCTGTCTGTCAAGACTCTTTTTCTTAGGAACGCGTGGTGATATCAAGTTGACATTAACATTAAATACTCATTAATGCCTGCGGTCTCTTGAAGCTGTTAAATAATCAAGCTTCTAAGTCAATGCAAAGATAGGCATAATGTAGGCATTTCAGGTCTTATATTAAGTCTATATAATATTATAATACTATAATTGTGGGGTCATCCGGTACACTACATGAATCTCGTACAGAAATCGTTTAAATATATACATAAATACAAAAATTGCTCAATAAGTGATACATAATCTGCCATAAATTCTGTCTTACTTAAAACAAGTTCCATTTTAAATTCAAAAAGTTGGAAACAAAATGAGCGTTATTTTATTGAGGAAATGTTTGCTGTTGTCGATCCAACCGTCAACAGCCGGACTCCCGACCTCAACCCATTGAGTTGTGGTCACATGAACACTTTATTAAAAGCGAAGACCTGGGGCCCGTTTCACAAAAGTTTGTAACTTGTGTTATAAATGGAAGTCTCTTTAATGCATATTGTTTTATTGGTTTTTAAATATCCGATGCTTACTGGCAAACTACTTTCTCTGAAGTTTCTTGGGATTTGTGAGCATACACTAGTTTCTGTGGTTAAATTTTGACTTTACAGTAAAACAAACATCTATACTATTATTATAAAGTTGTAAGAATAAAATGTCTGTACAATAAAGATATTTTAAAAAATGTTACGGACTCTGGGGTACACTTGTAACAATCCCTGTGGCACATTTTTTCTAATGCTCCACACCATCTTCAGGGAATAAGGAGTTTGATCATATTTTGCTTTTACTAAGTAAGTCAAGAATCAAATGAACATCCGGTGTTCTTTTAGTAAATATGAAGTGATAGAAATGTTGAGACAGGATTTATGGCAGAGATCAATTTGCCAGGTTTCGTTCGCAGCGAAGATAAGTCGTCGTTGAGTCTCGACTTGAATCTTGAATTATTATTTATCTCATTATTTATTATTGGAGCTTAGAGCATGCAGGCAATCGGCCCGCACGTTTGAAGGCTTGTATTGAAAACAAGTGGGGTCATTTCGAATTATCCGTATGTTGTTTTTCCGTAACCATATGTTACCTATATTTACATTACATATCAACAATAAGCAAGAATCTTAGATATCATCAAAAATACATGAGTTTTACTTCGTCTCAAAACTTATAAACAACAATCTAGGTTCTAGTTAGATACAGTATACTTAGATTTCAGGGAGGGAGCCCTAATATGGACAAAACGCTAAATTTTAAACATTTTGATTAGTTTTTTTTTACATTGTGCTTTTTCATTTAAGTATGTAGATTATATTTTGGACATTCAAAATCTATGCCAAAAAGTTTCAATTATCAATTGTTGTTATCAGAACAAATTTCCAGACGTCAATCATATTATTATTTCTTGTGAGACAACACAAGCACCGCATCCTGCTCTACTGCTCTGAAGATCACGAACAAACGAGATTTTCTATATAACTGTCCTTCTCAGGACACTTCTGACGTCAATCAAATCATATCGTTTCTACGTTGCTTCGCTGCGTGTTTGCTGCATTGGTACTGCTTCGAACTCCAAGAAAACTCAACATGAACTATCAAGAACGATGATGTGCTCAATAACTGTCCTTCTCAGGGCAATCAATTGCTCATATTAGAACAATTGTTCTGACGTCAATCACATTGTGCACATCATCCCTATGCTGTTGGTTTGCTGCATCCTGCCCCACTGCCCTGAAGCTCGTGAAGACCACACATGAACAATCAAGAATGAAGATGTTCCGGATTCATAATTGTTCTTATCAGAACAACGTTTCTGACGTCAATCATAATATTGTTTCTGATGACTGTAGAAGTTGTGGTAGCTAAAATTCCAATTTGAGATCTTTAAGGGTTTTAGAGGGCTGTTAATATTAATTTATCGATGACCACTTACACTACACACTATATTCCACGGCGATGCCAGCCAAACAATTTACAATGTGTTCTCCACGAACAGTCAGATTTATATTTGGATTGATTTATCTTACAATCGTGGCAAATAGTTCATTTTAAAGTGTAATAATCATCATCATCATTTATTTGTTTGTACAAAGATGTTCTTACATGGTTATGAATCACAGCTTCGCTATTTCTTATGCAGAAGGTGCAAATGATTCATATTTTGATACAAAGTAGCATGCTCCAACTATTTAATGTCCATTAAACCAGCCTATTCACTCTTGCCTATTTTTAAATCTCGGAAGCAAGTGAAGATAAAAGATTGTATAATTTTACCTAAAGTTCTTCAAGATTGGCCGGAAACATCGAACAATAAGCGACTGTGGCAACGTGAACCGTCCTGTAATCCTGTAATAATAGAAAGGATGTGTCATCATCATCAGCTCAGCTCATGGACGAGAGGAATGTTTGCGCTCCAGTAACTCGCAACTGATTCTGATGAAACGTGGCTCACATGGAGATCAATCAGGTCACTCAGGTTGCAAGTAAATGCCAGTCTCGTTACACATGGGGATGCAATCCATGAATGCATGTACATTAAACAACATATATCGATAAAATAATATTATGCAAATTCCTCTATGAATAGGATTCGTGCTACTGAAACTTCTGGGTCAGAAAACACATCGTCAATCTACTCCGAAGTTGAAGAGCAACCAAGATGTTCTCAATAACTATCCTTTTCAGGGCAACTAATTGTTCTTTTCAGAACAACTTTTCTGACGTCAATCGATCATTGTTTCTCGTGCAACGAACAGCGTCAATCACTCGGTCCTGCTCACTCGGAGATGCAATAGAGGATATGCAGAATTTTCTTCATAAAGATAGATCTCAAACTGTCCACAGTTCAGTAACTTTGTTTATGATCCAACAGTAAATTTAATGCTACCTTCGAAATTATTAACGTATCAATGAAACTGAATCACTGACAGTATTATTTAGAGTCAAATCGAAAGAATCATCAACAAATATTTTTTCTATGATACTAATTTCTTTGATTGCATAATCCCTGTTTTTCTTACAGATTTACTGCCTAAGCAAAGCACCCAAAGATTAAGATTTGCTCTATTTTTGGGGCATTGAAACACTTGTAGCTATATTTTTTGACGTTTCAAGTCTTCAGTTCGATATTGACATACCGCATAAATGCATATTCCCTAGTCTCTGGAGCAGGTGCTGTGTCAGTGTGTTGACGCTCGTGTTTGTGTGGCAGGGGTGGCGGCGGAGTCCTAGTGCGTGCCGCGCGCGAGGGACCGGCATGCGATTGCCTTCCTACATTACAGAGTGTTGAACATACTTTAGGGTGAGGTGTCATGGAGGTATTTGTTTTTTATTTTTCTATTATGGATTAATTCATGTCTGAGCCTGTAGGCTCCGCCTGGTGCAGGCTCCATCCCGGTTATTTAGTAGAAACACGACTCCCGACTGATAGGTTACCCATATGAAGATAGTTCGACTTATTCATAATTGACTGGCGCGGATCGTCGTGCCTTTTAAGGCATAGATAAATTATGAGTCACACACAAATATACTTATTGCCTACAATATTTGCGGAGTTGCTTCAATTCCTCGTGGATCCCATCATCATATCTTCATTAAAATTTAATGAGCCTAATCTGGATGCATCTCCTTTCAAACAAAAAAATAATCATCTAATTTGGTTCATAACTGTACGCTTGCAGGTCTTACGCACCCGCCATCGTCCGCTGGACCTGGTGAAGTGCCGGCAGCAGGCGGACGCGGCCAACTACTAAACGTGTCCAGCGGGGTTAAGCCGTCAGTGGCAGAGGAGGGCATCCGCAGGCTCGCTGCAGGTAACTATAGCTCTCAATACTTTGCGTTTTCGAGTAACCTCTGGGAATCGACATTAATGCCTCAGAAATGCACTCAGCCGTTGCAGACATGCAGGGTCGTTTTGAGAAATAGTGAACTGCTGGAGAAGTGGAGACTTCTGCACGAACAAAACCCAGGCTCTTTCTAATTCCAATGCTGAAGAAAAGAGTCACCTTACATATCATAGAAATTGAGTAAGAGTCTTGGGGACCAGTTGTCACAATAGTTTTACTGTATGAATAGTATTACTTGAGAGATTGAAGAGATCGATTGATTCTCTATAAGAGGACAGGCAGTCATTCACTCCAACTTTGGTAATCAAATATCACGAGTGGATGATCTGCACTGCGCTAATGACATCTGGGTTCGGAGGGCCCCGAATACCGAATGAATTGACTAATTAGGCAATCTATGAATCCACTCAACGATTTCATTTTTAATGTGACATTTTTAATTCTTTGGACTATTTATTTAAGTCTCATTCTGTCTACAATTAATTAATTTAATTAAGCATGTTTTAAAATTGTAACATTTGAAATATTACTTTAATATTAATCTATACCATTGTAAAGTTGTAAAAATTAAACGACTGTAACGGACTATTTGGAAGTCACTGAATCGAAAAATACCTAGTGGTTTTAGAGTGAGGTAAGTAATAATTATTGATCTAACTCCTAACTAAAGTATATCGTTACCGTAACATAATTTCTCCCACGCTTGGCACTTGTGACATTTTTTGATCGGGACACATTTACATGATTATAATAAATACCAATTGTTCCTACCGAAGGACCGTGTAGACACCCGAACCCATGAGTAACGTCCTCCTCCAACCCCCACCGTCAGCGTGCCAATGTCCCCGTCTGAGTGCGACCGGTGTTGCAGGGCCTGTTCGAGATGGGGGCGGTACGAGGTGTTCAAGCTGGTACAAGGAGCTGCTGGACGAGGAGGCTGCCTTCGTGGACCTGGCCGCGTCCGCCTCCACCGAGGGTTTAGGCGCCGCTCGAGGCCGCTAAGGTAATGTCTCTTATCTTTGCTTTTGTCAGCCAGTCCTGACTAGTTTGACCCCCGCATCGCTTGGTAGAGGCTCTGAATGTAGCTCGCCGGATCACGGCGGTTGACGAGCAACACAAAACTATCTTGCTTAGACGATTTTGAGATATAAAAAAGTTGCTGCCAAAAATTTATTTTTTTGACAAGTTTTTATTTCCCATTGTACTTTTTCATTTAACGTCTATCAACGTCTCAGATTATGAAGAGCTCAAACTCGGTAGGATTGCGTTATTTATTACAGACTTTCTGTGACCAGCTTCCGGCTCCATCGTCAGATCAGTCAGCCATGGTGTCATAATATTTTATAGTCACCTAACTTACAATAGATATGCTTTAGCCCAAATATATAAAGTTTGTAATAAGTCAATAAGTAGCAGTTGACAACAGACAACATTAACCAGTGAGAAGCGTGACATTTGCACCGAAGATCCTAGTGCTGTTTTTGTTCATAGTGAAAGGATTTTGTTAAATTTTGTAAGGGGGTCAAACGGTCAGTGACAACGTTTATAGACTTGTATACATCCGTTCTTGTCAGAACCGCTTTTCTGACCACAATCATTTTGTTTCTTGTAAGTAAGAAAACACTCAGACGTACAATCAAAATGTTCTCGATGACTGTCCTTCTCAGGGCAACTAATTGATAATTGAAACTTTACTATTATAAAGATGTAAAACAACCGGTCAAGAGCATGTTGGACCATGCTCAGTGTAGGGTTCCGAAAGTAGCATAATCTGTATGAACACAAATTATGCTACTTTCGGAACGATTATTTCCGGAAATATAAACTAAAACAAAAAATATTCAGAAACCTCAAGGCTTTTTACAAGAACTGTCTATGCCACACAATGATATTTGCTGAAAAACATATTTTACAATTTCAGTTACATGTATGGAGTGCCCCCCTATAAATATATTTTTTGTAATTTAACTATCAAACGAAGTAGCGGCTTATACTAGACACCACCTATACTCCAAATTTCATCAATATACATCATGTAGGTTTTGAGTAAAATACCTGTGACATACGGACGGACGGACATGATGAAAGTATAAGGGTTCGGTTTTTGCTATTCGGTACGGAACCCTAAAAATGAAGTGTCTGTACATTAAATATTAAAAAAGAAAGTAATACGGACTATTTGAAGGTCACTGAATCGAGTTTTTTTGGATATGGCATTGTGGCTTTATAACAACAGAACGACTAAACTGATTTCAACTATTTTTGGTACACCGGTAGGTGGGCGTCCACAGATATATAGCCCACAGATATATCACAGAAAGTGACTATAGGATTCTTTTTACTTAACTACGCTAAAGAAAAAAGAATTAAGATTTTCTTCGCCGACGAAGTTTTATTAAAGCACAAAAAGGTCTGCCAGCAATATGTATAACTGTGTTGGCGAGGCCTCCATGGTGGCCCAAAGAGCAGTTGGAGTTGTGGGTTCGAACCCCACTGGAAGTATTATTTACGGCTATTACGTATGTTATGCGGTTCCGCACCTCAAAAGAAAAAAACGGAACCCTCCCTTATAGGATGTCTGATGTCCGTCTGTCTGTCAAGACCCTTTTTCATAGGAACACGTGGTGATATCAAGTTAGAATTAACATCAAATACTAATTACATTCTGCGGTCCCTTGAAGCTGTAAAAAGATTAGTATGTTGGTTATCAGACCTAGTATGTTATACAGGTTACTATTGACTGCAGATTACTTGTACGTGGCTGTACTCAGTAGGTTGGGATGATGCTGGTTAACGGAGCCGTGAGGCCCAGGACAAGACCGCTCGTAAGTTAGACAACAGTTTATTGCAAACTTGCACACGATATAACGGGCGAGTGGCTACCCGGAGATTAAAACTCAATGCATATCGACCGCGTTTACATTACGCACGCAAAGCATTATTTCTGTCCCTACAAATAAGTAAAAAAGGTGTTTCCATACAAATTCCTGTCCATGGGAAACCTATAGGGTACTGCCAGATTTCTTACAAACTTGACATTTGTTATGTAGGTAGCTCTTGTAGCGCAACCCACGAAATAAATCGGAATATCTTGATTTTCGGTCTGTCTGTATTTTTGTCGATACGTCCGTTCTTAGAGTATATATTGTATGGAACCCTCGGTGCGCAAGTCCGGCGCGCACTTGGCCGGTTTTTTTAATGTTGGGGTAAACTGTGCTTACTAGGTACTGTAGACGTTCGTGACACTTGTAGCTAAACTGAAGCGCACAGTACGCTCTGTTGGTGAACGCGCTTCATACTTATTTTAGCCAAGAATCAAATGAACATCCAGTGTTCTGTTAGTAGATTTGAAGTGATGGAAATGTTGAGACAGGATTTATGGCAGGACTACATATTTCAATTGGTAAATATTTGTGCAACAGCCAATATGATCTGCGAAACTGAGTACCCGGAGTTTGTAAGAATTTATCTAATTTCAGTAAAAATTATATCATGTGAACTTTGACATTGAAGATGTTGTCATGAAAACTATGTCACTGAATCGAAAAATGATTACTTTTCTTGGTAAAGCCAAAAAAGGGTAACTTTTAGTTAAATACCTCGTGTGTTCATAAGTTTTAAGGCGATTTTTTAATGCTCGGTAAAAAATATAAAGCTGGCAGCGTGCTTTAAACATTTATTTATTTCGTTAACTTTCCGCTGTCCCAATCATCTGTGCGGAAGTTGGCAAGCAAGTGATAAGTTTAGGTCGAAGGGCTGGCTCTCCCGAAATATTTCGTTTTAGTATGGCAGTTTCCCAATTCACTTCGGAAAACTACGCGAGTAATTTAAATGTGAGACCCGGGTTTCTAGCTTGCATTTTCGTACAGAGTAGATTGATAGCTTTAGCTTTTAGGTTGATCAGTTCGTTTTCAGTAGGATATAAGTTAAGTAGGGGTCGCTGGGAGTGTGGATGCGGTCTGCGCGGGATCACACCTTGTGGCGAACTGTAGGAAAGGCGTATGTGCGACGGTGGACATCCATGGCATATTGATAGATTGATAGATAGGCAAAGTAGGTTACTTGTTTCAAGTTAAGTTTCAGTTTAATTGGAATTGTTAATTTGTAGGTCAGATATAGTAGTATATAAAGTTAGTGCTAGACGCTAAGATATAATTTGTTATTGTTCTTATTACTAGTAGTAAGATAGGAATATGATAATTGTCTAGGCTTATAAGAACGACAAGGTTTAATGTGGATTATTTCACTTGTCACTATGACATACTTACTTGACATTGACGCCATTTGTATGTTGTGGGGACTTCCTGACTGATGGATACTTGGTGTTTCTTTCCATCAATATAGTCCATATTTTGGGAAACACTGTTAGAATCAGATATTGTGAGATATGCTCTAAATAGCTATTCACAATATTAAACATAAATTATATTTGCATTAGCTTTATCTCTTGTGAGCTGTATTTAATTCTGTTCTGGTTTTCATGGCTTTGTAAAGCGACACCGATCACAATTATAAGGTGGTACCTCTATTGTGAATCTGAATTTATTTTGCGATAGATGATTTATCGAAACTTGATCGAGGCGAGGCAAGATCGTGGTACTCTTGAGTGAGCTGATGTGAACCCAAAGGATCCAATCCAATACTTAGTCGAGATAATATTATTGCATTGTATAAAGACAGTTGTGTCATACTTGTGTTGTTTGAATGAGTCTTGGAGATGGAGCGGATTTTTATACAGTTGTTAATTCAACTTCCCTTTGCTAAAAAATAATGTCCACTTCTAAATACCAGCATAATAAGCTTTCGCAAGCTTCGAATAAGTCTGGAGTGCATTTTTATATATGAAAAAAAGAATTTAAAAAAAATGAAGAAATGTTCCTTCTGAACTGTGGGGTGGAGGGCTGTCCAGTCAGGATTGTCGAGGCTCACAGCGTCGGGCGGGGCGGTGCCTGCGTTATAACCCCAAAAAGAAAAAAAATATGGACATAATTAATTAATTTTATACATAAATGTGTATACAGATTTTTATTTGAAATTTCCCTTAACTTAATGATTCCTTTGTCATCTATGTTACGGATGTTTTGAATAGATTTCTTAGATGCCAGGTAGGCTAAAAATACGGATAGATAGGGCAGTAGGTAAGACAAATATCTCCATCCTATTATGTAAAAAGAACTTAGGGCTACTGACGGCATGACATAGGTTCCTACGACTACTCTAACGATCACTTGGCCAAATCAACGATCCAAACAAAGCATGCTTTTTAAGGAAATTATAAGCTACGGTTAGGTTAGGTTTGGCCTCAGTTATTATTAGTAATATAAGTAAAGCATTATTATAATTTGGGTATTTTAGGACATTATGGTTGCTGTAATAAATTGGTATAATAGTTTGGTTTAGGCTTCGTTACGGTAAGTTAGCTTAGTTTAGTGAGTAAGTTGTATTTAAGGGAACGGTACATTCTTCATTTAGGTATGTACATTATATTTTAGACATTCAAAATGTTTGCTAAAAGTTTCAATTATCAATTGTTGTTATCAGAACAAATTTCAAGACGTCAATCATATCATTATTTCTTGTGAGACAACACAAGCACCGCATCCTGCTCTACTGCTCTGAAGATCACGAACAAACGAGATGTTCTATATAACTGTCCTTCTCAGGACACTTCTGACGTCAATCGAATCATATCGTTTCTACGTTGCTTCGCTGCGTGTTTGCTGCATTGGTACTGCTCCGAACTCCAAGAAAACTCAACACGAACTATCAAGAACGATGATGTGCTCAATAACTGTCCTTCTCAGGGCAATCAATTGCTCATATTAGAACAATTGTTCTGACGTCAATCACATTGTGCACATCATCCCTATGCTGTTGGTTTGCTGCATCCTGCCCCACTGCCCTGAAGCTCTTGAAGACCACACATGAACAATCAAGAATGAAGATGTTCCGGATAATTGTTCTTATCAGAACAACTTTTCTGACGTCAATCATAACATTGTTTCTGATGACTGAAGAAGTTGTAGTAGCAAAAATTCCAATTTGAGGTCTTTAAGGGTTTTAGAGGGCTGTTAATATTAATTTATCGATGACCACTTACACTACACACTACATTCCACGGCGATGCCAGCCAAACAATTTACAATGTGTTCTCCACGAACAGTCACATTTATATTTGGATTGATTTATCTTACAATCGTGGCAAATAGTTCATTTTAAAGTGTAATAATCATCATCATCATCATCATCATCATCATCATCATCATCATCATCATTTATTTATTTGTATAAAGATGTTCTTATATGGTTAGGAATCACAGCTTTGCTATGTCTTATGCAGAAGCTGCAAATGATTCATATTTGGATACAAGGTATAAAGTAGCATGCTCCAACTATGTAATGTCCATCAAACCAGCCTATTCACTCTTGCCTATTTTTAATACCAGAAGCAAGTGAAGATAAAAGATAGTATAATTTTACCTAAAGCTCTTCATGATTGACCCGAAACATCTCGAACAATAAGCGACTGTGGCAACGTGAACCGTCCTGTAATCCTGTAATAATAGCTAGGATGTGTCATCATCATCAGCCTCGACAAGTCCCGCTGGACACAGGCTTCCTCTCATGGACGAGAGGAATGATTGCTACTCAGTAACTCGCAACTGATTCCGATGAAACCTGGCTCACATGGAGATCAATCAGGTCACTCAGGTTGCAAGTAAATGCCAGTCTCATTACACATGGGGATGCAATCCATGAATGCATGTATATTAAACATATATCGATAAAATAATATTATGCAAGTCACTCTATGAATTTGATTCGTGCTACTGAAACTTCTAGGTCAGAAAACACATCGTCAATCTACTCCGAAGTTGAAGAACACCCAAGATGTTCTCAAAAACTGTCCTTTTCAGGGCAACCAATTGTTCTTTTCAGAACAACTTTTCTGACGTCAATCGATCATTGTTTCTCGTTAAACGAACTGCGTCAATCACTCGGTCCTGCTCACTCGGAGATGCAATAGGGGATATACAGAATTTTCTTCATAAAGATAGATCTCAAACTGTCCACAGTTCAGCAACTATGTTTATTATCCAACAGTAAATTAAAAGCTACCTTCAAATTATTTACGTATCAATGAAACTGAAAAACTTGACAGTATTATTTGGAGTCAAATCGAAAGAATCATCAACAAATATTTTTTCTATGAAACTGAGTCAATAAAACTGGGTACTAAATTCTTTGATTACATAATCCCTGTTTTTCTTGCAGATTTATTTCCTAAGCAAAGCTCATAAAGACAATTATTTGCTCCATTTTTGAGGCAGTGAAACGCTCTAAACAATTTTGACTACAATTTTTGACGTTTCAAGTCTTCGGTTCGATATTGACATACCGCATAAATGCATATTCCCTAGTCTCTGGAGCAGGTGCTGTGTCAGTGTGTTGACGCTCGTGTTTGTGTGGCAGGGGTGGCGGCGGAGTCCTAGTGCGTGCCGCGCGCGAGGGACCGGCATGCGATTGCCTTCCTACATTACAGAGTGTTGAACATACTTTAGGGTGAGGTGTCAAGGAGGTATTTGTTTTTTATTGTTCTATTATGGATATATTATATGCTCCGCATGTTGCTGGCCTCATCCCGGTTCTTTAGTAGAAACAGGACTCCGAGTGATATATAAGGCTACCCATAAGAATAAAGGTCGACTTATTCAAAATTGACTGGCGCGGATCGTCGTGCCTTTTAAGGCATAGATAAATTATGAGTCACACACAAATATACTTATTGCCTACAATATTTGCGGAGTTCCTTCCATTCCTCGTGGATCCCATCATCATATCTTCACTAAAATTTAATGAGCCTAATCTGGATGCATCTCTTTTCAAACAAAAAAATAATCATCTAATTTGGTTCATAACTACGCTTGCAGGTCTTACGCACCCGGCATCGTCCGCTGGACCTGGTAAAGTGCCGGCAGCAGGCGGACGCGGCCAACTACTAAACGTGTCCAGCGGGGTTAAGCCGTCAGTGGTAGAGGAGGGCATCCGCGGGCTCGCTGCAGGTAACTATAGCTCTCAATACTTTGTGTTTTCGAGTAACCTCTGGGAATCGACATTAATGCCTCAGAAATGCACTGAGCCATTGCAGACTGCGCTAATGACATCTGGGCTCGGAGGGCCCCGAATGCCGAATGAATTGACTAATTAGGCAATCTATGAATCCACTCAACGATTTCATTTTTAATGTGACATTTTTAATTCTTTGGACTATTTATTTAAGTCTCATTCTGTCTACAATTAATTAATTTAATTAAGCATGTTTTAAAATTGTAACATTTGAAATATTACTTTAATATTAATCTATACCATTGTAAAGTTGTAAAAATTAAACGACTGTAACGGACTATTTGGAAGTCACTGAATCGAAAAATACCTAGTGGTTTTAGAGTGAGGTAAGTAATAATTATTGATCTAACTCCTAACTAAAGTATATCGTTACCGTAACATAATTTCTCCCACGCTTGGCACTTGTGACATTTTTTGATCGGGACACATTTACATGATTATAATAAATACCAATTGTTCCTACCGAAGGACCGTGTAGACACCCGAACCCATGAGTAACGTCCTCCTCCAACCCCCACCGTCAGCGTGCCAATGTCCCCGTCTGAGTGCGACCGGTGTTGCAGGGCCTGTTCGAGATGGGGGCGGTACGAGGTGTTCAAGCTGGTACAAGGAGCTGCTGGACGAGGAGGCTGCCTTCGTGGACCTGGCCGCGTCCGCCTCCACCGAGGGTTTAGGCGCCGCTCGAGGCCGCTAAGGTAATGTCTCTTATCTTTGCTTTTGTCAGCCAGTCCTGACTAGTTTGACCCCCGCATCGCTTGGTAGAGGCTCTGAATGTAGCTCGCCGGATCACGGCGGTTGACGAGCAACACAAAACTATCTTGCTTAGACGATTTTGAGATATAAAAAAGTTGCTGCCAAAAATTTATTTTTTTGACAAGTTTTTATTTCCCATTGTACTTTTTCATTTTACGTCTATCAACGTCTCAAATTATGAAGAGCTCCAACTCGGTAGGATTGCGTTATTTATTACAGACTTTCTGTGACCAGCTTCCGGCTCCATCGTCAGATCAGTCAGCCATGGTGTCATAATATTTTATAGTCACCTAACTTACAATAGATATGCTTTAGCCCAAATATATAAAGTTTGTAATAAGTCAATAAGTAGTAGTTGACAACAGACAACATTAACCAGTGAGAAGCGTGACATTTGCACCGAAGATCCTAGTGCTGTTTTTGTTCATAGTGAAAGGATTTTGTTAAATTTTGTAAGGGGGTCAAACGGTCAGTGACAACGTTTATAGACTTGTATACATCCGTTCTTGTCAGAACCGCTTTTCTGACCACAATCATTTTGTTTCTTGTAAGTAAGAAAACACTCAGACGTACAATCAAAATGTTCTCGATGACTGTCCTTCTCAGGGCAACTAATTGATAATTGAAACTTTACTATTATAAAGATGTAAAACAACCGGCCAAGAGCATGTTGGACCATGCTCAGTGTAGGGTTCCGAAAGTAGCATAATCTGTATGAACACAAATTATGCTACTTTCGGAACGATTATTTCCGGAAATATACACTAAAACAAAAAAATATTCAGAAACCTCAAGGCTTTTTACAAGAACTGTCTATGCCACACAATGATATTTGCTGAAAAACATATTTTACAATTTCAGTTACATGTATGGAGTGCCCCCCTAGAAATATATTTTTTGTAATTTAACTATCAAACGAAGTAGCGGCTTATACTAGACACCACCTATACTCCAAATTTCATCAATATACATCATGTAGGTTTTGAGTAAAATACCTGTGACATACGGACGGACGGACATGATGAAAGTATAAGGGTTCGGTTTTTGCTATTCGGTACGGAACCCTAAAAATGAAGTGTCTGTACATTAAATATTAAAAAAGAAAGTAATACGGACTATTTGAAGGTCACTGAATCGAGTTTTTTTGGATATGGCATTGTGGCTTTATAACAACAGAACGACTAAACTGATTTCAACTATTTTTGGTACACCGGTAGGTGGGCGTCCACAGATATATAGTCCACAGATATATAGTCCACAGATATATCACAGAAAGTGACTATAGGATTCTTTTTACTTAACTACGCTAAAGAAAAAAGAATTAAGATTTTCTTCGCCGACGAAGTTTTATTAAAGCACAAAAAGGTCTGCCAGCAATATGTATAACTGTGTTGGCGAGGCCTCCATGGTGGCCCAAAGAGCAGTTGGAGTTGTGGGTTCGAACCCCACTGGAAGTATTATTTACGGCTATTACGTATGTTATGCGGTTCCGCACCTCAAAAGAAAAAAAACGGAACCCTCCCTTATAGGATGACTGATGTCCGTCTGTCTGTCAAGACCCTTTTTCATAGGAACGCGTGGTGATATCAAGTTAGAATTAACATCAAATACTAATTACATTCTGCGGTCCCTTGAAGCTGTAAAAAGATTAGTATGTTGGTTATCAGACCTAATATGTTATATAGGTTACTATTGACTGCAGATTACTTGTACGTGGCTGTACTCAGTAGGTTGGGATGATGCTGGTTAACGGAGCCGTGAGGCCCAGGACAAGACCGCTCGTAAGTTAGACAACAGTTTATTGCAAACTTGCACACGATATAACGGGCGAGTGGCTACCCGGAGATTAAAACTCAATGCATATCGACCGCGTTTACATTACGCACGCAAAGCATTATTTCTGTCCCTACAAATAAGTAAAAAAGGTGTTTCCATACAAATTCCTGTCCATGGGAAACCTATAGGGTACTGCCAGATTTCTTACAAACTTGACATTTGGTATGTAGGTAGCTCTTGTAGCGCAACCCACGAAATAAATCGGAATATCTTGATTTTCGGTCTGTCTGTATTTTTGTCGATACGTCCGTTCTTAGAGTATATATTGTATGGAACCCTCGGTGCGCAAGTCCGGCGCGCACTTGGCCGGTTTTTTTAATGTTGGGGTAAACTGTGCTTACTAGGTACTGTAGACGTTCGTGACACTTGTAGCTAAACTGAAGCGCACAGTACGCTCTGTTGGTGAACGCGCTTCATACTTATTTTAGCCAAGAATCAAATGAACATCCAGTGTTCTGTTAGTAGATTTGAAGTGATGGAAATGTTGAGACAGGATTTATGGCAGGACTACATATTTCAATTGGTAAATATTTGTGCAACAGCCAATATGATCTGCGAAACTGAGTACCCGGAGTTTGTAAGAATTTATCTAATTTCAGTAAAAATTATATCATGTGAACTTTGACATTGAAGATGTTGTCATGAAAACTATGTCACTGAATCGAAAAATGATTACTTTTCTTGGTAAAGCCAAAAAAGGGTAACTTTTAGTTAAATACCTCGTGTGTTCATAAGTTTTAAGGCGATTTTTTAATGCTCGGTAAAAAATATAAAGCTGGCAGCGTGCTTTAAACATTTATTTATTTCGTTAACTTTCCGCTGTCCCAATCATCTGTGCGGAAGTTGGCAAGCAAGTGATAGGTTTAGGTCGAAGGGCTGGCTCTCCCGAAATATTTCGTTTTAGTATGGCAGTTTCCCAATTCACTTCGGAAAACTACGCGAGTAATTTAAATGTGAGACCCGGGTTTCGAGCTTGCATTTTCGTACAGAGTGGATTGATAGCTTTAGCTTTTAGGTTGATCAGTTCGTTTTCAGTAGGATATAAGTTAAGTAGGGGTCGCTGGGAGTGTGGATGCGGTCTGCGCGGGATCACACCTTGTGGCGAACTGTAGGAAAGGCGTATGTGCGACGGTGGACATCCATGGCATATTGATAGATTGATAGATAGGCAAAGTAGGTTACTTGTTTCAAGTTAAGTTTCAGTTTAATTGGAATTGTTAATTTGTAGGTCAGATATAGTAGTATATAAAGTTAGTGCTAGACGCTAAGATATAATTTGTTATTGTTCTTATTACTAGTAGTAAGATAGGAATATGATAATTGTCTAGGCTTATAAGAACGACAAGGTTTAATGTGGATTATTTCACTTGTCACTATGACATACTTACTTGACATTGACGCCATTTGTATGTTGTAGGGACTTCCTGACTGATGGATACTTGGTGTTTTTTTCCATCAATATAGTCCATATTTTGGGAAACACTGTTAGAATCAGATATTGTGAGATATGCTCTAAATAGCTATTCACAATATTAAACATAAATTATATTTGCATTAGCTTTATCTCTTGTGAGCTGTATTTAATTCTGTTCTGGTTTTCATGGCTTTGTAAAGCGACACCGATCACAATTATAAGGTGGTACCTCTATTGTGAATCTGAATTTATTTTGCGATAGATGATTTATCGAAACTTGATCGAGGCGAGGCAAGATCGTGGTACTCTTGAGTGAGCTGATGTGAACCCAAAGGATCCAATCCAATACTTAGTCGAGATAATATTATTGCATTGTATAAAGACAGTTGTGTCATACTTGTGTTGTTTGAATGAGTCTTGGAGATGGAGCGGATTTTTATACAGTTGTTAATTCAACTTCCCTTTGCTAAAAAATAATGTCCACTTCTAAATACCAGCATAATAAGCTTTCGCAAGCTTCGAATAAGTCTGGAGTGCATTTTTATATATGAAAAAAAGAATTTTAAAAAAATGAAGAAATGTTCCTTCTGAACTGTGGGGTGGAGGGCTGTCCAGTCAGGATTGTCGAGGCTCACAGCGTCGGGCGGGGCGGTGCCTGCGTTATAACCCCAAAAAGAAAAAAAATATGGACATAATTAATTAATTTTATACATAAATGTGTATACAGATTTTTATTTGAAATTTCCCTTAACTTAATGATTCCTTTGTCATCTATGTTACGGATGTTTTGAATAGATTTCTTAGATGCCAGGTAGGCTAAAAATACGGATAGATAGGGCAGTAGGTAAGACAAATATCTCCATCCTATTATGTAAAAAGAACTTAGGGCTACTGACGGCATGACATAGGTTCCTACGACTACTCTAACGATCACTTGGCCAAATCAACGATCCAAACAAAGCATACTTTTTAAGGAAATTATAAGCTACGGTTAGGTTAGGTTTGGCCTCAGTTATTATTAGTAATATAAGTAAAGCATTATTATAATTTGGGTATTTTAGGACATTATGGTTGCTGTAATAAATTGGTATAATAGTTTGGTTTAGGCTTCGTTACGGTAAGTTAGCTTAGTTTAGTGAGTAAGTTGTATTTAAGGGAACGGTACATTCTTCATTTAGGTATGTACATTATATTTTAGACATTCAAAATGTTTGCTAAAAGTTTCAATTATCAATTGTTGTTATCAGAACAAATTTCAAGACGTCAATCATATCATTATTTCTTGTGAGACAACACAAGCACCGCATCCTGCTCTACTGCTCTGAAGATCACGAACAAACGAGATGTTCTATATAACTGTCCTTCTCAGGACACTTCTGACGTCAATCGAATCATATCGTTTCTACGTTGCTTCGCTGCGTGTTTGCTGCATTGGTACTGCTCCGAACTCCAAGAAAACTCAACACGAACTATCAAGAACGATGATGTGCTCAATAACTGTCCTTCTCAGGGCAATCAATTGCTCATATTAGAACAATTGTTCTGACGTCAATCACATTGTGCACATCATCCCTATGCTGTTGGTTTGCTGCATCCTGCCCCACTGCCCTGAAGCTCTTGAAGACCACACATGAACAATCAAGAATGAAGATGTTCCGGATAATTGTTCTTATCAGAACAACTTTTCTGACGTCAATCATAACATTGTTTCTGATGACTGAAGAAGTTGTAGTAGCAAAAATTCCAATTTGAGGTCTTTAAGGGTTTTAGAGGGCTGTTAATATTAATTTATCGATGACCACTTACACTACACACTACATTACACGGCGATGCCAACCAAACAATTTACAATGTGTTCTCCACGAACAGTCACATTTATATTTGTATTGATTTATCTTACAATCGTGGCAAATAGTTCATTTTAAAGTGTAATAATCATCATCATCATCATCATCATCATCATCATCATCATCATCATCATCATCATCATCATCATTTATTTATTTGTATAAAGATGTTCTTATATGGTTAGGAATCACAGCTTTGCTATGTTATGCAGAAGCTGCAAATGATTCATATTTGGATACAAGGTATAAAGTAGCATGCTCCAACTATGTAATGTCCATCAAACCAGCCTATTCACTCTTGCCTATTTTTAATACCAGAAGCAAGTGAAGATAAAAGATAGTATAATTTTACCTAAAGCTCTTCATGATTGACCCGAAACATCTCGAACAATAAGCGACTGTGGCAACGTGAACCGTCCTGTAATCCTGTAATAATAGCTAGGATGTGTCATCATCCTCAGCCTCGACAAGTCCCGCTGGGCACAGGCTTCCTCTCATGGACGAGAGGAATGCTTGCTACTCAGTAACTCGCAACTGATTCCGATGAAACGTGGCTCACATGGAGATCAATCAGGTCACTCAGGTTGCAAGTAAATGCCAGTCTCATTACACTTGGGGATGCAATCCATGAATGCATATACGTTAAACAACATATATCGATAAAATAATATTATGGAAGTTCCTCTATGAATAGGATTCGTGCTACTGAAACTTCTAAGTCAGAAAACACATCGTCAATTTACTCCGAAGTTAAAGAACAACCAAGATGTTCTCAATAACTGTCCTTTTCAGGGCAACCAATTGTTCTTTTCAGAACAACTTTTCTGACGTCAATCGATCATTGTTTCTCGTGAAACGAACAGCGTCAATCACTCGGTCCTGCTCACTCGGAGATTCAATAGGGGATATGCAGAATTTTCTTCATAAAGATAGATCTCAAACTGTCCACAGTTCAGTAACTTTGTTTATTATCAGTCAATTAAATGCTACTGTGGGCATTATATCATGCCAAATATAATATATTGTATTTTATTAGTTAAGTTTTAAGCAGGCTATGTATAAAGAATTTTAAGTTTTAAAATATGATGTCTAGTTAATTTTTATTATTTATTCCGAATTAAATTATTTATATATATGAATTGTAATTAGCTCATTTCATTATTATGTCAATGCATTTTTTATAACTTATACAAACGCTTTTAATTATTTTAATTTCATTTTAATTATATACATAGATCAATTTAGTTTATTACAATAAATCAAATCAACTTCCATAATATGATATACAATATTTACAATATTTTGTGTGTTGAAGCGGACAAATCGATCCCTTCTTATTAGTAGATAATTTGTAACGGCGAGCGCGCGCAGCCACAGGACTACGTCATTCCCCGGTTCTTAGGCCGGCCGCAGCGCCCGCGCATTGCATCGCGAGCCGCCAGGCAGTCGCTTTCACGATTTGACGCAAAACGTATGTCGCTGCGCTCCGCCCGCTGTAGTACAATTATTGCTCGTGCTTGTTTAGTATTTAGTGCTATTGCCTTTCTGTTTCTCCTTCTCACTACTGAACTGATCTTCGCTTTGGCTTGTGCTTGTCAGTGTATATAAATAAACGTTAAGTGCACAAAGGACTGGCTGTTTACATTCTGCTCCAGAAGTAATTCCTATCGCAAGTAAGTGGCTAAACACCGTGCTTAGTAACAATTCACGCACCCTAACTACACTATTATTATTTGGAGTGAAATCGAAAGAATCATCAACAAATTGTTTTTCTATGAAACTGAGTAAATAAAACTGGGTACTTAATTCTTTGATTACATAATCCCTGTTTTTCTTGCAGATTTATTGCCTAAGCAAAGCTCATAAAGACAAATATTTACTCCATTTTTGAGGCAGTGAAACGCTCTAAGCAATTTTGACTACAATTTTTGACGTTTCAAGTCTTCAGTTCGATATTGACATACCGCATAAATGCATATTCCCTAGTCTCTGGAGCAGGTGCTGTGTCAGTGTGTTGACGCTCGTGTTTGTGTGGCAGGGGTGGCGGCGGAGTCCTAGTGCGTGCCGCGCGCGAGGGACCGGCATGCGATTGCCTTCCTACATTACAGAGTGTTGAACATACTTTAGGGTGAGGTGTCATGGAGGTATTTGTATTTTATTTTTCTCTTATCGAATAATTCATGTATCAGCCTGGAGGCTCCGCCTGTTCCAGGCCTCGTCCCGGTTATTTAGTAGAAACAGGACTCCGACTGATAGGTTACCCATACCTATAAGAATATAGTTCTACCTGTTCAAAATTGACTGGCTTGTTGAACTCAGACGATGTATTTCATAACAGCCTAACCACTCCTGCCTCGAAGAGACTCGATATTAAAAAGTTAGAATACTGACGACTAGTAGATCTGTACCGTAGCGTTCCACTTGAAGTATGATGAAAGCAAAGCTTACGGCTTATTACTGACATTGAATGCTAATACGTGTTTGTGTGTGAGTAGATGCGCATCCAGACCATGCCCTGGTTCGCCAACACGCTACGCGAGGCGAGGCCTAAGACGGTACAGAACGAGGGCTACGGCGCGTACTACAAGCGGTAGTGGCTGCCGGGGACGTGGGCGGCGAGCTCTGCTGAAGATCGTCTGCTTAGAGAAGACCGTCGAGCTGCTCTACAAGGTGAGCTTATTGCTTTACAGATCAAGGCGTCTATCACACTTATCGCTATAAATATGATTCAGTTGTCAGTTGCGAGGCCAGTGTTGCACTCGTCTCGACGCTCGTGTGTTGCACTGACGTCACGTCTCGGTGTTGCAGCACGTGGTGCCGAAGCCGAGTGCGGGAAGGGCGAGCGGTAGTGGCTGACGGGGACGTGGGCGGCGAGCTCTGCTGAAGATCGTCTGCTTCGAGAAGACCGTCGAGCTGCTCTACAAGGTGAGCTTATTGCTTTACAGATCAAGGCGTCTATCACACTTATCGCTATAAATATGATTCAGTTGTCAGTTGCGAGGCCAGTGTTGCACTCGTCTCGACGCTCGTGTGTTGCACTGACGTCACGTCCCGGTGTTGCAGCACGTGGTGCCGAAGCCGAGTGCGGGAAGGGCGAGCGGTAGTGGCTGCCGGGGACGTGGGCGGCGAGCTCTGCTGAAGATCGTCTGCTTCGAGAACACCGTCGAGCTGCTCTACAAGGTGAGCTTATTGCTTTACAGATCGAGGCGTTCATCTGACGGGTCGCTTCATCCCGCGTGTCATTCACTGCTTCGTTTATTATCACAGAATAGATGAAACTAATACTTTTGGCACTCCGTAAGTTCCACTGCTTATCAAAATGTCTTTTTCTGTCGCATTTAAAATTTAGTCTTTGGAACGCATGGAACCAGAGTTATAATATGATTGAGTGTCAGTTGCGAGGCTAGTTTAACACTCGCCTCGCCGCTCGTGTGTCGGGCTGATGTCACGTCCGGTGTTGCAGCATGCAGCAGGCGGCCGGCGGGCCGGCTCGCGGCCCGGTGTCCGAGCTCGACCAGGTCAGTCTAGAACGCGCATTCCTTGCGAATGCGTCACGCTTTACTATACTTACTGAAACGAGGACTAGAAATATCGCAAGAAACACTATCGCTTAAAATGTAAAAGCGAAAAATTGGAAAATTGTATTGTTCGAACGGGAATCGCACCTACGTTTCTGACGGCTCTCGAGGCCGTCCCGGGGACCTAAAGATCCATCGAAGCCCGGATCTCAAACATTAATTATGTTTTTTTTTTTCAACCTGTATTTAAAATGTATGTATCTACATATACGTATCAATTCAGCTTTAATATTTTTTCTGCTTAATCAAATATTTTGTATAATAGTTTATTCTGTAAACATTGAGCCCCGCTGCGAGATTACGAATATTAGAGTTGACAATTTTATTTTTTAAGGAGTATAAGAGATACTTGATAATGCAGAATTCATTGAACTTCATCAGCGGTGATACACTATAGCGAAGAATCTGCAAACAAACAGCCGAGGTGTACCCACAGAGACAACTCTTGAACAAGCTGAGGCTTGTGCGGAGTGCCGGAGTGGAATGGCTTGGAAAATAGACTTCCAACTACTGCACATGGATGCAGATTATTTATTGGTACACATATTATAAGTACTGTGTAAATTCCATGTAACGTCACTCGATTTAACGACAAACTCCCTAAAGCGTCGAAATCACTGCTTTGGTTGGTTTAGCTTGTCTTCCATACAATGATACATTCAATAACGACAACAATTAAATAATATAAATTACTTTTTAAGTTGCGAAAATGAGTAAACTGCGCAGCTGTGTACGTTTGTTTGTTCTTTTGTCGCTTTATTATCCTAGCCCGTAATAAACTCGATTGTCGGCATCATTCACATCTAACTTTCTAATGAATCCGTTCTTTTGTTTACAAATTGGGATTGCTTGCACGAGTTGCACGTGTAGACTGTTGTTAGTAGGAGTCATGGTTTACTGGTGCAGCAAAAGACATCTGACGAAAATAAAACAAATTATGTAATTATTTACACTTGTCTAAAATAAACTTTTTCTATTTCTAATACAGATTTTTCTTCCCTTCATTTAACGACAACTCGTCAAAATATGCAGTCCCTTTTTGAGTGTCGTTATATAGAGTTTCCACTTTCAATTAACCAAGACTTTCCAGTCAACTAACCAATACTAACTTACTTAGGCACAGAAACCACCAATTACAAAAATATTCTGTCATCTTTGAAATGTATTATATGTTGAAAAAGTTGAATAAATTAACTCAATTAGAAAAAAGTCAGCTTAGGCGTGTATACTCCAGAGTGACTTGGGTAATATCGCACTCCTAGGTACTGGATGGTAATTATTTATGGCTATAAATATTATACTGTAGATATGTCAATTAAGTTGTTAGTGTAATTCCATATCCTAATAACCTCTCAGATCGATAATACCATCGTACCCTGCCTCTTTTTTTTATCTTTATTTAAGGAGCTTTGATCAAAGAAAATGAACAACCCTGCCTCTAAATCTAATTGGCGCCAATAGTCTGCGTTGAGACACAGCCACTGGTGAAATTACTAGCATATAGGATTCCTTTCTCAGCTCTTAGCATTAGCAACATGTTTGGCATCTAGAGATATCATAATATGTACACGAGTTTAGAGCACTTGCCATCAGGTGTGTACTGCGCTTGTTGGCCTAATCGCGACCACCTACGGCTGATGCATCGATGATAATGAATTTACATATATGCTGATTGGGTTCGATTCTCTATCTGAACTTGTGGGTTGCATGCTCAAATGCGCCAGGGTACCAGTGCAGGAAATGAAGAAATTCTACCTTATGTTTGTATGCTCCCGTGCTCGCCCTAGGGGGAGCCGCGTACAAGTTCCCGCTGGACTATTGCCTTTAACTACTCGCCCGCGTGGTATATATATTGTTTGCCTGCCATACTCCTGTTCTCAGATCTATACAAACCTTTTTCAAAAGATTTTCGCATTCATATAATAGTGAAGCCTAATTACATCATGAACTGTCAGTGAATAAGGATCTGTTTATTTACAGAGTACGTTTGAATTGGCTCTAAACATTTGTTTAATAGTATACTATTACACATGTAGAAATACGAGTACATAACATAATAATCACTGACAATTAATGTACAGTCCTATAACAGTGGACTTAGGAGCGTGAAGTTTTACACATTGAAGTTCTTAATATATGATTTTCATTTACCAGTGAAATAGGCTTTGGAAGTATACACATTGCATGAGATAAGGTACAGGTATACTATACGGCTAGAAAATGCAAAAATGTGTAACGACACTTACTAACGCCTCATAGCTCGCGTCGGTTGGTAGTTACGAATAATAATAATTCTAGTTTTTTCCTGAGTTGTTAATGTAGTGATCGTAACCTGCTTTTTCGTGGCACATATTTGTGAAGAGTGCAATAAAGAATTTTTAGATTGATTTGTAGTGAACGTTATTACATTGCCACTGAATTTTGTAGAGAACAAACTGGAAACTTCAATGCTCGGTGACATACGAATTATATACTATTATAAATATCAGTCTCATTCGTTATGACATCTTTTTATTTAGCTCATTGGCTATTATTGGCAAGTAATATAACATGAGCAGTAGTCCTTACTATATTATCTTTTATATATTTAAGCGTTCGGTTGGATATCCGCTGGAGCCGATAGTCTCAACGGCCGGTCTTAAAGCCCGACGAGTTTATCGAATGGCAATAATTCCCCTCGTTTATAATGACTCGATTGACGACGACGCCCGAGTCGATCCGAGGCGTGTCATTCGTTCGGTGAATATCACCAATGCGTGCTGCAATCTGAATAGCGAATAGGCACTCTTAAATATCAGATAGGTACTTCACCACATAGTATAAAACAAAGACGCTTTCCGCTGTCTGTCTCTATGTATGCTTAGATCTTTAAAACTTCGCAACGGATTTTGATGCGGTTTTTTTTACTAGACAGAGTGATTCAAGAGGCAGGGTTATACTCGTATTTATAATACATTCATAATATAGGAGAGAAACACTGATCATTTCAGAGGGTCCTAAATCCATACTAATATTATAAATGCGAAAGTGTGTCTGTCTGTCTGTCTGTTACCTCTTCACGCTTAAACCCCTAAACCGATTTTAATGAAATTTGGTATGGAGATAGTTTGAATCTCGTGGAAGGACATAGGCTACTTTTTATCCCGGAAAAATGCCCTTATCCGCGATAAACGAATTTAAGGCGGACGAAGTCGCGGGCAGCAGCTAGTGTGTAAATATGTCGTAAATAAACACATTTTTTTGCGCTTACATTGCAAACGCTGGCTGAACTCAAGATAGATCAAAATAATATACTACCGTATTGTACACCTTAAAGAGGTCAATATAAATGTCCGCGATGTATATGTCTATCTCTTAGAGATAATCCACAATAACCATTTTTAATCCTTTACTTTTTACGAGAAATAATGGCTTATTTACGAAGCGATTTTAAGAAATACAGCAATAATCCTTATCCAATTAAGTACCTTAAACACATTGTGCATTTAATATAGATCAATATGGCCATTTACAGCATGTAATTTAATTGAATATTTTCGAAGATAGTACTGATTTCAATTGTACCCTTGCGAAGCCTGGGCCGGTCGCTAGTATCTCATAAAGCAATTTAGCCGCTCTTTTGTAAAGTGTCAAAACGCTCGGGTTACAAGAAGTATAAAGATAGAAAGAACAGAGGATCAATGCAGTCACTAAACTTCATGGTTAATCAGCGATTTTTTCTAGTTTTCGTTAATTAAACAAAAATGGCAGTCCGTAGGTCGGTCTCATTCGTGTATTTTGGAACGAGTGTAATGGTCATTTAAATAATTTAAGTTTGAGTATAGACAAATAGTGTATGCGATTCGCTCGACTCGACCGGGCGCGCGTAACGGCCGCCATGTTCGGTGACACGGCGCGCGTTCCCGCCGCCCCCCGCCCCCGCCCCCGCCCCCGCCCCCGCCCACGCCACGCCTCGCGGCGCACTCGCACTGCGTGCGTACAGTCACGGCTCGTGCGCCGCACGCAGCACGCGAGCCGCGCGCCGCGAGCCGCGAGCGCCCCGCGCCCCGCGCCCCCGGTGCTCGAGGGTCGCGAGCGGCTCGGCCGAACTATACACTGTGCGTTCGACTATTGACTCTTCGCGCGAAGTGTAGCCGTGAGAAAAGGCCACGGACGTTTAGTTCACAGTGCAGTGCGGTGCCCGGCTCCCGCGGCGTTATATGGTTAGACTATCGGAAGAATCATGTGAGTCCTTATTATTTTAACTCTAATTCGATCGGTTCGCCGATATATTTGAGCGTTGTAGTATCGATTGGGTTATTTTATCTGCCGGTTATAAAGAACGCTAAATATTGTGTTTTTTAAAGTCTCCGATTTCGTTGCCAAAAGATTCGGGGTTTATGGTCGAACGAACCGGTTACGGTTTTAACTAGGTTCTTTCTCGCTTTGTCTTTGATTTGATGTTCAATTTCATTGTCTATACGCGTAAACTTGGGCGAACGAGAACAAAAAAACACCACGGCTCGTGACGAGCGGTTTTTAAACGTGTAACGCGGCAAACCTAAGCAGCTGATTTGGCCTCACATGATATTTGAAACTATGATAACGTTACTTACAAACAGGTAATTTTATGCAGATCCATTGTTTACACTGACGTACTAATAACCTAAAAATCAACCCGTTTTTCCTTGCTTAACAACTTGTTCCTTGTATCTAGCATCTTTTTCGCGTTAGTATTTCACTATGACTACTCGCAGAGCTCACAACCGCCAGGAAGAGTCTAAACTCCAACTTACCTTACAAGGATTGAAGGCCACCAAGGAACAGGTTGAACACTTAATCAACAAACGCGAAGATAATGAAAAACATGTTATTAATGTAAACGCACAGAACGGTAAATTTAAATCAGAATTGTCAATACTCCATACTAGGTTAGAAGACATTATTGCACAACGGGACAAACTCCAATTAATTGTAGATAGAGTAGATAGGTGTAGTGCAGAATATGAACAGACGTTACGGCGCATCTCAGAACTCGAACAGGAGCTCCGTGAGGCCCACCGCACATTTTGGAATTGGAAGCAGCCTCGCTAAATATCACAACACTACATATTCAAACATTGTTCAATGAGTTTGTAGGAAGTGCCCCGCAGTTGGTTACTGCTGCAAAACCCAATCAAAACATCAATATTTAATTAACTATCACAAGAAATTGTAAAAAACGTTAAAAATTGTAAAAATAGGCTAGAATTATTGGAAGAATTGAATGTATACAACCTAGAGCTTGAAAATTGTCAAAGGCAGCATGCCACTGATCAATATAAACTAGAACAAACACAAAATTCACTTGATTCTATAACTACCATGTATGATAAATCACAACATATTATAAGGGAGTATAAAAGTACTATAGCCTTGGATGTACTTATAAAATCGACAACTTACTGGGCTGACCGAGTCGACTCGATTACAAACAATAAAACTCAAATTTGCATCCAGTGCAGCCAATCCGAGCCCTGGAATACTCCTAACATATCAAGTGAACAGCTGCGAGATGGCTCACAGCTACCAAATAACACTTATAGTGAAATAGATAATAATGTGAAAAGTCAAATAATTCTTTTCAGCGATGAAATTGGAACAGACATGTGGTCACAATTAAATTATTGCTTTAAGGGACACAGTCTTGCTTAAATTATTGTATGCCTTCTGCATTATTTTATCAAATCTTGAATCGAATTATTAGTTATAAATTCAACAAAAATGATAACTTAGTTATTTTTATTGGAAATAGGGGAAGTGTAACCAAAATAGAAATTATAAAATATTGTGATACATTGTGTTCATTAAAATTAAATAATATTGTGATCTTTACACTGCCCCACTGTAAAAGCTTGCTAGACGCGGAAAATAACGTTAGGTATAATTTAAATTTAACATTGAACACTATCAGTTTTCAATAATTAGTTCAATGTTATCAACACTAACACTATTATCAGTCAAAACTATTATTGGATCAATGCAATGCATAAGCTTCCTGATTTTAGTAAGACGCAAATATCATCTGTGCTATTCTTTTTTTTAAATAGTACAGTCAAAAACTTGGCCAACAGAGAGGTACGCTCGTGCATGTATTTTAATAACTCAAATTATATTAAGAACTCAACCTCTAATGTAATACAGAATGATGATTTTAGTTGCAATGATAGAAATATTAGTCAATCACTGATTATTTTATCTATCTAATGAGTCGTATAATAATGGTTAATGGAATAAATCCACTCAAATAAATAAAATAAATAATAAATATGTAAAGAGCATAAAGCTGGTGCATCAAAATGTTCGGAATTTGTCAGAAGGCAAAATACTAACACTGGAATTATTCATGAACTCGGATAACATTGATATTGTATGCTTAACAGAACATCACCTCAGGACTCATGAACTCGTGCTTAATTTCAGCAACCACTAGGTCGGTAACGCATTCTGCAGAGTAAATACTACTAAAGGGGGTCCCCTTAGCTGTATTTACTCTCTCTTGTAATATTAAACAAACTACTAAAATTTAAAGAAATGATGAGAGAGATGTTGTGTCTCTCTCTGTGGAATATCTGGCAGAGATAGCTTGCATAGAACTGGAACAATTAATGGTAGACAGCGCATATAGACCACCTGCACGTCTAGCACAACTGTGTTACGCGACTCTTCGTCGCGCGACTAAGCTTGTGTCTTTTTCCTTTCAATACAATGCGAGAAAGACGGGTAGTGCTATGTCGCGCGACAAGCGTAGTCGCGGAGAGTTGTGCTACACTGGCTGTAGCTGGTAATTTTGGTGAATTTATTACAATAGTAGATGCCATGTTAATAAAATGAACCAAATTTAAAAGCAACTAATATGTGGTGATCTTAATGTAAATTTGCTTGAAGTCAATTCTTTGTCAACAAAACTACTTAACTTGTATAAATCACACAATCTTACTATTTTATTTTTGGAGCCTACTAGAACTTGTAAAACTACTGCAATATGTATAGATAATATTTATCTTACAGGTAATTTAAGTACAATAAGTAAACTTATATTGAATAAAATAGAATCGGATCACTCTGTTCAATTGGTAAATTTCTCTACTTATATCGTTAAAAGACCAATAAACATAAGAAAAACAACGATTGTACCAGTGTCTGAAAAAACTTAAATTAAACTTAGTTAACGTTTTACCTTTTCTTTCCTATGAAATGGATCCAAATATATTATACAAAAGCTTTTTTTCAGCAATTAATGACCAATTTCTATCCATTTCCACGCCTAGACGGATAGCAGTATCTGACAAACTCGGATTTAGTGACTGGGCTACAGTTTATCGAAGTAGACAAAAACTATACGAGTTATACGCGGAAAGACAGACCAATACAACTGAGGAGTTTGACGTTTATGTTAATAACTATTCAAGTATATTTCAGAAAGGTTTGCATATTCGCCAAAACTATCTCTATTGAATTGAAAATTAAAACTAATAGGTACTAATAAAATTAAAGCAACTTGAAAAGTAATTAATGCAGAAACGGGCAGAGTCCCAGCCAAAACTACTGAGTTTAAATTAAATATTAATGGCAAAATTAAAAATAGTGATCTAGACATTGCAAAAGAATTAGATTTTTTTTACCAATGCATCTATTGCCTTGTCTAAAACTCTTAACTCCTCTACAGCCGCTTCAGAAACTTTACTGAAAACAAATGTGTACCTGAATGTAGCACTAACTTTCAATATGTTAATGAGCACGATGTTCTTGTATGCCTTAAGTAAATACATTTAATGAAGACTAAAGATCTATGGGGGATATCCGTTCCTGTTGTTAAGAGTCCGTAGCAAGCTCGGTCGAACTTCACCTTCCCATACCAACGGAGTTTCGTTCTCATTTTAAAACTACGTGTTGGATTGTAACAAAACTTTGCATATACAATGACATGAGGTATATCTAGGCCGGAAATTAGTTTATATGGCTCCAGTTTATAAAACAAACGAAATACAGTAAAAATAAATTTTGTATGAAAAACATAAATTCGCTTTTTTTTTTACTATGGTATCTGAAGCTACATGGAGAGACAAAATGGAGGCGGCGGTCTAAGAACTGAATCCATTTTTCTTAATAGTCACAATGCACCACTCACAAGATTTCGCAGATATAATATCGTCTGAACGCACAAATAATTAAATTTTCACACTTAACTACTAATTTTAACCGGCTGCGCCATGTAAGGTATTATGTTTTGAAGAGGACACACATTAACACAACCAGTGCATTGCTAAGACTGTTTTATTCATTTCTCCCCTACCCTCATACCGACATATGAAACCACCCACAGAGCTTACTGCGGACTCTTAAGTCTGTAATTGAACTGATTGCACCTGAACTTGTAATTATTTTTAATAGATGTATAGATTGTGGTGTGTTTCCTGACCTAATGAAACTTGGTAAAATCACTCCACTATTTAAATCTGATAGTACAATCGATCCCACTAACTTTAGATCAATATCAGTACTACCTACTTTAAGTAAAATTATCGAGAAACTTATTTTAAATAAACTACTTAAGCATTTCCACGTCTATAAACTCTTTCATAATAAACAATTCGGCTTTAGTATGGGGCGCTCGACTATTGACGCGGGCATAGAATTAATTACAAACATATTTGATGCATGGGAGGAGTCGCATGATGCATACGACATATTCTGCGATTTATCCAAGGCGTTTGACTGTGTTCAACATGATACATTGGTCATGAAACTACACCACTACGGTATTGGGGATGCCGCACTGAATCTTATCGCTTCTTATCTTAGCGGTAGGATTCAGTGCTTCGATGTTAATGGCACGAGATCACCTGGATCTCCTGTGACAATGCGGGTTCCGCAAGGATCCATATTAGGGTGTTTTTATTCTTAGATTATATAAAAAAACATAAAATTGTATTGTTCGCAGATGACACTTCCTTAGTATTTAAAGTTAAAAGACGACAATCTAATATTGATTATGTGAATGATGCTGTCTCAAAAAATGTTTATTGGTTTAACACTAATAATTTGTTACTTAATGAATCCAAAACAAAACTTATTACGTTTACTTTACCCAATGTTAAACAAGTTAAAACTGTCGTTAAAGTTAATAATGAAGAAATTTAATTCGTAACTGAGGCTGTCTTTCTAGGTATAACTTTAGACACTATGGGGCCCACATGTGTAAGCTTTATCAAAGAGACTTAGTTCTGCAGCCTACGAAGTTAAGAACATTCGCGAATACACAGACATTGAGACTTCCCGCCTAGTCTATTTCAGCTACTCCCACAGCATCATGTCGTATGGCATCTTATTGTGGGGGTTTGCGGCTGATATTGATACCATCTTTCGACTGCAAAACAGAGGTGTCTCTATATGAGCTGAATCCGTTCTTTTGTTTACAACTTGGGATTGCTTGCACGTGTAGACTGTTGTTAGTAAGAGTCATGGATTACTGGTGTAGCAAAAGACGTCAAACGGATAAACATCAAAGTTTGAAATTTTAGAATAACGAGATTATTCTCTTAGGAGTTGATATGTATACATATCAACTATAAAATATATATGGTGGCCCAAAATATTTGAATTGTCCCATTGCCGTCAATATAGAGATATTTTAGTGGCTTGTCGTCTAGGTTTGAATCTTTAAGATATTATAAGATTAGACACCAGAATAGATGACTCCGCAAGATACTCCATCATCAAATATATCATGCGAAATATTTGTGTGCGAAAATGTGTATTTTCTGTTACACGACAAGTCGGTGACTGCGACCTAGCTGAGCTTCGCGGGCGTGTGGGCGAGCTCGGGTCATCACGATCGGCGCGTTCAGCGCTGCAGTGGGCCGTCGGCGCCGACAAGGTACACACCACTACAGGGCACACACACACACACGCATGCTAGAACAGTGCGGGCGGCGCTGTCGCCACGCTTGGAAATAAAAACTATGTACATAGTATAGTTGTAAAAATTTAAATCGACATTATGAAATATTTTGATTATAATGGCCGAATTAAGCTACCTATGTTTTGGATGGAATGGAGCTAAGGTTTCCGAATGGAAAGATATTCTCTGTTTCGTAAACACTAGTCCTCAACTGGCCATATTACCGCCTTAATGATAGCAAGCATATATTGTATACATGGAGATGAGAAAAGGTCACTTGTAAGTAAATCGAAGGAACTATATTATGCAGTTAGTTTTTTTGGAGTCTGTTTTATTTTTTAGTCTTAGTTTTAGAGCATCTTAACGATTTGAGTTTAGGGCATCTTTAGTTACTCATAAATACATAGGAACCAGCAACGCCATTGCGACAGCCACGACCGGCGCCGCACTTCGACGTGCGTGTCGCACCGACCTTACGCCGAGCACCGCGGCTCTGTCCCGTCATTGGAATCATTTGCTGGTCGAGTCACTACGTCTATACCGAGCGATAGCTGCGTACCAGGCTCATCGCTTTGTGCATAGTTTATAGGAAGAGACTCCAAAATAGATCCTTCCCGGCCGGTGTCACCACTGCGGTGTGTGGCCTGTCAACAATCGAGCTCACAGTTCACGGCTCCCATTCGATGATTATTTATTTTGCCATCTGTTCCTACCGACCGCTTTGTAGCTCTAGCGCCGGCAGGCCCGGACCGCGCGTGCTAACGTGTCGTCTGTTGCAGGTGTCGCCGCCGCCGCTGCAACCGCCCGCCGAGATGCCCGACTCCATGCGCAAGCGGCTAGAAGCCGAAGGCAAGCCCCTTACCTAAATTACTACCAGGATTACCGCCGATAGTACTGAATATCATCGGATGTGATATTCAGTGCTATAGTAAGCGTGCGTGAGGACAGCCTCGGCGCCGCCGCACGACACGGCACCGACGATGACGGGACGCGACGGACTCGGGGGAGACTTGACTCGGGCGCCGGGAACCACGTTCCGATATGTGATGATACGCAGACGAGCGCCACGTCGCCACATAACACCCATGTGATCACCATGTTACAGTATATAAGCGTAAACGATCATGTTAATTTAATTAATTCAATAAATTATATTTTTATTTATTCCGTCTAGTTTGTGCCGCCAGCGTGTATACGAGGTTCCGTAGCGAGCTGTCGGTCCGGCCTCCCGGGCGGAAGCGTTAATTTAAGAAGTTTATCGTTGAATGAAAAACGTTAATAAAGTTAAAACTCGGTGAATAATTGTTTCAATTTAGTATAAACTAAACTAAGTTAAACTAACACACTAATTTTAGTATGGCGCGCTTCAAAATACCGACCAAAATCGGCGTAAGTATACTGAGACATGGCGGACAATGCTCGGGCGGACCTTGTGTTTGTGTGGGAGGTACAGTCACCGGCATCAATGTTCTGCCACAACAAAGTGCGCATAAATATCTAACACGACTCTATTTCCAGGGCCGTTAGGACGTGACAGATATGTTTGCCCCCTTTTTTACAGCGGATATTGATACTTGTGACTACAGTAACTTAAGAGTTGCTGCGACTCGCGGGGACGATCCTTCCTCGCGGCAGCTTCTCTCGAGCGGCGGCTAGGAGATTGGCCAACCGCGGTTGTCGGCTTGTTTACATCCCTTTATGTACATACTTTACATGCTATAATATATGACATTATTTTAATTTGTGGGCGTATTTTTAGCCATTATATTGCGGAAATCACTTTAACAGGCCTCCTTAGAGCTGCTAAGCGGGATAGATTTTTTCTAACATTGCCATTTCTTTGATCTGAAACATTGAAAGCATACTTATTTTACTTGTCATTCCAATGTTCATTCATGATCCGATGACGGCATAGAAGCTTGCTTATAAAAGTTTACTAGGGATTGCATTGCCTAGGGGTTAGAGTTGGCAGGTAGCCGATGGACAAGAGAGGCAACCTTTGGAAAAGCAATAAGATTGTTTCACTGATGTCATGAAGCTCACCTTTATCTGCAGGACACCGTTTGTGTAACCTGAAATGATCCGACTTCCATTTGGGCAGCCATTTTAGAGAGAATGTAATGAAAATGAACTTAGTGTGGGGCAATAAAGAATAAAAATATTACTGGAATAACAATTCGTAAGAATAAAATCACTTTGATTTTAATCCCGTCAATTTTATTCAACTAATTTCGACGTGAATAATTCGCTTGTAGGTTGAATGATTGGGATGTGATCTAATTCACATACTTTTGTTGAGTACCTACCTCATATTATTTTCGATTTGATAACAAGATGTGAACGAATTGGTATTTGTCGTTACGTTGGATAAGATGGCCTTATAATGGAGTCAGGTGGTGTATGTACTAAGTGGAACTCCTTATTGGCAAGAAATCAAGATATGTACATGTTTTAAGTTATGATATTTCACTTTTTCTTATCCGCGTCGCTTCCATCATTTATTACAAAGCAAAAATGTTGGAATTGTTTAAACTATGCCGCTTGCCGCACGTGTTTACAAAGAATTTTGCGGGTTCGAAAAACACCACGACTTAATCCTATTGTTATTGCTAATTCTGGTCCCAAGTTGAAACAAATAAATGCGACTTTCGTTCGGCTATTGTAGAGATAATGATAAGCGTGGCTAACATTAGGGGTTTCTTTTTTCTACCTGCCGTCATTTACTATCTCTTTCGCTTTCCTTAGATGTGAAAGAGATAGCACATTAAAGAGTGAGGGTAAGTTGGTAGGAATAACAAACACAATCTAGCTAGACTTCAGTTTGATTCAGTTGCCTATTGGTAATAGATCTCGTCGGTACTTAAAGTGAATATCTGATATGTGTAATCATGGACGAACGAAGTGGTGAATAGGTTACTGTGTACACGGACAGTAGTGATAACTGTGAGGAACAAAATGCAATAGTGCCACCAAATATTGCAGTTTCCAATAGAACGAACTCTGAAAACAGTGCCGTGTTGCCCATGTTAGTTCCACCATCCAACTCCTGACTCCATCGTCAGACCAATGCCCTCAAGTGTAAGTACATATATTAGCGATATGTCAAACAAAAACAAATTCCGTTAATATGCAAAGGATACCTACACTTAGCCATTAAAGAGTTCCGCGGTTCAGTTTCTATTACCGTATCAAAGATACCAAAAATAAAATAAAAACCTGTTGTCATAAACTAATTCAAATCAAACCAAAGATTTAAAAAACGTGTGAAAATCATTATTTTTTTTGTAAGTACAAAATATAATCGATTGTAGTACAAAATTCATTTCATTCTTAATAACATTTTAGTTGAATAAAACGTTAGATTAATCCCCTTTCTCAAATAATTATTGCGATCATTATTCTTAATTTAAACTAAAAGTTCTGTGATTAATTCACTTTCATTTTATTTCACACACGTACGTGTACACGTACAAGATTTTACTCTTATTCAAATCGATATAAATGAGAATAACCTTCTATTTTTATTTTTATTCAAGTTAATTTTTGCACAACTCTGAATGAAGTATATCAGTAACCAGTTTTCGGTAGTATCTATCGTACCATTGCGGTTGGAGCGGCCCAAGAGACCCTATGTGAAACGATACTACTTAATTCATTATTTGTGTCATTTCTTCTCGACAAACATACATTTTGAAACAATAATAATAATATTTTTAAAGTACCGTATCTACATTAGGACAATTCACGACGTCCACACTGGACGATGTATGACAGACATTAACAAAATTGTTTTTTAAATACATCGGCACAGCTTGTTCGACCCGTAGATAAACAACATATTGGCTTAGGCTGGTTCTGTTTGTTGCCTAAATGTCTGTCTCAAAATGGTTTTCCTCCTACATTGTCAGTTTACTATGACGTATATTTATTATACAGTCTCTTTCCTAAATTGTATGCTTTGAAAAATTGCCTTCTTTCCACATTGTAAGATTCCTCTGATGTATGATGATTCTTAAAGTGTCTGTCTAAATTCTCGAGATATTTTTTGTATGTATATGTTCACTGAAAATAAATAAATTAGTTTGGGACTGGGTCAATTTGTGTTATTGTCACGGATATTATAAAAAGCTATAAAATAAATAAATATTGCAGAACATTTTTTACACAAATCGAACTGCTCCCATGGTAAGCCAAATAAGGCTTGTGTTATGAGTACTAGACGACAATATATTTAATAGATAAATTTACTTTATATATGTATAGAAAACATCCAAGACTCAGAAACAAATATTTATGCTCATCACACAAATATTTGCCGTTACCGGGATTTGAACCCAGGACCTTCAGCTTCTCAGGTAACGTTACTCCCGCCGAGCTAAACCTGTCGTTATTAGGTACATTATATATATATATATAGCTTACAATTTTGATGCCGTGGGTCCCTGTACGGATATCTTAGCGATTGGTATGTAGCACAGACTAGTGCTGAAAGTCTCAGTAGAAAAAAAACTCTTCCTGCATTGGGCGGTAGTATCGCACACCAGAGATTAAGACTTCATTGGGTATTTTCTATACATTACATACATACCGACTTCGCGACGATGATCACGTCTTATCACCATGGAACGAGCACCCGTCCCGGTCTGCCGAGTTGCGAGTGAGAGAGGGACGGATGCTTTATCCAGGACACATTACAATTGTACAATTTAGAAAGTAGGTACACCATGTACAATTTAGAAATACCTAGATTTGTTCCTCTGTTCGTGACCTGTTGAAATTGTATAATGTATACTATCATGAGTGTCGGTTATTAATGGTCTGGTCACTATTCCACAAGGTTCCGAATTATGCAATAAAAGTATTTGTGAATATTAACATCATGGTTTCTTTTCGTACCATTTAATTTGAATAGTCTTTGCCATGTAGCAACGTGGAATGCTAGGACAAAGATAAACCGCTCTAGAATATATATATAAATAATTCTCACCCTCGTTGTGTGGCTTGATGACAGCCGGTTTGAATTTGTTGGCCTTGTGTAGTCGGACGGGTGATATAGTTCGCCCCACGTAGCTTGGGCGATTTCTATGAAAAACTTTGAAGTTGGCTTGAATGTTACGCTTCATGCACTATATAAGTCGTATGTGTTGAAAACTTTAGCGTCATCTAGTGTGAAACTATATGCGGAGATGCTCTCTATAGGACTAGGAAAAACTAAAAAATTACTGTCGCAGCGCCACCGTCTATGCGGCGCGACGTTGGTGTTTCTCGCAGTTTCCAAATATACCGTTAGATAGCGTTTATATTAAACTTGCCAGTTCAACTTTCGCATAGACGGTGGCGCCTCCACCTTGAGTCGAACATCTTGCGAACTATTCTGGCTGCTTGCGTTAATGTCAAGAACTGCTACTAGGTGGCGGTTATTTAGAGCCATTTCTGAAGTACCTCCTATGTAGTTATTCTTGAAACTTTGCTTCTACCATACCATTACTATATTTGTTAATTTCTTCGTCGACTTTAGTGCGAGTACATTACGGAGAGATACGACTGTGTGCTGCATGGGAGTTATGGCATGAGTTCTGGCATGAGTTCTTCGCTTGCAGGCAGGCTGGCCACAGGTACGTCTTGCTTATCCATTACCATTCATTGTCTTTTGAAAAGTTGCAAAGGACATTCCTCGACGCAACAACTATCGAGCACAGTTTCGAGCTATCCTGTTCTGTATTAGCCGTGGCCTGCCCTTTAAGACTTTTCAAATTACACGCTTTGCGCATCTTTTGATTTTTATTCTATTTTAGTCCCTACTTTGAAAAACACGTGCTTATGTTATAGTGCTACGAACACGAATAGAGTGCATAGGTTTCAAATAAATATATGTTCTGTACGACATTATGGGATGGCACGGGTTTTCTGAAGTACTGACGACATTGTATTACAATGTTTTCCAAACTGGTTGGTCGCAAATGTTCCCGGGAGCTTGCTGTAACATAAAGAGGTTTTCCTCATATAGTATCCGATAATTAGTTGCCTTGTTAGAATCGTTCAAGTCATACATTATATTAAAGCTATGCTCGGCCCGCAATATCCGACTTCTCTACAGCAGTATATACCACGGACACTAAAAGATTGGAAAACAGTGCGTTATCCAAATTCTCGTCACTAACAATCGCGTGCGTCGAGGCTAGAATCTAGTATGTTTTTTGTCAATAAATTACTACGCCATACACCATACAAGTTTTGTTAAGGTCATACACCATAAAAGTAATACTTTCCTAGGGTAGTACTCAAAAGACAAAAAACAAAATAGATGGCAGTCCTTAGAACTATTCCAATATAATTGCATAAGTTATGTGTTTACTGCTTAAACAATACTGTCGGTGTTGCACTGTTCTTTAAATGTGATTATGAATACGCTCCGGCTTCCTTTATATGTTTCCTGACGCTACGCCTCTGGTTCGTAGGGAATGAAAACATGTATAAACGTGGCAATTATTTTTACTCGTGTCGATGTAATGTGTGCATGGTGTGCTTCTGCGAATTAACACAACTTGAGCTACACTATTGTCATGACGTGTAAGCCTGTCGGTGTCTAACAAGTAGAAACGGTCGTCTGAGCTGTGTACCCGCCCTGCCACACGCTGAGGCAGGGCTGGTCGATCTAATTCCGCTGGAACTTGCTATATATGTGGCACAGTTTTATATCCGCACACGAGTGATCGTGAAATTCATTGCAATAACATGCAAATTACGATGCTCGCATAGCCGTGTGTTTGTACGGTTCGAAGAGGAGGCATAGATTTTTTATTTAAGTGATCCGATCCACTTCGCTGAACAATAAAGGCATTGTACATAAACAATACTATCGCCTGTTTTTCTTCTCGTTCTCATAACTACCAAATACATGTGAAACTTGATTATTTGTGATAGCTATTATATAGTGCATCTGTAATCTACTGTCCAGTCTGTAAATAGAGGCGATAATGAATTTATCTTCCCAGGAGGTTATAATGCATTTCTAACATGTTTTTGGTAGCAAGGGATTCGCGGTTACGAGAAGAAATAAGACTGTTTTATTGCTTATGTATTATGTACAGCAAGGGAAATTGAAACACGTACCTTTTTCACTCTTGTCACAATGACAATAAGGACTAAAAAGGTACCTGTTTCAGTTTCCCTTACTGTACATGTACAATGCCTTCATTATTCAGGTGAGCGGATCGGCTCACTTGAAAAAATTAAATCTATAATTGAGTGACGCTGTCTAAGAGGGATATGCGTATATTATTACCGGGCCATTCTCAACACCGAATGTATGGAGAGTTACCAGCGCCTGTAACGCCATCTATTGATACGCTATCGACAAGCACGTATTTTCTTATATTATATCACTACTAGTTAAACTGACAGACTGCAATGATATGCCATACGTTGGTAGCCTTATTTTAATTCAACACATATCATAACTTATGTTGCGATGCCTATGCATGCTTGTGTTTTTCTAAAACTTGACTAGTTCTTCAATTTGTTTGTCGACTTCCACTGCACTTATACAGAGTCGCACGCCGTACGCTCAAGGGTAAATATAAGGATACATCCCCACAAATAGACAAATACCGACACGAACGGTGAAGTGAAGGTGTACCAGTTTGTAATGCTAGCGAGTGTACACCAGGCACCTTAGAATTTATTCCGTAAAAGATTTTTATACCGTAAGTAGGCCACAACCGCAATTTTACAAGTCTGACTCTACGGCATTTCCTAAAAGGAGACCACTGTTGAAAAAAATACCGAAACAAACAGTCCATCATTTTTTCTAAATAATTTTTAACTATTACAAGTTTAGACTCAATCCTTAGTACTCCACGAAAACATAACAAAATTAAAAAAGTATATAACTTTAAAATTGTCTTATAACTAATTGGTACACGTAGAGGAGATGTACTACTTACAATTCTCCAAAACAATGTTAGGTACAGTAGTACAGTAGTAAAATATCTGCTAAAATTTCTCCCAGAGTGACTTGAATTGCCCGGTGAGAAACGACAAATGTGCTCGCATAGTTAATTAAATAAGAATTCATTTTACCTATTAAAATAATGCTTACTTTACATTTGACAAGGCTAAACTACTGGCTTAAAGACATCTTCTTATATTTTTCCTTGAGTGTGTATGCTTTCTTTTTGTTGATACATGTCCGTCATCCGCCATCGCCTCGTCTTTCCCAGCCGGCTAGTTCTATTGTCTGAAAATAAAACACCTCGTCAATATTTTGCCAATACTTCGTCAACAAAAAACCCATAAGCCCACTAGTACATACAACAATATAAATTTTGCACACATCCACGCTTCTTGATGCTTCGTTGATACGTGTATTTTGCGGCTACTGTATCTCAGGCGGTGTGAGTTCATTTAAATACATAATTACTAACATAGTAAAGTAATAAATAAAATTAAATTGTACACAAAGTATGTCGTACATTTTAGAGTGAATATTTGCTAGTGTCAGTAGTACCTACCTACAATGCATACGACTATTCATATTACATTTAACTACATTTACAATATAAAGCTACACAACTTAACTGACAAGATAAAGCCTATAGTAAAAAATTGGTAACGATTACTACTTAATTAATAACCACCATTCGTTTCTCCGTATTCTCGTAGGTCAAGTTCCCTAGTGCTTTTTTGCAAGGCCTTCTTACATTCAACAAAGCTTAGATGTTGTATGTCACATTTCGCATTAAGTTTGTTATATAGGTAAGGTCCTAAAAACACAAAAAAAATCGATGTGACAGCATGTTTTCTTTCTGTGAGTTGGGTGCAAACAAGATCCTTCTTCCTCTTATTAGTCAATTCTGCGCTAAAAGATAGTTTTTTGTGCTGCTTTAGTACTGTGTTCAAGATAAATAATTGTCTAACAGTTAGTACTTTACAAGATTTGTATAACATGTAAGTGGGGACAGGAAGGTGCGAAAGATTGCGCCTTTCAGGAGCAGCCGCTGTGTTCTCTCTAAAGTTAGCAGTACAGTTTTAGCTGCTCCTCCCCATGACGTGATACGGTATGTTAATAGCGACTGATATAAACCAACGTATACTTACATTGTTAGTTCTGAGTCCGCAAAATGCGTAAATTATTAAATACGTGTAATTATGATACTCTTTCATTTAGGTCTCATATCGATGGCAAGGTTTCAATGAATTTATTACATAAAAAAACTGTTGAACAAATTGAGTTTTAATACATACGAGTACATACACCTATAGGTACTTTTCTTGTTCGCTCTTGCCGTTTCCGATCGTTTATCTGCTATGTAGATGCAGCAACCCGCCCCGGCGTCCAGTACTGTAACTTTAAGCTTAGGCCAAACATAAATACGTACCGATACTTTGCTGGCGCGATAAAGCAACTTCCTTTTAACTAGTCCCATGTCACTCTTCTCGTTTTGTATGTAGAACTCCGCATTGCTCCCATGAAGTTGGCCCGACCGCGCCCCGGCTGCCGCGCCGACGTTAGCTCCCTCCGCCTACAACACAAAATAGACTGATAACATTGTCTTGTGATTCTACTAAAAACTGTTTTCTAAGACGTGCCCTTGTATATCAGGATTCCATGTAGTTTAATACCTACATAGTCACGTTAGCCGTCCAGGCACAAACATTCAAAGTAATATTAGGTAGAAATATTAAAATTGATCCTATGTAGACTTCTCAAAAATATAGTCGAAATTCTTCAATTTTAAAAAGTGTATTTTGATGTTAGAGCTCGCAAAGTAACTGTTAGGAAACACGAGATGGACTTACCTATACTTGTTGGCACCGCCTCACCGTCTCCCGGGGGTCCCTAGTAGCCACGTTCCTTGACCTGTAAATAGAACGTAGGTATACTGAAAGCGAGTTACGTAGGTTTGTGTGAATTATTAATTATAGTGCTATACTTACTACTGAAAGTCCACGAATCATAAAGTCTATATTTAGACTTCTAAAAGTAAAAAATATTATTGCCTTTGTATGAGGAACCCACTGCCTAAATCTAAACTACATCTTAACAGCCTGGCCTGGAGCGAATACTTACTTCGTGTAACGTACTTAAATGCTACCAATTTTGTAGCAATCACAATAAATGTAGAAATGTACACATAGTAGTAATGTGACCCGTTATTAATTCCAACACAAAATTAAACGAAATGGGCACCTTTCCCTATATACCTAGTCCAATATAAAATGAATAAAATACATCATACCTACATAATCACACGAACGACGTCATTTCAAATCCACCGTATACTTAATAAAACGTTTTAATCTACACTACATCCGAATTTAAAAGTCATGATATTAAATGTCCGTGTCAACACTATAACGTATGTCAATAATTTAAAAGACCGTATAGACAAAGCTACGCTATCAACCTGCAATTTTACTTCCTTTTTTATATTACTGAACTTTTGTAAATGTACAAAGTAGGTTTTATTTTTTATTCCTTTACCCAAAACACTTACGCAAACAGGTTCACAACCGGTTTCTTATCTATCAACAAAGACAACAATAGCCGGCAGCTATCTTAACCGGTTTCTTATCGCTGGCTAAACAAAGAAAACAATGCAGGTAGCTATCCTAACCGGTTTGATATCTATCGCTGAACAAAGAAAACAATAGCAGGTAAATCCCAACCGGTTCCTAATCGCTGAATCATAAATAATGGTAATTTTTATCACATCCAAACAATAGCAGGTGCCCTAATCGGCTCTTGTCTTTAAGATAACTACTCAAGTGTTTTAATGCTTTTAACGATGAAGATTTATTGTAAAATGTAAAAGCAATTTCAAACACTTACCGCTTGCGGCATTAGGATTTTCTTCAATCTTTACTATCACAGGGTTTTTAAAATATAAACGAATAATAAACGAACATTCAAACATATTTTGGTAATTATCTTATTAAAAAACAACACTTAAGAAGAATGCACAACTGCCAACATCACTGTTAGGTTTGAGTTCCGTCTCTCACCGGGCCGTGACGCACACTGTGAGTGCGGCTGGAATCTACGCCTGCGCAGCATCCGCGCGCCGGTGCGGCATCTCTTTTCCTCTGCGCAAGAGTGAGCGAGTGCGCACCATCTGCGTGCGCATGCGCGAAAAATTAGCGGATTTGGTATAAATAGAGGTGCCCTGAAAACCCCTTTATTAATCTCGGAGTCGGAGTCGGGAGTCGGGCAGTCGGGCGGAGTCGTAATGGAGGAGGACGGAGGGAGCATTTCGTTTCGAGACACCACCGTGACCTGACCTGATCTGATCGTGATCATCGTCATCGTGATCGTCAGACTCGTGGCTGTCGTCGTCCGGGGGCTTATATTAAAATCGTCGTGCATCGTTTCTTGGGAACTGATGTGAATCGAATAGTTAGGTAGGTAGGTGTACAAGTGCGTGTCGTTAAGAATGTAGGTGGTGGACGCGGTGTATATAGGATAATGGTAATGGTGTACTTTCGTAGTAATGTATATATATATATATACCTAACCCAACCAACCATCTGGCATGTAGGTAACCCGCTACCTAATCACTTACTTATTTATTCATTACTTACCACATCATAAGAACTTTCCTCATAAACTGTCGCAAGTCATATCATCATCGTTCATACTTAGTTGATAGATAGATGGATAAACTATACATGTATATATTAAGCATCTATAAAATTTCTGTGTGAGAGGGCTATAGGGAGATTTATATTTTTAAATATAATATGTTGTACTTAGGTAATGGTGTGGCAATTATTGTTGATCGATTGACAGTCAGTGCGTAAAGAAACCATACACGTAAATTGTATCATCGAAACGTATGCGGCCCTGAAAAGGGCCTTTTGTTTGATTGCGTCCGTGTCCGACACGACCCTAGAGTCTAGCCCATTGATAGTCCGCCGCCACCATCATCCATCCATCCATCTATCCCAGTACAGTACAGTATACAGTATACTGGTGATGGTGATGGTGATGGTGCTGGCGACAGCTAGCGAGCGTAGACGTCCGGGCGTGAGAACACGACGCGCACACAGCGGGGGTTATCGCCGCCGAATAGACACATCTCGCTTAACCTCCGAAACCGTACAGGGTACGGCCCTGGCGTTTCAGAGCGTAGACGACGTCCATGGCGGTGACGGTCTTCCTCTTGGCGTGCTCGGTGTAGGTGACCGCGTCACGGATCACGTTCTCGAGGAACACCTTCAGCACGCCGCGGGTCTCTTCGTATATCAGACCGGAGATACGCTTCACGCCGCCTCTGCGCGCCAGACGACGGATCGCAGGCTTGGTGAATACCCTGGATGTTATCACGAAGAACTTTCCTGTGACGCTTGGCTCCTCCTTTCCCCAGACCTTTTCCTCCCTTACCCCGACCGGTCATTGTAAAACTCGGGTGTATTAGTTTCCGAACGAACGAACAATAGAAACGACACGGCAGGCAGCGCGCGTCGCTCACGAACTTGTAAACTGTACTGGTCGAAATCGTCGTCGTGTGGGGTTTTTATAGGCACGGTACGATAACAACCGCGCGCGAGGACGCGGGGGACGCGCGGGGTGTTTTTAGAATACTCACTCGGTGCGCACGCATTGATTCACTAGAAAAGTTGTCGGTTTCTCTATTTAAATTTTGCAAATAATTGATGATATAACTATATACGAAATCAAAAAAAAAAAAAAAAAAAAAAAAAAAAAAACCCCCATTTCGTTAATTTAATGAATAATAAATAATTATCATCCACGCTTTCTTCTCATAAACCTATGATACTCGCTTACTCACCCGCCCCGCAAAACAACACCGCCGCATTCTCATCTCTGCTTGCAGCACCTAAGTAGGTAGGCGGGCTACGTGTAGACTTATTGATAATAAGCAATTATAATTTGCTAAGCGTTCGAAACTAGATATGTATATGGAAGGAGAACCGTTAATTGACTAACAGTATGTAACAACTAATATCATTATTCTTGGGTGAATTTGCAGTAAGTACCTAAATATTTATGCATATGTTTCGCATGGTAGTACATTTACTGATTACCGACTGACCGACTGACTTATTGACTGATCGATTAACGTGTTGTTTTAAGAAACAGCCTTCACAAAGTTTCGAATCATATGTGGCCCTGAAAAGGGCCTTTTGGCATGATAGAAAGGAGCACATTCGCACGTCAGACACAAACACGACGGGGTCCACCGGACGGACGGACGGACGGACGGACCCGCAGTCTATCGCGCCGTCGTCGACGCCGCTCCTAGCTATGCATGATGGACGGCGGAGCGACTTATGCGCGCTCACCGCGAATCCTGCGAGCGAGCTGAATATCCTTGGGCATGATGGTCACGCGCTTGGCGTGGATGGCGCACAGGTTGGTGTCCTCGAAGAGACCCACCAGGTAGGCCTCGCTGGCCTCCTGGAGCGCCATGACGGCGGAGCTCTGGAAACGCAAGTCGGTCTTGAAGTCCTGGGCGATCTCACGAACCAAGCGCTGGAAGGGCAACTTGCGGATCAAGAGCTCGGTGCTCTTCTGGTAGCGACGGATCTCACGAAGAGCGACGGTTCCGGGCCTGTAACGATGGGGCTTCTTGACACCTCCGGTGGCAGGAGCGCTCTTGCGTGCCGCCTTGGTGGCGAGCTGCTTGCGGGGAGCCTTCCCACCGGTGGATTTACGAGCGGTCTGCTTGGTACGGGCCATAGCGCAGCGTAGTAGTTTTCAGTAACGTCGATCGGTCACGAGTCACGAGCGAGAATAGCCTGTCGGCTCGTTTACCCGCCCCTTTTATGCGTTCGTATCTGCCCCCCCCCCCCCCCCCCCCCCCCGCGCCGCGCACATCGCTCCCCGCACATCGCGCCCCGCACCGTAAGTTCCGCGCGGCCGATAATAGATCGTAAACAATCACAAACCTAACTTATTTAAACCTAACCTATTCAAACCTAACTTATTTAAACCTAACCTATTCAAACCTAACTTATTTAAACCTAACCTATTCAAACCTAACTTGTTCAAACCTAACTTATTCAAACCTAACCTTCTCAAACTTAACTTATTCAAACCTAACTTAATGAACTCATTGAAATATAAGACGAATAAGCATCTCCTGGGTAAGTGTGCTATGCCAGTGAGGTTAGGTTTGGTGAAGTTAGGTTAGGTTGAGTTAGGTTAGGTTTGGTGGAGTTAGGTTTGGTGGAGTTAGGTTTGTTTAGGTTAGGTTTGGTGGAGTTAGGTTAGGTTGAGTTAGGTTTGGTGGAGTTAGGTTTGTTTAGGTTAGGTTTGGTGGAGTTAGGTTACGTTGAGTTAGGTTTGTTTAGGTTAGGTTTGGTGGAGTTAGGTTAGGTTGAGTTAGGTTTGTTTAGGTTAGGTTTGGTGGAGTTAGGTTAGGTTGAGTTAGGTCTGGTGGAGTTAGGTTTGTTTAGGTTAGGTTTGGTGGAGTTAGGTTACGTTGAGTTAGGTTTGTTTAGGTTAGGTTTGGTGGAGTTAGGTTAGGTTTGGTGGAGTTAGGTTACGTTGAGTTAGGTTTGTTTAGGTTAGGTTTGGTGGAGGTAGGTTAGGTTGAGTTAGGTTTGGTGGAGTTAGGTTAGGTCGAGTTAGGTTACGTTGAGTTAGGTTTGTTTAGGTTAGGTTTGGTGGAGTTAGGTTAGGTTAAGTTAGGTTTGGTGGAGTTAGGTTTGTTTAGGTTAGGTTTGATGGAGTTAGGTTACGTTGAGTTAGGTTTGTTTAGGTTAGGTTTGGTGGACTTAGGTTAGGTTGAGTTAGGTTAGGTTTGGTGGAGTTAGGTTAGATTGTTGTTCATATATAGAGGCACTGCGATTGACGTCGTGTGCACGACTAGAAACGAATTATATATAATTTCCGAACAGATTTGTGGCCCTGAAAAGGGCCTTTTTGCTTGCACACTCACTCCAGCAATCGATTCGGCAACAGACGCCGCAACCGGTGCGTGCCGCGGCGGCCAGCCGGCGATGCACCGCACCGGGATGGAGGCGCCGTGCCGGACACGACGCTTACTTGGAGCTGGTGTACTTGGTGACGGCCTTGGTACCTTCGCTGACGGCGTGCTTGGCAAGCTCACCGGGCAGCAACAGCCTCACCGAGGTCTGCACCTCCCTGCTGGTGATGGTGGACCTCTTATTGTAGTGGGCGAGGCGGGAAGCTTCGGCGGCGATGCGCTCGAAGATGTCGTTCACGAACGAGTTCATGATGGACATCGCCTTGCTGGAGATACCGGTGTCGGGGTGGACCTGCTTGAGCACTTTGTAGATGTAGATGGCGTAGCTCTCCTTCCTCTTGTGCTTCTTCTTCTTCTTGTCGGACTTGGAGATGTTCTTCTGGGCCTTGCCGGATTTTTTGGCGGCCTTACCGCTAGTCTTCGGTGGCATCGTAGGTTAGGTTGATCGAGAGTTAACACAAACAAACGAAATAATGTCGGACGCGTCGCACTTGTGAACAGTGCGAGAGTCGAACGAGTTATGTCAAAAAAATAATACGCCGCGCCTTTTTGTCGATTCGGCGGCTCGGTAAAACGAGTGACTATCGCCAACCGCGCACTCGACCCTCCCGACCAATAGCGTTCGAGGATAGGCAGGCCGACGCGCTTCCGTACGTCGCGGAGGGGATGGATAGATTATAGTGGGGGCAATATTTTGGTTTATTCTATGCATTTGATTGATTAAACTAATATATTTCTTTATATTTATTGTTTACAAACTCGCTCATATCGCATGTATTTCATCAACACCTAGTATATGTACAAAACCAAAATGGAATCGTCCCATTCTGGAGGGGTGTATTGTTACAATTGAATTTATTAAAATATATTGTATATTATCCAGTGAAATAGTTTATTATACGAGTTCCCTATTAAAAATTTCAGGCTTTAAAAATGCGGACGAAGAGCGACGAACATTCGCTAAGATCCGACTACGAGCATCCACGAATCATCACGGCATACAAACCGGCTAATGTAAGTTAGTTTACGTATGTTATGTTATGTTATGTTATGTTACGGTCTCTCTATCCACTCTACAAACGGCCTGATGTCAGCTATGCAGTATATCTCGTATATATATCGCACGTACGTAAATGTAATGTATTGGTTGATTGATTGATTGATTGATTGATTGATTGACATCCAAGTATTTAACCATGAAACTAACAAATATATCAGAATCGTATTGTGGCCCTGAAAAGGGCCTTTTATTCACAACGGCTGTCGCAGCAGAGCAGAGCACGGTGGGTGCACACGCGTCCCGTGTCCGACTGGGCGACCACACACACAGACACTTTTCAGTGCAGTGGTGGTCGACAGGTAACACTTAGAACACTGATACACCGCACCGGTCAGCTAGCTGCGCGTGACACGCCGCGCGAGATGTTCAGAAGCTTCAGTTGGTTGACACTTAAGCTTTCTTCTCGGTCTTCTTGGGCAAGAGCACCGCCTGGATGTTAGGCAGCACACCACCCTGGGCGATGGTCACGCCGGAGAGGAGCTTGTTCAACTCTTCGTCGTTTCTGATGGCCAGTTGAAGATGTCTCGGGATGATCCTGGTCTTCTTGTTGTCGCGGGCGGCGTTGCCGGCCAACTCGAGCACCTCGGCGGCCAGGTACTCCATCACGGCGGCGAGGTACACCGGCGCACCGGCACCGACGCGCTCGGCGTAGTTGCCCTTGCGGAGCAGCCTGTGGATACGGCCCACTGGGAACTGGAGTCCGGCACGGTTGGAACGGGACTTTGCCTTCCCCTTGACCTTGCCTCCCTTACCGCGTCCAGACATGACGATAGATTATAACTTTATTTAACACAATACACACAACGACTCGCTCGCACAGCGATCTGTTTGGTTTTAAAAAAATCTGGCGTCGATCGCTCGGTTATACTCGTCGCGCGGTCTCGCGTATAGTGGGGATAACGAATAGAGAGAGCTCGCTTCGGCTCTAAGCTCCGCCCGTCGAGCGAACGAAACACAACAGCGCACAAACTCGTGTCTTATCGTAGCGCGATGAGCGAAAAAAATAAATAAAAAATACAATACAATAAATATTGATAATAAAATTATATAGAGGTTTTGATTGATTGATGATGCTGAACATCGGCTAGCAATTTTGCGTAACAACGCCATTAGTTTCAATATATGAGGCGCCACCGTCGTACGGGACGTGTGATACACATAAATATATATTAAAACAAACAACTATAATAAATCAATATAATACAACTGTTGAATTGAACATCATTAAATAAATTGGTAAATAATACTCTTGGACTTGAAATTCGTCACAGTAATAATTGCGTTCGCGTTGTATTAAAATTGTCCTAGTGGGTCGTTACAAATTTACTTAACTTTTATTTGTTCCTTTTCTGTGTATAAATTAATAATAATAATGATATATATTATTGGTGTTACATTTCACCCTTTGATGTCTTTATTATCATTATTATTATTATTATTATTTATGGTGTGTATAAATGTGTCCGTTGGTTGCGCTCGTTCGTGTATTAACTACCATTTAAGTAATTTGATTTGCCTACCACCAACTATGCCTCTATATATTATTGTCTTGTAGTAATTAATTGATTTATTGTCATTATCGATTGACTCGTCCGTGATCACAGGAAACGGCTTCCCGTATGGTTGGTTATCATGAATCATTTGTTAGCCCTGAAAAGGGCTTTTTGATGTGCTGAAACGCGCACAGGCGTATAATGGTGGTATCGCCGCCGCCGCCGCCGTCGCCGAACCGCGCCGCGCCGCGTCTCCGTGCCGTAGCGGTCGCGATTGGTGTGGTGGTGGGTAGGGCGCAAGAGTAGCGTCATCATCATCGTACACAACATACATAAGTATGTTGTTGTACTTGAAACAACACCGACCCGAAACCCGAAACCGACACACGTCACACACAAACACGTACACACTACGGACGGAGGTAGGAACGGCACGCAGGCAGGCGGGCGGGCAGGCAACGAATGACGATCGATTTTCGATCGACCGAAGGGCACCACCCACCGAAGGGACCTCCTCACTTCTTCGAGGCGGCCTTCTTAGCTGCCGGTTTGGCCTTGGGAGCCGCGGCGGCCTTTTTCGGCTTGGGAGCTTTAGGCTTCTTGGTTGGAGGCTTCGCACTCTTCTTGGCCTTGGGAGCGGCGGCGCTCTTGCCCTTGGCCGGGGTGGAGGGTTTCTTGGGGGCGGGCTTCTTCTTGGCGGCGGCCGCCTTCTTGTCCTTGGCGGCGGCACCGGATTTCGGCTTGGAGGGCGAGGACGCCGCCGCGGCGGATTTCTTCGCCTTGGCGGATTTAGCCGCGGCGGGTTTCTTTGCGGCCGGCTTCTTTGCGGCGGCCGGCTTCTTCGCGGCGCCGGATGACGATTTAGATTCCAACTTGAACGAACCCGATGCGCCCTTGCCCTTGGTCTGTATCAGGGCGCCGGATTCCACGGCGCTCTTCAGGTACTTCCTGATGAACGGCGCGAGCTTCTCCGCGTCGACCTTGTACTGGGCCGCGATGTATTTCTTGATGGCCTGAAGCGAGGAACCGCTGCGCTCCTTCAACTCCTTAATGGCACTGTTTACCATTTCAGAAGTCTTCGGGTGGGTCGGCTTCGCCTTCGGCTTCTTCGCACCGGCGGCGGCGGCGGACGCCTTCGGCTTCTTCGCGGGCGTCGCTGGGGCGGGAGCGTCGGCAGCAACGGCGGTGTCGGCCATTATTGAAGAGGTTAGAATATATTATAATATTCACAAGTCACTGTATAGTGTTCAGTTCACGAGAGATTGAGCGAGCGATCGAGCTAGCGAGCGAGCGGCGAACGGGAGGTCGGTTCGACGTAGCGTACACAGTGAGACTGAGTTGGGGGCCAGAGGGAGCCACCTTTTTATATAGACTGCGGCTTAACCGTAAGGCAAACACTGATGTCGCTAGACGTTTTCTCGTAATAACACTTCCAACTTTTCACTTACTCGTTTATGATTAAAGTTATTTATTTCGTAATTATATTAATGCGTGATAAATAGAAAAATGCACGCGTGATCTTTATGAATTTGTTCATCCGAAATAATGGTCGTATGGACGTTCAGTCGGCCGGTTAGCTAGGGATCGACGTTTATTTTCGGTATTATAGACCGCTCGCACCTCGGGTCAGTTTAAAAAGTGATTTTTCTTATTAAAACGCACATAAAACGTTATTATTTGTCTTCTCGTTAAAAGCGAAAACCCCGTAGGTGAATATAACACGATAACGTTACTTGTAGGTCTCTGTTGTGGCATTATTTTGGCGCGTCAAGTCCACTGTCGTAAAACAGCCGAACGGCGACGTAGTCTGCCTACGTGCAATGCTCGCTGGCTGGCGACCGATGGTAGCGGGAGACCGATACGATTAATTGGTAGGATTTCTATTAACGTTTTTATTAACACGTTATTTTTAAATCCTCGTGAAATAAAATAAAAATAAAAGTGAACAATGTAATTTTATATACTTTATGCAGACAGCCGTCGCGCGCGAACCGAACGCGAACTCGATGGGTATGGGATTAGAGAGAGAGACTGTCTGTGATAGATTCTGTATAGCGAGCGAGCGAGTGAATGTTTTTATTATTGTATTAGATAGTATTAGAATTAATGTATGTATGTATGTATGTATGGTTATACCTATCTAAAGAACAATATATATATATGGGTTGGGTAGGTAATAAAAAGGTAGTCGGGCAGTCGGGCGGAGTCGTAATGGAGGAGGACGGAGGGAGCATTTCGTTTCGAGACACCACCGTGACCTGACCTGATCTGATCGTGATCATCGTCATCGTGATCGTCAGACTCGTGGCTGTCGTCGTCCGGGGGCTTATATTAAAATCGTCGTGCATCGTTTCTTGGGAACTGATGTGAATCGAATAGTTAGGTAGGTAGGTGTACAAGTGCGTGTCGTTAAGAATGTAGGTGGTGGACGCGGTGTATATAGGATAATGGTAATGGTGTACTTTCGTAGTAATGTATATATATATATACCTAACCCAACCAACCATCTGGCATGTAGGTAACCCGCTACCTAATCACTTACTTATTTATTCATTACTTACCACATCATAAGAACTTTCCTCATAAACTGTCGCAAGTCATATCATCATCGTTCATACTTAGTTGATAGATAGATGGATAAACTATACATGTATATATTAAGCATCTATAAAATTTCTGTGTGAGAGGGCTATAGGGAGATTTATATTTTTAAATATAATATGTTGTACTTAGGTAATGGTGTGGCAATTATTGTTGATCGATTGACAGTCAGTGCGTAAAGAAACCATACACGTAAATTGTATCATCGAAACGTATGCGGCCCTGAAAAGGGCCTTTTGTTTGATTGCGTCCGTGTCCGACACGACCCTAGAGTCTAGCCCATTGATAGTCCGCCGCCACCATCATCCATCCATCCATCTATCCCAGTACAGTACAGTATACAGTATACTGGTGATGGTGATGGTGATGGTGCTGGCGACAGCTAGCGAGCGTAGACGTCCGGGCGTGAGAACACGACGCGCACACAGCGGGGGTTATCGCCGCCGAATAGACACATCTCGCTTAACCTCCGAAACCGTACAGGGTACGGCCCTGGCGTTTCAGAGCGTAGACGACGTCCATGGCGGTGACGGTCTTCCTCTTGGCGTGCTCGGTGTAGGTGACCGCGTCACGGATCACGTTCTCGAGGAACACCTTCAGCACGCCGCGGGTCTCTTCGTATATCAGACCGGAGATACGCTTCACGCCGCCTCTGCGCGCCAGACGACGGATCGCAGGCTTGGTGATACCCTGGATGTTATCACGAAGAACTTTCCTGTGACGCTTGGCTCCTCCTTTCCCCAGACCTTTTCCTCCCTTACCCCGACCGGTCATTGTAAAACTCGGGTGTATTAGTTTCCGAACGAACGAACAATAGAAACGACACGGCAGGCAGCGCGCGTCGCTCACGAACTTGTAAACTGTACTGGTCGAAATCGTCGTCGTGTGGGGTTTTTATAGGCACGGTACGATAACAACCGCGCGCGAGGACGCGGGGGACGCGCGGGGTGTTTTTAGAATACTCACTCGGTGCGCACGCATTGATTCACTAGAAAAGTTGTCGGTTTCTCTATTTAAATTTTGCAAATAATTGATGATATAACTATATACGAAATCAATAAAAAAAAAAAAAAAAAAAAAAAAAAACCCCCATTTCGTTAATTTAATGAATAATAAATAATTATCATCCACGCTTTCTTCTCATAAACCTATGATACTCGCTTACTCACCCGCCCCGCAAAACAACACCGCCGCATTCTCATCTCTGCTTGCAGCACCTAAGTAGGTAGGCGGGCTACGTGTAGACTTATTGATAATAAGCAATTATAATTTGCTAAGCGTTCGAAACTAGATATGTATATGGAAGGAGAACCGTTAATTGACTAACAGTATGTAACAACTAATATCATTATTCTTGGGTGAATTTGCAGTAAGTACCTAAATATTTATGCATATGTTTCGCATGGTAGTACATTTACTGATTACCGACTGACCGACTGACTTATTGACTGATCGATTAACGTGTTGTTTTAAGAAACAGCCTTCACAAAGTTTCGAATCATATGTGGCCCTGAAAAGGGCCTTTTGGCATGATAGAAAGGAGCACATTCGCACGTCAGACACAAACACGACGGGGTCCACCGGACGGACGGACGGACGGACGGACCCGCAGTCTATCGCGCCGTCGTCGACGCCGCTCCTAGCTATGCATGATGGACGGCGGAGCGACTTATGCGCGCTCACCGCGAATCCTGCGAGCGAGCTGAATATCCTTGGGCATGATGGTCACGCGCTTGGCGTGGATGGCGCACAGGTTGGTGTCCTCGAAGAGACCCACCAGGTAGGCCTCGCTGGCCTCCTGGAGCGCCATGACGGCGGAGCTCTGGAAACGCAAGTCGGTCTTGAAGTCCTGGGCGATCTCACGAACCAAGCGCTGGAAGGGCAACTTGCGGATCAAGAGCTCGGTGCTCTTCTGGTAGCGACGGATCTCACGAAGAGCGACGGTTCCGGGCCTGTAACGATGGGGCTTCTTGACACCTCCGGTGGCAGGAGCGCTCTTGCGTGCCGCCTTGGTGGCGAGCTGCTTGCGGGGAGCCTTCCCACCGGTGGATTTACGAGCGGTCTGCTTGGTACGGGCCATAGCGCAGCGTAGTAGTTTTCAGTAACGTCGATCGGTCACGAGTCACGAGCGAGAATAGCCTGTCGGCTCGTTTACCCGCCCCTTTTATGCGTTCGTATCTGCCCCCCCCCCCCCCCCCCCCCCCCGCGCCGCGCACATCGCTCCCCGCACATCGCGCCCCGCACCGTAAGTTCCGCGCGGCCGATAATAGATCGTAAACAATCACAAACCTAACTTATTTAAACCTAACCTATTCAAACCTAACTTATTTAAACCTAACCTATTCAAACCTAACTTATTTAAACCTAACCTATTCAAACCTAACTTGTTCAAACCTAACTTATTCAAACCTAACCTTCTCAAACTTAACTTATTCAAACCTAACTTAATGAACTCATTGAAATATAAGACGAATAAGCATCTCCTGGGTAAGTGTGCTATGCCAGTGAGGTTAGGTTTGGTGAAGTTAGGTTAGGTTGAGTTAGGTTAGGTTTGGTGGAGTTAGGTTTGGTGGAGTTAGGTTTGTTTAGGTTAGGTTTGGTGGAGTTAGGTTAGGTTGAGTTAGGTTTGGTGGAGTTAGGTTTGTTTAGGTTAGGTTTGGTGGAGTTAGGTTACGTTGAGTTAGGTTTGTTTAGGTTAGGTTTGGTGGAGTTAGGTTAGGTTGAGTTAGGTTTGTTTAGGTTAGGTTTGGTGGAGTTAGGTTAGGTTGAGTTAGGTCTGGTGGAGTTAGGTTTGTTTAGGTTAGGTTTGGTGGAGTTAGGTTACGTTGAGTTAGGTTTGTTTAGGTTAGGTTTGGTGGAGTTAGGTTAGGTTTGGTGGAGTTAGGTTACGTTGAGTTAGGTTTGTTTAGGTTAGGTTTGGTGGAGGTAGGTTAGGTTGAGTTAGGTTTGGTGGAGTTAGGTTAGGTCGAGTTAGGTTACGTTGAGTTAGGTTTGTTTAGGTTAGGTTTGGTGGAGTTAGGTTAGGTTAAGTTAGGTTTGGTGGAGTTAGGTTTGTTTAGGTTAGGTTTGATGGAGTTAGGTTACGTTGAGTTAGGTTTGTTTAGGTTAGGTTTGGTGGACTTAGGTTAGGTTGAGTTAGGTTAGGTTTGGTGGAGTTAGGTTAGATTGTTGTTCATATATAGAGGCACTGCGATTGACGTCGTGTGCACGACTAGAAACGAATTATATATAATTTCCGAACAGATTTGTGGCCCTGAAAAGGGCCTTTTTGCTTGCACACTCACTCCAGCAATCGATTCGGCAACAGACGCCGCAACCGGTGCGTGCCGCGGCGGCCAGCCGGCGATGCACCGCACCGGGATGGAGGCGCCGTGCCGGACACGACGCTTACTTGGAGCTGGTGTACTTGGTGACGGCCTTGGTACCTTCGCTGACGGCGTGCTTGGCAAGCTCACCGGGCAGCAACAGCCTCACCGAGGTCTGCACCTCCCTGCTGGTGATGGTGGACCTCTTATTGTAGTGGGCGAGGCGGGAAGCTTCGGCGGCGATGCGCTCGAAGATGTCGTTCACGAACGAGTTCATGATGGACATCGCCTTGCTGGAGATACCGGTGTCGGGGTGGACCTGCTTGAGCACTTTGTAGATGTAGATGGCGTAGCTCTCCTTCCTCTTGTGCTTCTTCTTCTTCTTGTCGGACTTGGAGATGTTCTTCTGGGCCTTGCCGGATTTTTTGGCGGCCTTACCGCTAGTCTTCGGTGGCATCGTAGGTTAGGTTGATCGAGAGTTAACACAAACAAACGAAATAATGTCGGACGCGTCGCACTTGTGAACAGTGCGAGAGTCGAACGAGTTATGTCAAAAAAATAATACGCCGCGCCTTTTTGTCGATTCGGCGGCTCGGTAAAACGAGTGACTATCGCCAACCGCGCACTCGACCCTCCCGACCAATAGCGTTCGAGGATAGGCAGGCCGACGCGCTTCCGTACGTCGCGGAGGGGATGGATAGATTATAGTGGGGGCAATATTTTGGTTTATTCTATGCATTTGATTGATTAAACTAATATATTTCTTTATATTTATTGTTTACAAACTCGCTCATATCGCATGTATTTCATCAACACCTAGTATATGTACAAAACCAAAATGGAATCGTCCCATTCTGGAGGGGTGTATTGTTACAATTGAATTTATTAAAATATATTGTATATTATCCAGTGAAATAGTTTATTATACGAGTTCCCTATTAAAAATTTCAGGCTTTAAAAATGCGGACGAAGAGCGACGAACATTCGCTAAGATCCGACTACGAGCATCCACGAATCATCACGGCATACAAACCGGCTAATGTAAGTTAGTTTACGTATGTTATGTTATGTTATGTTATGTTACGGTCTCTCTATCCACTCTACAAACGGCCTGATGTCAGCTATGCAGTATATCTCGTATATATATCGCACGTACGTAAATGTAATGTATTGGTTGATTGATTGATTGATTGATTGATTGATTGACATCCAAGTATTTAACCATGAAACTAACAAATATATCAGAATCGTATTGTGGCCCTGAAAAGGGCCTTTTATTCACAACGGCTGTCGCAGCAGAGCAGAGCACGGTGGGTGCACACGCGTCCCGTGTCCGACTGGGCGACCACACACACAGACACTTTTCAGTGCAGTGGTGGTCGACAGGTAACACTTAGAACACTGATACACCGCACCGGTCAGCTAGCTGCGCGTGACACGCCGCGCGAGATGTTCAGAAGCTTCAGTTGGTTGACACTTAAGCTTTCTTCTCGGTCTTCTTGGGCAAGAGCACCGCCTGGATGTTAGGCAGCACACCACCCTGGGCGATGGTCACGCCGGAGAGGAGCTTGTTCAACTCTTCGTCGTTTCTGATGGCCAGTTGAAGATGTCTCGGGATGATCCTGGTCTTCTTGTTGTCGCGGGCGGCGTTGCCGGCCAACTCGAGCACCTCGGCGGCCAGGTACTCCATCACGGCGGCGAGGTACACCGGCGCACCGGCACCGACGCGCTCGGCGTAGTTGCCCTTGCGGAGCAGCCTGTGGATACGGCCCACTGGGAACTGGAGTCCGGCACGGTTGGAACGGGACTTTGCCTTCCCCTTGACCTTGCCTCCCTTACCGCGTCCAGACATGACGATAGATTATAACTTTATTTAACACAATACACACAACGACTCGCTCGCACAGCGATCTGTTTGGTTTTAAAAAAATCTGGCGTCGATCGCTCGGTTATACTCGTCGCGCGGTCTCGCGTATAGTGGGGATAACGAATAGAGAGAGCTCGCTTCGGCTCTAAGCTCCGCCCGTCGAGCGAACGAAACACAACAGCGCACAAACTCGTGTCTTATCGTAGCGCGATGAGCGAAAAAAATAAATAAAAAATACAATACAATAAATATTGATAATAAAATTATATAGAGGTTTTGATTGATTGATGATGCTGAACATCGGCTAGCAATTTTGCGTAACAACGCCATTAGTTTCAATATATGAGGCGCCACCGTCGTACGGGACGTGTGATACACATAAATATATATTAAAACAAACAACTATAATAAATCAATATAATACAACTGTTGAATTGAACATCATTAAATAAATTGGTAAATAATACTCTTGGACTTGAAATTCGTCACAGTAATAATTGCGTTCGCGTTGTATTAAAATTGTCCTAGTGGGTCGTTACAAATTTACTTAACTTTTATTTGTTCCTTTTCTGTGTATAAATTAATAATAATAATGATATATATTATTGGTGTTACATTTCACCCTTTGATGTCTTTATTATCATTATTATTATTATTATTATTTATGGTGTGTATAAATGTGTCCGTTGGTTGCGCTCGTTCGTGTATTAACTACCATTTAAGTAATTTGATTTGCCTACCACCAACTATGCCTCTATATATTATTGTCTTGTAGTAATTAATTGATTTATTGTCATTATCGATTGACTCGTCCGTGATCACAGGAAACGGCTTCCCGTATGGTTGGTTATCATGAATCATTTGTTAGCCCTGAAAAGGGCTTTTTGATGTGCTGAAACGCGCACAGGCGTATAATGGTGGTATCGCCGCCGCCGCCGCCGTCGCCGAACCGCGCCGCGCCGCGTCTCCGTGCCGTAGCGGTCGCGATTGGTGTGGTGGTGGGTAGGGCGCAAGAGTAGCGTCATCATCATCGTACACAACATACATAAGTATGTTGTTGTACTTGAAACAACACCGACCCGAAACCCGAAACCGACACACGTCACACACAAACACGTACACACTACGGACGGAGGTAGGAACGGCACGCAGGCAGGCGGGCGGGCAGGCAACGAATGACGATCGATTTTCGATCGACCGAAGGGCACCACCCACCGAAGGGACCTCCTCACTTCTTCGAGGCGGCCTTCTTAGCTGCCGGTTTGGCCTTGGGAGCCGCGGCGGCCTTTTTCGGCTTGGGAGCTTTAGGCTTCTTGGTTGGAGGCTTCGCACTCTTCTTGGCCTTGGGAGCGGCGGCGCTCTTGCCCTTGGCCGGGGTGGAGGGTTTCTTGGGGGCGGGCTTCTTCTTGGCGGCGGCCGCCTTCTTGTCCTTGGCGGCGGCACCGGATTTCGGCTTGGAGGGCGAGGACGCCGCCGCGGCGGATTTCTTCGCCTTGGCGGATTTAGCCGCGGCGGGTTTCTTTGCGGCCGGCTTCTTTGCGGCGGCCGGCTTCTTCGCGGCGCCGGATGACGATTTAGATTCCAACTTGAACGAACCCGATGCGCCCTTGCCCTTGGTCTGTATCAGGGCGCCGGATTCCACGGCGCTCTTCAGGTACTTCCTGATGAACGGCGCGAGCTTCTCCGCGTCGACCTTGTACTGGGCCGCGATGTATTTCTTGATGGCCTGAAGCGAGGAACCGCTGCGCTCCTTCAACTCCTTAATGGCACTGTTTACCATTTCAGAAGTCTTCGGGTGGGTCGGCTTCGCCTTCGGCTTCTTCGCACCGGCGGCGGCGGCGGACGCCTTCGGCTTCTTCGCGGGCGTCGCTGGGGCGGGAGCGTCGGCAGCAACGGCGGTGTCGGCCATTATTGAAGAGGTTAGAATATATTATAATATTCACAAGTCACTGTATAGTGTTCAGTTCACGAGAGATTGAGCGAGCGATCGAGCTAGCGAGCGAGCGGCGAACGGGAGGTCGGTTCGACGTAGCGTACACAGTGAGACTGAGTTGGGGGCCAGAGGGAGCCACCTTTTTATATAGACTGCGGCTTAACCGTAAGGCAAACACTGATGTCGCTAGACGTTTTCTCGTAATAACACTTCCAACTTTTCACTTACTCGTTTATGATTAAAGTTATTTATTTCGTAATTATATTAATGCGTGATAAATAGAAAAATGCACGCGTGATCTTTATGAATTTGTTCATCCGAAATAATGGTCGTATGGACGTTCAGTCGGCCGGTTAGCTAGGGATCGACGTTTATTTTCGGTATTATAGACCGCTCGCACCTCGGGTCAGTTTAAAAAGTGATTTTTCTTATTAAAACGCACATAAAACGTTATTATTTGTCTTCTCGTTAAAAGCGAAAACCCCGTAGGTGAATATAACACGATAACGTTACTTGTAGGTCTCTGTTGTGGCATTATTTTGGCGCGTCAAGTCCACTGTCGTAAAACAGCCGAACGGCGACGTAGTCTGCCTACGTGCAATGCTCGCTGGCTGGCGACCGATGGTAGCGGGAGACCGATACGATTAATTGGTAGGATTTCTATTAACGTTTTTATTAACACGTTATTTTTAAATCCTCGTGAAATAAAATAAAAATAAAAGTGAACAATGTAATTTTATATACTTTATGCAGACAGCCGTCGCGCGCGAACCGAACGCGAACTCGATGGGTATGGGATTAGAGAGAGAGACTGTCTGTGATAGATTCTGTATAGCGAGCGAGCGAGTGAATGTTTTTATTATTGTATTAGATAGTATTAGAATTAATGTATGTATGTATGTATGTATGGTTATACCTATCTAAAGAACAATATATATATATGGGTTGGGTAGGTAATAAAAAGGTAGTCGGGCAGTCGGGCGGAGTCGTAATGGAGGAGGACGGAGGGAGCATTTCGTTTCGAGACACCACCGTGACCTGACCTGATCTGATCGTGATCATCGTCATCGTGATCGTCAGACTCGTGGCTGTCGTCGTCCGGGGGCTTATATTAAAATCGTCGTGCATCGTTTCTTGGGAACTGATGTGAATCGAATAGTTAGGTAGGTAGGTGTACAAGTGCGTGTCGTTAAGAATGTAGGTGGTGGACGCGGTGTATATAGGATAATGGTAATGGTGTACTTTCGTAGTAATGTATATATATATATATACCTAACCCAACCAACCATCTGGCATGTAGGTAACCCGCTACCTAATCACTTACTTATTTATTCATTACTTACCACATCATAAGAACTTTCCTCATAAACTGTCGCAAGTCATATCATCATCGTTCATACTTAGTTGATAGATAGATGGATAAACTATACATGTATATATTAAGCATCTATAAAATTTCTGTGTGAGAGGGCTATAGGGAGATTTATATTTTTAAATATAATATGTTGTACTTAGGTAATGGTGTGGCAATTATTGTTGATCGATTGACAGTCAGTGCGTAAAGAAACCATACACGTAAATTGTATCATCGAAACGTATGCGGCCCTGAAAAGGGCCTTTTGTTTGATTGCGTCCGTGTCCGACACGACCCTAGAGTCTAGCCCATTGATAGTCCGCCGCCACCATCATCCATCCATCCATCTATCCCAGTACAGTACAGTATACAGTATACTGGTGATGGTGATGGTGATGGTGCTGGCGACAGCTAGCGAGCGTAGACGTCCGGGCGTGAGAACACGACGCGCACACAGCGGGGGTTATCGCCGCCGAATAGACACATCTCGCTTAACCTCCGAAACCGTACAGGGTACGGCCCTGGCGTTTCAGAGCGTAGACGACGTCCATGGCGGTGACGGTCTTCCTCTTGGCGTGCTCGGTGTAGGTGACCGCGTCACGGATCACGTTCTCGAGGAACACCTTCAGCACGCCGCGGGTCTCTTCGTATATCAGACCGGAGATACGCTTCACGCCGCCTCTGCGCGCCAGACGACGGATCGCAGGCTTGGTGATACCCTGGATGTTATCACGAAGAACTTTCCTGTGACGCTTGGCTCCTCCTTTCCCCAGACCTTTTCCTCCCTTACCCCGACCGGTCATTGTAAAACTCGGGTGTATTAGTTTCCGAACGAACGAACAATAGAAACGACACGGCAGGCAGCGCGCGTCGCTCACGAACTTGTAAACTGTACTGGTCGAAATCGTCGTCGTGTGGGGTTTTTATAGGCACGGTACGATAACAACCGCGCGCGAGGACGCGGGGGACGCGCGGGGTGTTTTTAGAATACTCACTCGGTGCGCACGCATTGATTCACTAGAAAAGTTGTCGGTTTCTCTATTTAAATTTTGCAAATAATTGATGATATAACTATATACGAAATCAATAAAAAAAAAAAAAAAAAAAAAAAAAAAACCCCCATTTCGTTAATTTAATGAATAATAAATAATTATCATCCACGCTTTCTTCTCATAAACCTATGATACTCGCTTACTCACCCGCCCCGCAAAACAACACCGCCGCATTCTCATCTCTGCTTGCAGCACCTAAGTAGGTAGGCGGGCTACGTGTAGACTTATTGATAATAAGCAATTATAATTTGCTAAGCGTTCGAAACTAGATATGTATATGGAAGGAGAACCGTTAATTGACTAACAGTATGTAACAACTAATATCATTATTCTTGGGTGAATTTGCAGTAAGTACCTAAATATTTATGCATATGTTTCGCATGGTAGTACATTTACTGATTACCGACTGACCGACTGACTTATTGACTGATCGATTAACGTGTTGTTTTAAGAAACAGCCTTCACAAAGTTTCGAATCATATGTGGCCCTGAAAAGGGCCTTTTGGCATGATAGAAAGGAGCACATTCGCACGTCAGACACAAACACGACGGGGTCCACCGGACGGACGGACGGACGGACGGACCCGCAGTCTATCGCGCCGTCGTCGACGCCGCTCCTAGCTATGCATGATGGACGGCGGAGCGACTTATGCGCGCTCACCGCGAATCCTGCGAGCGAGCTGAATATCCTTGGGCATGATGGTCACGCGCTTGGCGTGGATGGCGCACAGGTTGGTGTCCTCGAAGAGACCCACCAGGTAGGCCTCGCTGGCCTCCTGGAGCGCCATGACGGCGGAGCTCTGGAAACGCAAGTCGGTCTTGAAGTCCTGGGCGATCTCACGAACCAAGCGCTGGAAGGGCAACTTGCGGATCAAGAGCTCGGTGCTCTTCTGGTAGCGACGGATCTCACGAAGAGCGACGGTTCCGGGCCTGTAACGATGGGGCTTCTTGACACCTCCGGTGGCAGGAGCGCTCTTGCGTGCCGCCTTGGTGGCGAGCTGCTTGCGGGGAGCCTTCCCACCGGTGGATTTACGAGCGGTCTGCTTGGTACGGGCCATAGCGCAGCGTAGTAGTTTTCAGTAACGTCGATCGGTCACGAGTCACGAGCGAGAATAGCCTGTCGGCTCGTTTACCCGCCCCCTTTCTGCGTTCGTATCTGCCCCCCCCCCCCCCCCCCCCCCCCCGCGCCGCGCACATCGCTCCCCGCACATCGCGCCCCGCACCGTAAGTTCCGCGCGGCCGATAATAGATCGTAAACAATCACAAACCTAACTTATTTAAACCTAACCTATTCAAACCTAACTTATTTAAACCTAACCTATTCAAACCTAACTTATTTAAACCTAACCTATTCAAACCTAACTTGTTCAAACCTAACTTATTCAAACCTAACCTTCTCAAACTTAACTTATTCAAACCTAACTTAATGAACTCATTGAAATATAAGACGAATAAGCATCTCCTGGGTAAGTGTGCTATGCCAGTGAGGTTAGGTTTGGTGAAGTTAGGTTAGGTTGAGTTAGGTTAGGTTTGGTGGAGTTAGGTTTGGTGGAGTTAGGTTTGTTTAGGTTAGGTTTGGTGGAGTTAGGTTAGGTTGAGTTAGGTTTGGTGGAGTTAGGTTTGTTTAGGTTAGGTTTGGTGGAGTTAGGTTACGTTGAGTTAGGTTTGTTTAGGTTAGGTTTGGTGGAGTTAGGTTAGGTTGAGTTAGGTTTGTTTAGGTTAGGTTTGGTGGAGTTAGGTTAGGTTGAGTTAGGTCTGGTGGAGTTAGGTTTGTTTAGGTTAGGTTTGGTGGAGTTAGGTTACGTTGAGTTAGGTTTGTTTAGGTTAGGTTTGGTGGAGTTAGGTTAGGTTTGGTGGAGTTAGGTTACGTTGAGTTAGGTTTGTTTAGGTTAGGTTTGGTGGAGGTAGGTTAGGTTGAGTTAGGTTTGGTGGAGTTAGGTTAGGTCGAGTTAGGTTACGTTGAGTTAGGTTTGTTTAGGTTAGGTTTGGTGGAGTTAGGTTAGGTTAAGTTAGGTTTGGTGGAGTTAGGTTTGTTTAGGTTAGGTTTGGTGGAGTTAGGTTACGTTGAGTTAGGTTTGTTTAGGTTAGGTTTGGTGGAGTTAGGTTAGGTTGAGTTAGGTTAGGTTTGGTGGAGTTAGGTTAGATTGTTGTTCATATATAGAGGCACTGCGATTGACGTCGTGTGCACGACTAGAAACGAATTATATATAATTTCCGAACAGATTTGTGGCCCTGAAAAGGGCCTTTTTGCTTGCACACTCACTCCAGCAATCGATTCGGCAACAGACGCCGCAACCGGTGCGTGCCGCGGCGGCCAGCCGGCGATGCACCGCACCGGGATGGAGGCGCCGTGCCGGACACGACGCTTACTTGGAGCTGGTGTACTTGGTGACGGCCTTGGTACCTTCGCTGACGGCGTGCTTGGCAAGCTCACCGGGCAGCAACAGCCTCACCGAGGTCTGCACCTCCCTGCTGGTGATGGTGGACCTCTTATTGTAGTGGGCGAGGCGGGAAGCTTCGGCGGCGATGCGCTCGAAGATGTCGTTCACGAACGAGTTCATGATGGACATCGCCTTGCTGGAGATACCGGTGTCGGGGTGGACCTGCTTGAGCACTTTGTAGATGTAGATGGCGTAGCTCTCCTTCCTCTTGTGCTTCTTCTTCTTCTTGTCGGACTTGGAGATGTTCTTCTGGGCCTTGCCGGATTTTTTGGCGGCCTTACCGCTAGTCTTCGGTGGCATCGTAGGTTAGGTTGATCGAGAGTTAACACAAACAAACGAAATAATGTCGGACGCGTCGCACTTGTGAACAGTGCGAGAGTCGAACGAGTTATGTCAAAAAAATAATACGCCGCGCCTTTTTGTCGATTCGGCGGCTCGGTAAAACGAGTGACTATCGCCAACCGCGCACTCGACCCTCCCGACCAATAGCGTTCGAGGATAGGCAGGCCGACGCGCTTCCGTACGTCGCGGAGGGGATGGATAGATTATAGTGGGGGCAATATTTTGGTTTATTCTATGCATTTGATTGATTAAACTAATATATTTCTTTATATTTATTGTTTACAAACTCGCTCATATCGCATGTATTTCATCAACACCTAGTATATGTACAAAACCAAAATGGAATCGTCCCATTCTGGAGGGGTGTATTGTTACAATTGAATTTATTAAAATATATTGTATATTATCCAGTGAAATAGTTTATTATACGAGTTCCCTATTAAAAATTTCAGGCTTTAAAAATGCGGACGAAGAGCGACGAACATTCGCTAAGATCCGACTACGAGCATCCACGAATCATCACGGCATACAAACCGGCTAATGTAAGTTAGTTTACGTATGTTATGTTATGTTATGTTATGTTACGGTCTCTCTATCCACTCTACAAACGGCCTGATGTCAGCTATGCAGTATATCTCGTATATATATCGCACGTACGTAAATGTAATGTATTGGTTGATTGATTGATTGATTGATTGATTGATTGACATCCAAGTATTTAACCATGAAACTAACAAATATATCAGAATCGTATTGTGGCCCTGAAAAGGGCCTTTTATTCACAACGGCTGTCGCAGCAGAGCAGAGCACGGTGGGTGCACACGCGTCCCGTGTCCGACTGGGCGACCACACACACAGACACTTTTCAGTGCAGTGGTGGTCGACAGGTAACACTTAGAACACTGATACACCGCACCGGTCAGCTAGCTGCGCGTGACACGCCGCGCGAGATGTTCAGAAGCTTCAGTTGGTTGACACTTAAGCTTTCTTCTCGGTCTTCTTGGGCAAGAGCACCGCCTGGATGTTAGGCAGCACACCCACCCTGGGCGATGGTCACGCCGGAGAGGAGCTTGTTCAACTCTTCGTCGTTTCTGATGGCCAGTTGAAGATGTCTCGGGATGATCCTGGTCTTCTTGTTGTCGCGGGCGGCGTTGCCGGCCAACTCGAGCACCTCGGCGGCCAGGTACTCCATCACGGCGGCGAGGTACACCGGCGCACCGGCACCGACGCGCTCGGCGTAGTTGCCCTTGCGGAGCAGCCTGTGGATACGGCCCACTGGGAACTGGAGTCCGGCACGGTTGGAACGGGACTTTGCCTTCCCCTTGACCTTGCCCTCCCTTACCGCGTCCAGACATGACGATAGATTATAACTTTATTTAACACAATACACACAACGACTCGCTCGCACAGCGATCTGTTTGGTTTTAAAAAAATCTGGCGTCGATCGCTCGGTTATACTCGTCGCGCGGTCTCGCGTATAGTGGGGATAACGAATAGAGAGAGCTCGCTTCGGCTCTAAGCTCCGCCCGTCGAGCGAACGAAACACAACAGCGCACAAACTCGTGTCTTATCGTAGCGCGATGAGCGAAAAAAATAAATAAAAAATACAATACAATAAATATTGATAATAAAATTATATAGAGGTTTTGATTGATTGATGATGCTGAACATCGGCTAGCAATTTTGCGTAACAACGCCATTAGTTTCAATATATGAGGCGCCACCGTCGTACGGGACGTGTGATACACATAAATATATATTAAAACAAACAACTATAATAAATCAATATAATACAACTGTTGAATTGAACATCATTAAATAAATTGGTAAATAATACTCTTGGACTTGAAATTCGTCACAAGTAATAATTGCGTTCGCGTTGTATTAAAATTGTCCTAGTGGGTCGTTACAAATTTACTTAACTTTTATTTGTTCCTTTTCTGTGTATAAATTAATAATAATAATGATATATATTATTGGTGTTACATTTCACCCTTTGATGTCTTTATTATCATTATTATTATTATTATTATTTATGGTGTGTATAAATGTGTCCGTTGGTTGCGCTCGTTCGTGTATTAACTACCATTTAAGTAATTTGATTTGCCTACCACCAACTATGCCCTCTATATATTATTGTCTTGTAGTAATTAATTGATTTATTGTCATTATCGATTGACTCGTCCGTGATCACAGGAAACGGCTTCCCGTATGGTTGGTTATCATGAATCATTTGTTAGCCCTGAAAAGGGCTTTTTGATGTGCTGAAACGCGCACAGGCGTATAATGGTGGTATCGCCGCCGCCGCCGCCGTCGCCGAACCGCGCCGCGCCGCGTCTCCGTGCCGTAGCGGTCGCGATTGGTGTGGTGGTGGGTAGGGCGCAAGAGTAGCGTCATCATCATCGTACACAACATACATAAGTATGTTGTTGTACTTGAAACAACACCGACCCGAAACCCGAAACCGACACACGTCACACACAAACAAACGTACACACTACGGACGGAGGTAGGAACGGCACGCAGGCAGGCGGGCGGGCAGGCAACGAATGACGATCGATTTTCGATCGACCGAAGGGCACCACCCACCGAAGGGACCTCCTCACTTCTTCGAGGCGGCCTTCTTAGCTGCCGGTTTGGCCTTGGGAGCCGCGGCGGCCTTTTTCGGCTTGGGAGCTTTAGGCTTCTTGGTTGGAGGCTTCGCACTCTTCTTGGCCTTGGGAGCGGCGGCGCTCTTGCCCCTTGGCCGGGGTGGAGGTTTCTTGGGGGGCGGGCTTCTTCTTGGCGGCGGCCGCCTTCTTGTCCTTGGCGGCGGCACCGGATTTCGGCTTGGAGGGCGAGGACGCCGCCGCGGCGGATTTCTTCGCCTTGGCGGATTTAGCCGCGGCGGGTTTCTTTTGCGGCCGGCTTCTTTGCGGCGGCCGGCTTCTTCGCGGCGCCGGATGACGATTTAGATTCCAACTTGAACGAACCCGATGCGCCCTTGCCCTTGGTCTGTATCCAGGGCGCCGGATTCCACGGCGCTCTTCAGGTACTTCCTGATGAACGGCGCGAGCTTCTCCGCGTCGACCTTGTACTGGGCCGCGATGTATTTCTTGATGGCCTGAAGCGAGGAACCGCTGCGCTCCTTCAACTCCTTAATGGCACTGTTTACCATTTCAGAAGTCTTCGGGTGGGTCGGCTTCGCCTTCGGCTTCTTCGCACCGGTGGCGGCGGCGGACGCCTTCGGCTTCTTCGCGGGCGTCGCTGGGGCGGGAGCGTCGGCAGCAACGGCGGTGTCGGCCATTATTGAAGAGGTTAGAATATATTATAATATTCACAAGTCACTGTATAGTGTTCAGTTCACGAGAGATTGAGCGAGCGATCGAGCTAGCGAGCGAGCGGCGAACGGGAGGTCGGTTCGACGTAGCGTACACAGTGAGACTGAGTTGGGGGCCAGAGGGAGCCACCTTTTTATATAGACTGCGGCTTAACCGTAAGGCAAACACTGATGTCGCTAGACGTTTTCTCGTAATAACACTTCCAACTTTTCACTTACTCGTTTATGATTAAAGTTATTTATTTCGTAATTATATTAATGCGTGATAAATAGAAAAATGCACGCGTGATCTTTATGAATTTGTTCATTCCGAAATAATGGTCGTATGGACGTTCAGTCGGCCGGTTAGCTAGGGGATCGACGTTTATTTTCGGTATTATAGACCGCTCGCACCTCGGGTCAGTTTAAAAAGTGATTTTTCTTATTAAAACGCACATAAAACGTTATTATTTGTCTTCTCGTTAAAAGCGAAAACCCCGTAGGTGAATATAACACGATAACGTTACTTGTAGGTCTCTGTTGTGGCATTATTTTGGCGCGTCAAGTCCACTGTCGTAAAACAGCCGAACGGCGACGTAGTCTGCCTACGTGCAATGCTCGCTGGCTGGCGACCGATGGTAGCGGGAGACCGATACGATTAATTGGTAGGATTTCTATTAACGTTTTTATTAACACGTTATTTTTAAATCCTCGTGAAATAAAATAAAAATAAAAGTGAACAATGTAATTTTATATACTTTATGCAGACAGCCGTCGCGCGCGAACCGAACGCGAACTCGATGGGTATGGGATTAGAGAGAGAGACTGTCTGTGATAGATTCTGTATAGCGAGCGAGCGAGTGAATGTTTTTATTATTGTATTAGATAGTATTAGAATTAATGTATGTATGTATGTATGTATGGTTATACCTATCTAAAGAACAATATATATATATGGTTGGGTAGGTAATAAAAAGGTAGTCGGGCAGTCGGGCGGAGTCGTAATGGAGGAGGACGGAGGGAGCATTTCGTTTCGAGACACCACCGTGACCTGACCTGATCTGATCGTGATCATCGTCATCGTGATCGTCAGACTCGTGGCTGTCGTCGTCCGGGGGCTTATATTAAAATCGTCGTGCATCGTTTCTTGGGAACTGATGTGAATCGAATAGTTAGGTAGGTAGGTGTACAAGTGCGTGTCGTTAAGAATGTAGGTGGTGGACGCGGTGTATATAGGATAATGGTAATGGTGTACTTTCGTAGTAATGTATATATATATATATACCTAACCCAACCAACCATCTGGCATGTAGGTAACCCGCTACCTAATCAACTTACTTATTTATTCATTACTTACCACATCATAAGAACTTTCCTCATAAACTGTCGCAAGTCATATCATCATCGTTCATACTTAGTTGATAGATAGATGGATAAACTATACATGTATATATTAAGCATCTATAAAATTTCTGTGTGAGAGGGCTATAGGGAGATTTATATTTTTAAATATAATATGTTGTACTTAGGTAATGGGTGTGGCAATTATTGTTGATCGATTGACAGTCAGTGCGTAAAGAAACCATACACGTAAATTGTATCATCGAAACGTATGCGGCCCTGAAAAGGGCCTTTTGTTTGATTGCGTCCGTGTCCGACACGACCCTAGAGTCTAGCCCATTGATAGTCCGCCGCCACCTATCATCCATCCATCCATCTATCCCAGTACAGTACAGTATACAGTATACTGGTGATGGTGATGGTGATGGTGCTGGCGACAGCTAGCGAGCGTAGACGTCCGGGCGTGAGAACACGACGCGCACACAGCGGGGGTTATCGCCGCCGAATAGACACATCTCGCTTAACCTCCGAAACCGTACAGGGTACGGCCCTGGCGTTTCAGAGCGTAGACGACGTCCATGGCGGTGACGGTCTTCCTCTTGGCGTGCTCGGTGTAGGTGACCCGCGTCACGGATCACGTTCTCGAGGAACACCTTCAGCACGCCGCGGGTCTCTTCGTATATCAGACCGGAGATACGCTTCACGCCGCCTCTGCGCGCCAGACGACGGATCGCAGGGCTTGGTGATACCCTGGATGTTATCACGAAGAACTTTCCTGTGACGCTTGGCTCCTCCTTTCCCCCAGACCTTTTCCTCCCTTACCCCGACCGGTCATTGTAAAACTCGGGTGTATTAGTTTCCGAACGAACGAACAATAGAAACGACACGGCAGGCAGCGCGCGTCGCTCACGAACTTGTAAACTGTACTGGTCGAAATCGTCGTCGTGTGGGGTTTTTATAGGCACGGTACGATAACAACCGCGCGCGAGGACGCGGGGGGACGCGCGGGGTGTTTTTAGAATACTCACTCGGTGCGCACGCATTGATTCACTAGAAAAGTTGTCGGTTTCTCTATTTAAATTTTGCAAATAATTGATGATATAACTATATACGAAATCAATAAAAAAAAAAAAAAAAAAAAAAAAAAAAACCCCCATTTCGTTAATTTAATGAATAATAAATAATTATCATCCACGCTTTCTTCTCATAAACCTATGATACTCGCTTACTCACCCGCCCCCGCAAAACAACACCGCCGCATTCTCATCTCTGCTTGCAGCACCTAAGTAGGTAGGCGGGCTACGTGTAGACTTATTGATAATAAGCAATTATAATTTGCTAAGCGTTCGAAACTAGATATGTATATGGAAGGAGAACCGTTAATTGGACTAACAGTATGTAACAACTAATATCATTATTCTTGGGTGAATTTGCAGTAAGTACCTAAATATTTATGCATATGTTTCGCATGGTAGTACATTTACTGATTACCGACTGACCGACTGACTTATTGACTGATCGATTAACGTGTTGTTTTAAGAAACAGCCTTCACAAAGTTTCGAATCATATGTGGCCCTGAAAAGGGCCTTTTGGCATGATAGAAAGGAGCACATTCGCACGTCAGACACAAACACGACGGGGTCCACCGGACGGACGGACGGACGGACGGACCCGCAGTCTATCGCGCCGTCGTCGACGCCGCTCCTAGCTATGCATGATGGACGGCGGGAGCGACTTATGCGCGCTCACCGCGAATCCTGCGAGCGAGCTGAATATCCTTGGGCATGATGGTCACGCGCTTGGCGTGGATGGCGCACAGGTTGGTGTCCTCGAAGAGACCCACCAGGTAGGCCTCGGCTGGCCTCCTGGAGCGCCATGACGGCGGAGCTCTGGAAAACGCAAGTCGGTCTTGAAGTCCTGGGCGATCTCACGAACCAAGCGCTGGAAGGGCAACTTGCGGATCAAGAGCTCGGTGCTCTTCTGGTAGCGACGGATCTCACGAAGAGCGACGGTTCCGGGCCTGTAACGATGGGGCTTCTTGACACCTCCGGTGGCAGGAGCGCTCTTGCGTGCCGCCTTGGTGGCGAGCTGCTTGCGGGGAGCCTTCCCACCGGTGGATTTACGAGCGGTCT